>JAWNNU010000962.1:1200000-1597500 GCA_035044585.1 Scaptomyza polygonia | reverse complement strand
CTGCGTGCTAATTGCAGCCGCTGCCGTTTGTCATTTGCGCCTATTTGCCCCGGCAATGTGTGTGCATTAAAGATACAAATGTATCTTCATCTTATGTGGCATTCTCTTCTCTTTGCATTCGTTCATTCATTCATTCATTCATTATATTGTCGCGTGTTCTCCGCTTCTTCTTCTTCTTCTTAGTTGTGAGGTCAAATTTACTTTATTAATTTCAGCCAAGCCGAGCCAAGACCATAAATTCAAATCTATTGCAAAGATACGAATCTTTTTCACAAACACACAAATCGCTTTTCAAATCCCCAAAAAACATCAAAATACAAGAAACATTCATTATAAATGGTATTTTTAAAATACTATAGATATGTTTATGTTCTTGGTTTTTTTTTTTTTTGGGCACATTTTTCATGCAGAGACTTGCGTATAATTCAATGCTTTGACACAAACAAATGAATGAGACAGTTGAAACACTGAGAGAAAAGTATTTTTATAATAATGAATAGTTATCAGAAAAATGTTTTTAAATGTTTGCCATTTTAAAACTATTTAAAAAATATTAATGAAATTATTAAAACCAGTTTTTCATTAAAACTTTTTTGAAATAAAATGTTTAGAAATAAATCTGTATTTCTTCATTTTATTGACATTATATATTTGTCTGTTATCCATTGAAAACTAATTTTTAAATGCAAATAAAATAATCAGAAAATTAAGGTCTTAACAATTAGCATCAAATTTGATGGCAAGCATAAAATTAAATATTAATCGTTAATTTTTTATTGCAGTGCACTCACACACTCGTGTTTTCTAAGTAATTTCGCCAGGCTGTCGTAATTTGTTTAGAGCGTTAAACAATTTTCCAGAAACTAATTTTGTAGTTTTTTTTTTTTCATTTCATTTCTCGCTATAATTAATTAAATATTTATTTGATATATATACACACAATATGCATACATATATATATATGTATATCGCATCGTATCGTATCCGTTTATGTGCGCTGATTAATAATGGCCAGAGTAAAACTAAATAGAGAGAGAGAGAGAGATAGAGCGAGACAGAGCTATAATTAAATTTATGTGCCTGAGTCACAAATTTTTAAATGCCAGCCAAAATGCGATCTAAATTGACGCCAACTTGTTCAATGGCTTTTTATATATCGTATCTATCTATGCATGTCTATGTCATTTACTATATTTATTTATATATACACATATATATAAATCGTTAATTCATATAAATATCTAGGCAATGAAATCGTTTTGCTGCGTCAGTGCTGTGCTGTAATTTAGCTGTCGGCTATAAAGATACAAATACATATATCTTAAGGCGGCCAAGCGTAATTAATAGTATTTATTTTTAATTCACAACGTATTATTGTTGTTTCTATTAAAACATATTATAAATACAGACTAAAACGAAACAAAAACAAAATCTCTTGGTTAGAAAAATCTTTTGCAATTTTTATGTTCAAATAGAATTTTTAATTATTCTTCAGCTCGCTCGACGGCAGCAAACAGGTCTTTGAACTGTATATTTGCATGTGCGCCAGATACAAGATACAAAATCCGCAACGAGCCACCTTCAGCTGCTGTTTGTTTGTCTCTCTCTTTCTCTCTCTGTCTCTGTCTCTGTCTCTGTCTCTGTTTTTTTTTTTTTTGCACGGACGAGTTATTAAAGTTTTATGTAAATGCGAATAATTATTTCAAATTGTATTCTAAATTTATAGTTTGCAATGAGACGAATGAAAAATGAATACAAAAAAAAAGAGATACAAATTTATCTGTTGACTAAGCGACTGGTGTTGTTTTTGTTGTTGTTGTGGGTGGAAACTGAGGGAAGGAAGAAACGCAACGATTGTTTGTAAATTTTTGTTGTTGGTTGTGATGCTGCTGCTGCTGCTGATTCATGTCATCGGCTTATAATGAAATTGGTTTATTAGTGATAAATATATATGAACTGAACACTTTTAATGCAACTGGGTGTGGCTTTTTTGTGTTTCTTTTGGGAACAGATTTTTTTGTGAGTCAACCTAAGAGGCTTAATATTCAATAATGTTGTAATAAATTGTCGTGCAAGGCGTCAACACAATTGATTTATGAGTTTTTGACCCAAAAAAACAGAACTTGTCATTAAAATACTAAAACATCTAATTAACAAAGAGTCCAAAGTGGAAAGTTAAAACAAAAAATAATTTGAAGCAAGAAAAAGACAAAGTACACATACTATAATTAAGACCATTTTCTTTCTATATACGTATACTATATATTTAATATACTTCAATTAAAAGCCAACGCTTGGGTGCTGAGTCATTAAAAGTAACCCCTCCCCTACCCTTTCCAATGCAAGAAGACAAAGACCCAAGCCAACATTTTAATAATAATCTAAAGTGGGAAAAACTTTTCAAAGACTTCTCTGCTCTCTTTCTCTGTAATTAAATACTCTTTAACAATATATATATATATATATTGTATATAAACTACAAATAATAAAATTTTGCTTTGTATTGGTGTAATTTTTATAGTCTTAATTAATGGTTTTATTGTTGTTGGATTTTTCCTTTTTTTCTTTTTTGATTGTGCGTCATTTCACACACACACACACATGAGTGTGTTACGTGTGTGTGTGTGCTTCTAATGTTTTTTTTACCAATTTTCCCTGGCAACATCTTTGTTGTTTTTTTTTTTTTGTCGGTCAGTTGAATTACATTTGTAATTACTTTCATTGTATTTATGCATATGAGGAGCACTTTTATATATTAATTTTGGAGGGTTTTCTTTTTTCTTTCTTTGTTGTTGTTGTTTATGTTCATTGTCATGATGACTTGGCGTTTTTAGACGCTCTTTTAGGTTAAATAACATCTAGACTGAATTTCATATAAATTGCGGCATGAATTCGAGTTATTTTTTTTCTCTTTTATTTTTTCACTATTTAATCATTTTTCTGTCTTCAAACTTTTTTTCATTAAACTAACTCTTAGCTTGATTTTCCCCTGACTTTTGGCTCTTATTGAATAAAGTTTAAATTAATCTTTTTTTCGTGTTTTTATTTAAATTATTAATCAAAATTCGATCTTATTCTATTTATCACCTCTCTAAGTTATAATGCTTGTTTGCGGCACGTTTTCATATCTCTTATAAAAATAGTAAACAAAGGGTATATTGTTGCACATAGCAAATATGCCATTAAAATGAAGTCTAAACTAAGCTTGAATCAATTTGATAATAGAAAACTTTAAGAAAAGCAAACACCAAACAAACTTAAACAAAATTTGTTAGTACTCAAAAGTAATCGATTTTTCCTGAGCACGCTTAACATATTACAGGGTATTAAAATGTTGAGTATGCTGATTTTTGTCTACCTTTATTTGCATTAATTATTTATTTGATCGTTTGGCAGTTTGCGCGCATGCGCAATAAAAAAACAAAAAAATCGGCAAAACAAATGATTAAAATTTATTTAAATATAAATTGACTTATGCCTGTGGCTAGCTTTAAGAATGAGACAGAAAGAAAGAGAGAGAGCGAGAGAGAGAGAGAGCGATCGTTTTGGAATGTTTTTGTTGGTTTCTTATTCACAATTCACTTCTATTAGCGAGAATTAGTTGTATTGTTGTTGTTTGTTTATGGTCTTTCTCTCTCAGTCCGACCAATGCTTATTTGCATTGACGACAGCGTGTGGCGGCTGTCTAATCAAATCAAACTTCGTGAAGCTTTAAAATAGCGGCATTTTGATTGATACGCTTTTGTTGTTGGTTGTCGATTCGATCGATCTATGTATGTATGTGTGAATGTGTTGAGCTAATTATATAACTTCAGGGGGTGCGCACTGACCTAATGAGCCATAAGAGATCTATTTATAATCAAAGAAAAACAAAGCAAAACAAAAAAACAGTTACAAACTTTCAAGCCAGTGTTTTTTTCTTCTTCTGTCCCGTATATGAAAGCTTTTCAATTGTTTTCTTCTAACAAATTATTAAACAAAAGCCAAGCGTTTTTTTGTTTTATGATCCGTTTGACGTAAACAAGACAACTGCACATACAAATATTCATAAAAACATGTAATAATAAAAGTGAAAAAAAATAATAATAATATTATAGGGCCTTCCTGTGAATGTAGAGACAGCTGGCGGCACACATAAAATGTATCTAAACTGTTGTTGTGTCCATGGCGTATTTTGTTAATCAAAACTATCTTGTTATTGTACCTATTTTGTTATTGCTGTTGTCATTGTTGCTGTTTGATAGTGCGTGGCATATTTTCGTCAATGTTTGCTAATAAAATTTAATTTATTTAAATTAAAATACATAATAAAAAAAAAACCTACATAAACGAGCATAAAATCAAATCGCATGCATAAATGCAAACAACAAAAAATACATTTCTAAATAAAGCGAAAAAATATAAAATACGAGCCAACAAATTTATGCCCGATTCCACCAAACAGCCAAAAGAGAGACATGAAATATAAATTGTCTCTTTGCCTAACTTTATACATATGTATAAAACTGAGCAACAACAAGAAACGAAACGAATCTTCTTCTTTAACGACATCGTCATAACATTTATTTTTGTTTTTGTTATTTTTGTCAAACAAATAATAGACATAAAAAGCAAATTACACAAATTTATAAATAATAAAACTTAAACGTGCCTGCATAAATTAATTAATAAGTCAATTTCAAATTCGAAAAGAAACATCAACGCATAAAAAAACAAAGCTACTACAAATGTTCATTTCAGGTTTATTAGTTATAATCAAACTTTTGTTGAAAATATTCAAGTTGAAATCTTATCGAAATGTGGATGTATTAAATTTGTATGCAAAAATTATGTTAAGCTGAAAGGATAAACAATATTTCAACAAAAAAAAAAACAACAGAAAAAGACAGTTTAGTAGAAATACATATAACGAAAGTATAAAAAGTTTATAAACTTGATCTATAGCTAAAAATAAAATGTAACAGAAAAATTTTCGTAAGAATCTGAAATACAAATAGAAACATTCAAGCAATATGAACTTTATGGCAAACTTCAAAAACGCCTCGTTTATTGCCCAAGTGCCTTTGACGCATTCTCTGTAATTGTTGGGGCCATAAACCAAAAACAAAATTATACAATTTTATAAAGAAAATAAACTGTAAGCAAGAGCACATGAAATAAAACAAGAATAATATAAACGCAAATCCATAGTAAAATGAAATACGCATGAGTTTTTGTTGCGATGGGTTGGTGAGGCGGGCGGGAGGGTCATATGGATACAGAGATATAATAGAGATAGACATTGTGTGTGTGTGTTGTTTCTTAGACAAATACTAGATACTAAAAGATATTTAAACAACAGCAATAGTAAACACTATTACAACAGTGTTGAATGCCTCTTCGGGGCCCATTAAAAATAAATAAAAAATGAAAAAAAAAAACAACAACAATCTAGCATTTTGTTTGTTGAAAAAACAGTGTTAAGTCAATAAAGATATAGTAATAGTATATGAGCAGAGTACATACTATATATGTATGTATTATATTAAGTACAACATTTTAAAGGCGCGTCGACGCAACGCTAAAAGATAGACAGAAAGTAAAGACTGAAACCTGTAAATTTATAAAGACAACTTAAACTTAAAGCCTGCCCAATTGCCACGCCCTCTAACCCAATACAACTATGTATTTTTGTTTTGTTTAGATATTATTCGTGTTTGCTCAATTTGAGATCTTGAAGAATAAAGCAAAATTTGATTTGATTTATTTCGTGCGTGGTCAACAAAAATAAAAAACGCAAACACGAGCAAAAAAAAGCAAGGCAAAAATTTACAAAAAAAAACTTATTTATAGCATTTATATTTATATTATTAATTTAAGCTGCGCGCGCGTGTTAAGGTAGTTATTGTTATTGTTGTTGGTGTTTTATTGTGTGATTCACTTATTTTTTTTTTTTTTTTGATTAATAATTATTGTTAATATGTAAATATATTTATTTCGAGCGTTTATGCAATGCTTTTGAAACAAAGTTTTTCAACCAACACACACACAACGTTTGTGTCTATAATTAAGCACAAAAAGCGTATTTCTTAATTATTTATTTTATTATTGTTTATTTTTAAATGGGCTACAGACAATTTCCTGCACTTGAAGCGAAACAAATATAAATGACGCAGCCTTTTGTTGTTGTTGTTTTTTGTTAAATGTTGTTGATTCTACAACCTTGTTGCGCTGTGTGTGTACAGCTACAGATACAATGTATATATATATACTATATATCGTATATTGAGGCACAAATCTTTATTGAAATGCAAACATCAGCTAATGCCCATAATAAAAGCCCCATATATATATATATAAAAAGCGTTGAGAACATTATTTTTATCGCAATTTATATTTTTAATTGCCTAAAAACAAGATAAATTAAAATGTATGCGAGATACAAAAGTATTTAAACAAGATGCGCTAAACACTACAATGTTGCAAAGCAGATTATATGGAACTAAGAAAAATATGTATATTCACAACATTCACTTGATCAACACAGCTACAGATACATTTGTATCTCCAACTATTGTCATATATGTAGCTGATGATAGATAGAGAATATTGTGAGTGGAGTTTTAAAGATGCATGCTGCGCTCTGCCACGCACTTTAATGACAGCTCGTCTATACGCAATGTGGGGAGGGGGTGGGGTTTTTTTTCGAGTGGGGTAGCTTAGCTATTGCATGCATTTAGGCGCAACTGCCGAAACGAACAGAAAACAATCAAATATGCATTTTAAAAAGTTGGCGAGTCGCAGCTCTAGTCGAGATGTGACTCTCGTGTGCTCCCCATGTGGCATGCACCTCAAACAGCAGCAGCAGCAGCAGCAGCAGCAGACCAACCATATTTGTCTAACCTCGTCGCACTAACACACACACACACAAACACACACACGCACACACATACGTTGCACGGTGTCCAGGTGCGCGCCTCTATTTACCCAGGGCCCGAGTTTCAAGCTGCGCTCTGTTTTAGAGAACAGGCAAACCCCCAACCCACCCACCTCTCTCTCTCTCTCTCAACTCTTACCTTTCTATGCTATTCAAAAAATTTAATGGCATTTTAAATAAGAAATTACAGAGGCCGTGCATATTTCATAAGATTTTCGTATGGGGCCCCGGCACAAATGTTCGACATGGCGGCTGAGAGAGTTCGACTCTGACTCTGGCACCGACTCGCCTAGCCTAGAATAGCCCAGCCCAGCCCAGGACTTTCCCAAAGGTATCAAATACAAAACAGCAACTCAAACTGAAAACTGAAACACTAACAGCAACAAAAACAACAACAACAGTAAAAGCAACAGAAAACTGAAAAATGTGTGTTTGTGCGCGATTTTTCTCTCTCAAATGGCTGAAGGAAAGGGTAGAGATGAAGATGCAATCGTGCCATGGCTATAAAATACTCTATATAATGCAGTTGGGCGGCAGTTTCTATATATTTTTATAGTTTCTGCCAGCTATTTACACTTGAAGAAAAACAGTAAAGTAAACTTAAGAAATATGACAAAAATCATAAAAAAGGCTTAAAGCAAAACAAATTAAATAAGAACTTTTGTTTTTTCAAAATTTGACAAGTTTTGACTTCGTTTTCAACATCTTTTTCTTAGTGCATGAATGGAAAGCCTAGAAATAATAACGCTTTTGGAATGTGTTAGCTGTAATTCTTGTTTTATGCAATATGTGTGAAGGGGGTGGGCAAAAGGGGCGTCAGAGAGGGGGCGGTTGTGTGTAAGTGTGTTACCTTTTTGCATAGCATTGGATTTTGCTAAGTAACATAGCGGCATTCATTTAATATTTATGTCTCTCTAAATATTAAATATTATTTCAAGGCTTTATGCGACTGCACATTCACTGTGCGAGCGTTGGTGTGTGTATGGGTATGTGTATGGGTGTGTTTAACTTATACATATTCGTATGCAGTTTTTGTTTGGGCCTTTTGAAGAAAGGGGGCTGGCTGCTTGTGGCTAACGGTGTATTCGATTGGCCGCAGTCAGGCAGGCCTTTCAAATATGCATTAGCTATGCGTGTATGTGTGTGTGTGTGTGTGTCTGTGAATGCGTGAGATCATTTCTAAAATGGCATAGCATACATTTGTGCGCTTGACCGAAATGCAGCGCCGTCTTCTTCGCTTCCTGCTTTGGCATTTCGCCTTTGTCTTTTGTGTCCTTTGTCTTTGGTTCCCCCCAACCATGCCCTGCCCTGCTTGGTATTTACATTGGCGCTTCGCTTATTCATAACGCGAAAACACTTTACATATATGTATGTCCATTCTATTATTTAAACTTGTGAGATTTAAAAAAGGACGACCTAATGTTTATCAAGAAGGGGACGCACATGAAGGAAGGACCCACATTTATAGTATGCATTATATCTGTCTATATTTTTTTTTTTTTAGTCTGGCGGATACTTACATATTGAATTAATATTTAATGATTGTGTGCAGGCGTTTTTAACACTTTGTAGACAGCTCATCAACTGCCTCGCACTTCTTCTCTCTTTCCTCTCTCTCTCGCTCTCTTAGTTTTGCAATCAGCTGAAAGGACACGCAAGGCTCTCTGGCCTTAACAATAACAAACAATGTGTAAGCTTTAAGCACTGTGAAGGGAAACTTTAGCAGCTCTCCACTGTCGACTACCATATATCCTCATTATCCTGCATGCTAAAAACAATAAATTACTATTTGCAAAAGGTTAATTTTTACTACGAAACAAACAACAGCAAACAACAACAACAACAATAAGTGAGGCGCCATCAAATGTGGCTAACAAAAAATACATATATAAAACAACAGGCGAGGGAGCAAAAAAAAAAAGTTGCAATTACCAACAGCAGCAATAACGACAGTTGAGAACAACAGCAACAACAACAATAGCTTAAGTAAACAACTATAATAAACGGCAACACATTGCAACATTGCAATGTTGCAAGTCGGCGCCCTTAGAGATGGCAACGTGAACGTTTTGCTTGTTTCTTATAACTTTTTCTTTATTAAAGTTGATTTTGTATAGAGTATTGGCTAAGTCTGCTTTGCACAAAGCATTATTATTGTTCATTCTGAGATCATACTGAGGGGTCAAGAGATTAACAAGGCTGTGTTAATTATGTTTAAGCTTATAAGCAAGTAATTTCAATTAAATTAATGCTTGTGGCTTACATTTGAATTTATTGAGGGCTTGCCTATTATTTTTTTTTTGAAAGCGGTTTATTTCCTGTATTTAAATGAATGGAAATGAAAAAAAAAATGTTTTGATGTGGACAAGTTGCAATTGAATAAAATAGTTAAATAAAACTTGTCTTGTTTTGAATATAATATTTCTATAAAAAGTTTATTGATAGCTCATTTTCGATAAAATTTATCATAGAAACTTGAATTGGTTTAAGTTTCCTAAACATAAAAATATTTATCGAAAGTTTCTTTATTCTATATCTTTAAGATACTTAAATGAAGCTCGAATTGATTTATTTATCTTAACTCAAGTTTATTTAACACAAAAATATTTATCGATAGTTCCTTTCTTGCCATCACTAAGCAGTTAACCTTTTAATTTCTTTTCATGCTTTGTTGTTTTACATTGAGTTCAGCCCTAGTTTTTTGTAAAATTCGAGTGCGATTCCGAGTCAAGAGTTGAAGCGTAGGGTAGATAGACTTGCAAGGAATACAAGTGCAAGTGCAAAGGGTAGCCCCTTTACATATTGTGATTATATATTATATTATTTTGTTTTTGTTTTGTTTTGTTTTTGTGTTTTGGGCTTGGCCCTTGTAGACATACAATGAATGCAGCAAGTGCGAGTTACGAATGTTGTTTGCTCCCATTTTGAATGTTTTATTGTAATTTTAGTTGTTGGTTGTTTGGGTTGCTGCTGCTTCTGGTTAGTTGGCGGCAACAAACACACACACACACACACACCAGACACACCTCAATGCGCGCACCACTCAACACTTGCCATATAATTATTTATTGCATTTAAATTATTGTTGTGTTGTTGTAGTCAAACAAAACGTAACTTTCATTGCAAAGTACAACTCGACAGAAATACAGAAAAAGAAATACAAAATACTAAAAAAAATATTTATATATATATAGTAGAAGCGTAGAGTGAGCTTCATGCACTCGCACTTGATTTTATGATTACTACAATTATTGTTTGCAGTTGTTGTTGTTGTTGTTACAATTGCATTTACTGCTGACACATTGCGAGTCCAAGTCCAGTTTCTTTCCCCTGAAATTGCCAACTGCAATTGTTTTATAGTTTGTTTTTTTTTTCATTCCTTTCCCTGCATTTCCATACACAATTCTAACTATATAGTATATCTATGCAAAGAAAATAATATGTACAAATATACACCGCACCTTAAAAATATCTTGCCACCCCTTCTACCTTCATTTTCTTGCGCCAGTTGTCCTTTTTTTGCGGCTTCACCCTGCGCGAAATGTGTTTTTCACATTATTTCATGAATAATGCATTGGGCTAATATGCATATTTTATGTGAAATTCGTGCAATAAAATACTATTAAATATTTAGTTGTTGCCGCCGACGACGCTGCCACTGCCACTGCTTGCCACCAACGTGGTGGACATCGACTGTGGCTCGCGCGTATCCACCAAGGAGTTGCACAGTTAGTTAGGCACAGTAAGAACAAGCAAAATTTTACTTGTAACTGCAAAGATGGGCAAGAATATAGTTTTCTTTTCCTTCTGCTGTTAAATGGCAAGCGATTTAGAGTTATGATCAGAAAGTTATTGTTCAAGAATGGAATTGTCTCAGTATTTATTATAATAAATACCAAACACTTAAATTGTGGTATGTTTTTATTCAAGTACGCACTTGAAAATCGATATTTAAAAATATTTAATGATTAATGTAAACAATTTTAAGTTTATAGCCATTCGATTTTGTGTGCTTTTTGCTTAACGGTTATTCACTGTCTCGCCGACAGAACGGCGACAGCTCGAAGCACTTGACAAAAGAAAAGAAGACCTTAGAATCTTTTTGGAGAGAGCGAAAGAGAGAGACTTTGTCGCGCATTTGAAGGCAGTTGCCATTTAAATTAATTATTTATTATGCCAAGCATTGCTTCTTATAAAATTAATGAATGGCATGAGCGCAAAAACTATAAAACCCGGGCGCAAGACGCGGATAAAAGACGCGCCTCCACGACGACTGGCACACAAGGACCCAGACACCGACAGCGACACAGAGATAGAGATAGACAAAATGCGGCAGGATCACGAAAAGGGACTGCTTAGGGGTAGGTGGTTCGGGGCAATATATGCGTGCGGTTGGTTGAGTAATATAAATAAATGAATGAATGAATGAGCGTCGAAAGCGGCGGCAACAGAAAACAGAGCAGGAATAGGGCAGAGGGTGTAGCTCGTAAAATCGAGTAGGGGTATTCAGTAGTAGTAGTAGTAGTCGTAGTAGTAGTAGTAGTGAAGGCTACGAAGCAGCCGGCGCACAGCAAAATCAGCAAGGCCAAAAATGAAAATAAACTTCCAAGGAACTCTGCCAAAGAAGCAAGAAGCAAGCCAAATGGCAAGCAGGTGGTGTTGCAGAATGGGTGTAGGCAAGAGGGGGGGTGGTTTGTGGTGAGCAAGTTGCAGACAAGAGAAATAACAAACTTGAGACGCCGCTGTCGACGTCGCCGTCGCCGTCGCAGTCGCAGTAAAAGCACGAATCGAAAATGAATAATAAATAAAGTGTTATATAATATAAGAAATTTACTACTAAAGAAAAAGAGACTACAACCAAACAGCAGCGATAAGTAGAGAGACGGGGATAGGAGGGTTCCGGGGTAGTTAGAAACTAGAGGCAAAAGTTCTCCTAGAAGGGCAAAAGACGCGTAGTTTATAGTGTTGCCAACCTATGTGTGTGTGTGTGTGTGTGTGTTTTTTTTTGGGGGGGTTGGGGTGTTGAGTTTATGTGCTCGCTTGAAAAATAAAATTAAAATTGCATTAGAATCCAACGGGGTTTTTATGGCATAGTGCTAAGGAGAGGCGTGACGCGTGGCGGGGCAAAAAGGCGTGCTGGTGTTGCAACTCGAAGCCTGTTGAAAGGGCGTGTGTGTGAGTGTGGCAGAAATCCGAAGACGGAGCAAAATTCAATCGAATGTGTGGAATAAATGCATACACATATTTATTTATTAATATGTGTGTGTGTGTGTACACTGAGAGAAAGCACAGCCTAAGAGTAAGCTTCAAAAATTATTCCATTTGAAAATCTATAGAAAAGATGCAAAATAAAAATCAATAAGATGGGAAAAGAGAGAAAAATATAATTTTGTTTGTTGTAGAATGGCGCGCATAAAGTTAATTAAATAAATTATTATGTGAATGGGGCGTGCACACGATGAGTAATTGGCAAGAACAAGAAGACGATGAGCCACAGCAGCAGCAGCAAGCAGCAAGCAGCAGCAGCAAAGCGCCGCAAATTAAATTAAATGAGTTGAAAGAAAGTTGAATGCGCGCACGCTTCAAAATTTTGTTGTGTTGTTTTTTTTTTGTTTTTTATTTTTATTATTTTTGTTGTTTTGCTGGTGAATGAGAAGAGCAGAGCCACTTGTTGTAATTGTTGTTGCTGCTGCTAGCGGGAAATTGAAAATTTAATTAATTAAACATTTTTGAGCACAACAACAGAAGCAGGCGGCAGGCAGGCAGCGCTCTAGCTATATTTTATTATATGCTAGGCAAGTCTTAATAATTGTTGAAAGCTTGCAGCAAGTGATGAAAAGTCGTTGGGTTGGGGGGAGGTTAGAGCGAGGGAAGGGTGACTAAAAGGTCGCCATAATGCATTGGCATTGGTGACTGGGCGAAAATTGAACAATGTAATACTTATGACTAATGGTTATGCCGCTTGTTATTGTTTTTTCTTGGCCTGATGAATGACGTTGGAATTTTAACAAAACTAGCATGAATAATAGTAATTAAATTACATTTATGAATTAAAGTAATAACTTTTGTAAAACAGTTTGTCGAGCAGAGAGTATTTGAAGTTAACAAATTTATTTAATAGAAATTATAGAAGAGCTAGCACAGAAGTAGATTGAATACAAATTAAAGAGGATTTTTTTTTAATAAAATTTGTATTAACATTCTTTAAGTTTTTAAAATATTGGAGAAGTCTATACTCTACAAAGCTTAAACATGCTTAGACATATCTTCTTTGGAATGGATAGAGAAATTGCCTCAGACTTGCATTACCCAAAAGATTGCCAAATACTTTGTAACTGACTCGATTTAAAAATGATCGTCAACCCTTAATTTTTTTTTTCGTCGACATGCATTCATTGCTACATATTAGTTAAAGTTATGGCTAGTTAACTACCATGTCAAAGCCTTATTACTTGTTTTACATAACTTCCAGGCTAAAAAAGAAAAAAAAAAAAATAAACAACCATCAACAGTTCTCATTATAACTACAACAATAACAATAATAAATGGCAAGTTGCAGCGACCTGAGCGCGCTGCTGCCCCATCATTAACGAAAAAAAAAAAATGCTGCTTAACATAAAAAAGCGTTTTTAACGCCATTTTGTTTTTTTTCGAGGTGGTGGTGGAGGGAATACAAAGTCAGGCCTGGTTTTATATATTTTACGTGCCAGCGAGAAGAGAAGAGCAACAAAAAAAAAAAAAAAAAAATGCTTCCGACTTTTCAATTTCAATTATTCATACATTTTATGACCTTTTTCCTTAACATGCCTGGGCTGACTAACAACAACAACAACAACAAAAAACCAAATCCAAACATGGCTAGAACCGAACCCTGAGCACCTCGTTTCAAATATTTAAGACTTGTGCAACTACAATACATACAAATATATATATATATATATACTTTATATATATAGTATGTAATAAATACGCTGGGCTTTTTTTTTTTTTTGGCGCTGCACATAATTTGGCGCTGCTTGCCCCGCTTGCCTCTTGGTCATATAAAATGCATGGCTCGGTGCAGTTGGGGCCGCCGCTGACGAGCTGTGTTTTTTTTTAGGCAGTGGGCGGTAAGTTGGTTGGTCAGCAATGAATCCTGCCTGACGCCTGCCTGCATCAATTTAACTTTCCATTCGTCTATTTTTTTTCGCATAGTCGAACCTGGGCCTAAGTCATGAAATCAACTGCAACTTTTCCTTCATTTATTTAACACTTGTTTTTTTTTTTTTTAATCTAATTTCTTAATAAATATTAAAAGCTATTGCAATAAGCTGGACAAGCAGGGCCTACTTAATACTTTGTATAGATTATAAATTAAAAGTTGTTGCAGTTGTTGTTGGCCATAATAAATCTTAGGCTAAAAAGACAAACAGAAAGCAAAAAAAAGTATAATCGTTTTGCCAACTTTGTATACTAATTCGCTTTGACGTTTGCATACCAAAGCGCTCTAGGCAACACTCATTTATGGCTTTAATAAACTTTTATGGCCAGTATATTTTAAGTCAAGTGGCGGCGGCGGCGATTTCGTCGACTCTTTGTGCCTTATACGAAAGCTAAACGACAGTTTTCCTTATTTTTGCAGGCCAAAATGATTGAGACAAGCGGACATGGCTGGATGGGTGCACCGGCAACAGGCGCATCTGTGGCGGGTAAGTCAAAGACAGGACACAGTTCTTGCTCGTCTTTTTTTTATTTTTTGCATTTTGGGTCAACCAATTAGCATACTAGTTAGTGTTAGCAATTGAAGAACAAGGCAACTAAGTTTGGTATTTGTGTGTTCTTGTTTCTTCCCCTCTTTGTTTTTTTTGGCACTTGGCCAACCTCCTTCCAGCAGACAGCTACCAGTATCAGTTGCAGTCCATGTGGCAAAAATGCTGGAACACCAATCAACAGAATTTGGTGCAACAGCTGCGCTTTCGCGAACGTGGCCCGCTCAAATCGTGGCGACCCGAAGCCATGGCCGAGGCCATATTCAGTGTCCTAAAAGAGGGGCTTTCCCTGTCGCAAGCAGCACGCAAATACGATATACCCTATCCCACATTTGTACTCTATGCGAATCGTGTTCACAATATGCTCGGACCTTCGCTCGACGGTGGCACCGATCCCAGGCCCAAGGCACGTGGTCGTCCCCAACGCATTCTGCTCGGCATGTGGCCCGAAGAGCTCATACGCAGCGTCATCAAGGCTGTCGTGTTCCGTGACTATCGTGAGATCAAGGAGGATATGAGCGCACACCAGTACGCAAATGGACAGGCACATGGCGTAAGTATTATATTTTAATAATATTATTAATTGAATCAGAAGCGCAATGTTGATACTCAACTGAATTGACCCTTAACCATTTTTATCTGAGTACAACGAAAAATTCCTTAAAATGAATCGGGTGAATATAATATACCCTATGACATTCACAATTAACTCAGCTATCTGTTGGTAAAAGAATTTTCAAAGTCCGTTACGTCTTACAAACATCTATATGAAAATTGTTCCTTAGGCCTCATCGACCTAAAATCTTTTGTCGTTATCTAAAATTCTCTTCCCTATCTTCTATTTCTTCCCTCTTTATCGATTTTACACTATATACAGTCACACTTTGGTTCGAGCAACTCTTCGGCTGCTGCGAATGGTTATCATGCTAAGATGGCTGCACAAAACGCTGCTCTTGCTCCACCCGATGGCAGTAATCCTTTAAGCACCATGACAGAGACACTCCGTCGCCAGATACTCTCCCAGCAGCAACAACAACAGCAACAACAACAACAATCACCGCATGTGCAATCAATGAATATGTACAAGTCGCCGGCATACTTGCAACGCTCCGAGATCGAAGATCAGGTGTCGGCAGCTGCGGCAGCCAAGCATCAGCAGAACGAGCGACGAGGCAGTGAGAATCTGCCAGATCTAAGTGCGCTCGGATTGATGGGTTTGCCGGGTCTGAATGTGATGCCATCGCAGCAGGCGCCACATCAGCGCGGCGGTGGAGGTGGAGCAGCAGGCAATGGTGGCAGTGCAGGCGCTGCCATGCATCCCAGTGCCGCCAGCTATGCGAGAGAACTGTCCCGTGAGCGTGAACGCGAGCGTGAGATGTCTCGGGATCGGGAGCTCAAAGAGGCGATGCATGCCCGTCAATATGGCAATCAGTCGCGTGGCTCCAACTCTTCAGGTGGCAGCAAATCGGCAGCCGGATCATCGAGTCGTCCCGGTGCCGCATCGCCGTATTCTGCGCTGTATTCGAAACATGCCAAGGAACATCCGAATTATGCGTATAACAAACGCTTTCTGGAGAGTCTGCCGGCCGGCATTGATTTCGAGGCGATTGCCAACGGCTTGCTGCACAAGTCGGTGAATAAGAGTCCGCGTTTCGAGGACTTCTTTCCGGGTCAGGATATGAGCGAACTGTTTGCCAGCGCCAGTGATGCAGCAGGTGTTGGAGGCGGCGCCAGCGGTGCATCAGCAGCAGCGGCGGCGGCAGCAGCAGCAGCAGCCTATGCGCCCGGATCAATGCGTGAATCGCCACTAATGAAGATCAAGCTGGAGCAGCAGCAGGCGACAGAGTTGCCGCACGAGGATTGAGTTATGGCAATGACGGCACGAACACCAACACCGAGCCGTAATTGGGTTGGCCCTTTTGAAGAGGCCAACAATTGTAATAGTACATTTGGACTGCTATTTTAAGCCCAACGTTTTTAAGTGTTAAACCTTTAACCCCCCCTTCACCCACCCACCCACCACCCTGCGCTGCGCTGCTAACCGGTTTTGTTTATGTATATTTTTAAGCAAATAGTTTTATAAAAAAACGGTACGAGTATTAAATGTTCACCCCACCACCACCAACACCAACAACCCCTAAAACACACTTGCACTTCAGAACTTTCCTGTAAGGATAAGATCTCGCCTATTATTTATAAATATATTCACAATATTTTTCAATGCGCCTTATTTTTTGCCAATATCAAAAAGAGAAAAATACAAACAAAACATAATAATAACTAAGTATAAACTTGATAAAGAAAAATACAGTTAGATAGATTTTAGAGACTTGTGCATTTCTTAAATGTAGTTTAGTATTTAGTTTAGCTATTCACACACACATACACACACACACACCTACACAAGCACTCATCATATACTATTCATAGATTAAGCATACGCAACGTTGTCTTTCGGATAAAGTAATTAGTTTTAGGTACCATCATAATTAATAATATAATAACATAAGCAACAACAACTACAACTAATAATTATAACAATAATAATAATAATAATTACAGCAATTGTATTTCCAAATATAACTGTAAATAATGTACAAATTTCCATAGCTTTAGGGCATAATAACAATAACATATACATATATACAATATCGGACTTAGTCTTAGGTACGCACAACTTTCTCTATATATATATTGTAATAACGCCCTTAGCCCCCCTCCCCCCCTCTATCTAATTAAATGGAAGTAAATAATGCAACAGCCCCATTTCCCATATTAATATAATTAAATACATCGATGCGATTATGCGTATTTATATGTATGTATTTGTTTATGTGTGCTAATTTTATGTAATACATAAACACACACAAACACGAGCACACCAAATCCCAGTGAGCACACAAACACACAGCTATTTAAATGCACTTGTATTTGTGAGTGGAATTACAAATGGATGATAATAATAATGATGATGATGCATAAATCATTATTATTAAAGCAAAAATTAATATTATTATTTTAGTTATACTTAAATTATAAATAAAAATACACAAACTGAAACAGAAATAAAAGTGAAGAAGTAAATGTAAAAAAATAATATTAAATTTATTGTGTTCTCGTTTTTAAGGGGTCTAAAGATATAGAAAGGATTGAACTTTGTTCAAGTATTGTTTCAAAGGTAAGTAAAGGATTTTCTAGGTGCAGCCAGGCAACTTTTTCAATGCCAGAAACTAAGAATAGTAAGAAACAAAAATACTCAGAAGGATTCTTCAACGCAATCAGCATTTTACCGAAACGTTATGGAAGATTTTTAATGTTTCATTGCCAGCCGATAAGCTCGATTTCAGTAGGAGCCCAGGATTTGCCGTATATGCGAGAGAGTTGTGGACAATATTTCTTACCTAAAAGAGTCAAAGTGGCTTGCCTTTCTTCAGGGTTCAAATTCAAAGAGCTTTATTTCGAAACTAAAGGCGATAAAGCTGAAAACGAATAAATTTTATCATAAGAACTTTGGTTATGTTAAGCTTTTGCCGTTTCGAAAAAGTAAGAGCTGAAAATATAAAGAAACGTTTTATTCCTGCTGTTTTTTTACTATCGGATGCCGGACTATCAGTTTTCATTTACAGGTTTTCCATTCCAATCATCTTGTCTAGAATATAACAATTGAGCTTGGCCCCATACAGGCCGAACCCCAATTCACTTAGCTGTAACGACTATCATAATGATTAAGAATAAAACTATTTTAGGCACAAAAAGAATTGTATCTTGACGAAAGATTAACTTATAGACAGATATTTATCCTTTATTTTATACTAATCGCCCAGTAAGTATGTCAGTGTGAAGCCGGTAGTGAATCGTCGATGAATGCTTTCACACTTTTGCCATTTAATTCCAGCGGATTACAAAATATCTGGTAACTCGAACCTGGTCAGACTGAGATCTGCATTATGGCTTCAAGAACTAATAGTAAAAGCATTTCAAATTTAAGTCTCGATGTCGCGGCCTTCTTTGCATTATCATAAGACGATTTAATGCTCTGCCATTGCTTAAGAACAACTCAAGATCATGGATTTTATCAAGGAAATATCGGGTTTTCAGCTAGAACCTTAACTTCTCTCTCACTCTCACTCTTCCAACGCTCCTTCAACCCTGTTTAAATGCCCAACTGTTGATGGCCGCACCAAATAGACCTATTCTATAATACAAAAAGAAAAGCAAACAAGTTGATGAAGAGTAAACAGTTTGACTGCAGGCCGCCTGTTGCTTTGTGGCTGAGGTTGCTGGTGCTGTTGAGGCCGCCCCAAAAAACCAACTTACAAGGTCAACTGTTAAGTGAAAGGGACGTCAAAGTTGTTCTTGTTGTTGGCTGTTGAAAGAAAACAATTACTTTGGCACTTAACAGCTTAACACATCAGTTTATACAGCAAATGCAAAATGCTGAGGGTCTGTCTGTCTCTCTGCTCAACAGTTGCAGTTATAAATAGGGAGTTGGACCCAAAGTCAAAGTCAAAGCCAAAGCCAAAGCAGCCCATAAGCAAAAGCCATGTTGCAAAGCGGGCAAACATTGGCCAACATCAAGTAGCAACTTCAAGGAGTCAAGGGTAGGAAGAGGCAGAGTCATCATGACAAACGTTCAGCTGTAATGCTCAAGGTCATTTGGTTGGTCCGAAGGAGTTTTTTGGGGCCGGAGTCGCAAAATGGCAACAAGGTCCTGTCTGAAATGCAAAGGGCAGCCATGAATGGCAAGTGGCTTTCATCTTGAGAGACGAGAGAGCGAGAAGGGCAATCAGATCCAACAACAAGGACAATAATCGCCTAGGCAAAAGGGTCGTTGTTGCTTCTCGGTCAGCCTTAAATGGCAAAGCGACCCACAAACAACTTCCTTCTGGCTAGGGTAAGGACTGCTTTTGCTTTTGCTGCAACTGACTGGCTTGCCTAGCTGACGTCCTTGCCAGCAATGCGGCTGTGGTTTTGCCTGCCTGTCTGGGATTCTGAGGACTCTGTGTGTAGTATATCTGTGTCTGTCCGTGTGTGTGTGTGTGTGTCTGAAGTTAAGCACTTGCGGCTGCTTGAAGCCCAAAATTCCCGGGGTTGCCTCTCAGACGAGGTCGAACCAACAAAAGGAAGAGAATGAGGATTGCTGTGCTTTCCATCTTGACAAGTGGCTTGCCGCCTGAACCCATATATGAATGTGTGTGTGTGTGTGTGTGTGTGTGTGTGTGTGAGGGTGTTAGACAGAGAGAGAGAGAGAGAGAGAGTGAGAGATTGGCATTGTGCAAGGAGTTGAAGTGATATTGGGGGGCTGGCTACAAAGGCAAAAGATGGCGACGTTTGTGGCTGTGCTCGAGAAATTACAGATAATTTGTTAAATATGGCACACACACAAACACACACACACAGACGGCACCATGTGCATTTTCTGAAAAGGGGGGCAAAAGTGAAAGTGCACAAAGTGGGAGAGACAGGGAAAGAAAAAGAGAGAGAGAAAGAGCGACGAAGATGAAGAGGAAGTAAGCTAACCAGGAGCACATTGGCTCCTTCGTATGCTTGTTGCTGCCACACACACACACACACACACAGGGAGCAAGCAGCCAGCAAAGTGAAGTCAACTTGAATTGAGTCGCTTTGAGAGTCGAGACATTTTGCCAGACAACTGCCACTGTATGTGTATGCGTGTGTGTGTGAGACGGCATTCCTCAAGGTTGTGCTGCTTGCGACACATGATTTCAATTTTATTTTAGCCCCAGAATGCGTGTTTCTATGTGTGTGTGTACTGTGAATGTCTTCTATTAAAGAAATGTGCACAAGCATGAAAGTATGCGTGTATAAGCCATCTCTTTCACTCATTCACTCTTGTGACTGAGTGTGTGTGTGCTGGCTGCTCAGCAGGAAGCTGTTGATATGTCGTGTAATGTGGCAACATTATTTGCTTGATTGCTTTATTTTACGCAAAAGGTGTTTGTGGTTTGACACCCACACATTGACGCACACACACACACACACATGTATTTTCATCCGGCTTTGGGGAAACGACAAAACATCTTTGAGAATGCTTATGCTTGAGTCAATGTTTGCCTGTCGAAAATTTGTGTATGTTTATTTATTGGCTCACTTATAGACTGTATCGTCGTCGTCGTCGTCGTCATCTGAAATTTCAATCCACAACCCCTCCCCTGCTCTGCACTGCCCTGCTTCCCTCTTATGCTTTGGTTGCTTGTGCGTGTCGGCTTGCAAAGAAAATATTTTCTGTAAATAGCCTTTCAATTGCTTTCGGTTGCAGCATAAGAAACCAAATTGTGAGATTTATGGTTTTGTGGCTTGGCTTTTTTGGTCAGCAACAAGCCTACACAAACACACACACGACACACACACACACACAAGATATAGACACTTGTGGCATAAGTGTGAAAGTGTGAATATTCCTTAAGGATGCTTTTGCTTGCATAATTGCCTTTGATTTATTGAGTTTAGAGCAAGCAAATATCTAAAACGAAAGTGAAGTCCAGTACAAATCTTGCAACCTGCAACCTGCAACCTGCAACAGCAAATAGTAAATAAATTACATTTGTTTGGTATTTTAAATGCTGCCAGGTTAAATCTCTTAAATAAATCTATTTGTATTGAACAGATTTCTTTTGGGTTTTGTGATTTTGCATTAAATTGACCAATGAATTTTTATTGTTTGGCTTAGGTCTACTATTTATTGAACGATTATTATTTATTGCTATTGTTTGTCTCTTCCAAGCTAGTATATTGAGCATGTCAGCAAGTTAATAATGCTCAGTTGTCGGATATATTTTGATTAAAAACTTTTCATAAAGGGTTTATTCGCAGAGCTGGTTAAAAAAATTGAACTCCCAGTTTAGTGCAAAAACAAACTACAAAACCAATAAAACAAACAAACAAATAAAGACACACAAACACCACACACACAAGCACAATATTTTAATTAAAAATTCAATTTTAATCAATGCATTAGCAAAATGTCTCGCTCTCAGCTCAGCTCAGCTCTTGGCTCTTTGGCTGGCAACGACAACGGAAACTGTAGCGAGGCAGCGTCCATTGGGCAAAAAGGGCATTAAGGGGGTGAAAGAGGTAGGGTAAAATCCTCTGCAACAGCAGCAGCAGCAGCAGCTGAAGGCAGCAAAAACACAAGTTTTATGCGACGTCGAGTTTTGAGAGCATTGAAAAATAATAAAAAAAAAAAAACTAAAAATATTGGAACAACAACAAAGCGTCTGTTGTATATATGGATATACAACAACAGCAACAACAACAATAACAAACTATAGCATAGACGATGACGACGAAAAAAGAAGAAAATATAGCAGCAACAACAACAAAGTTTTGTGCTACTCCAAACCAATAACGAAGGAAAAAATCTATGGAAAGTAGCCAGAACCAGAACCAGAACCAAAGCAAGGGTCATAAGTGAAGCGTGTGTGTGTGTGTGTGTGTGTGAGGAGACACTACATATGCATATGCCCACACACACACACACACACACCTACACACATTTATATATATGGTTTCATGTCTGTAAAATGTGTTGCATTTTTATTATAACTTGAAAAACGTTGATAACTCCGCCTATTTTCTAACGAATGTGCGCCACACTACGTTACGTGTAACGTATAACGTATACGTAATGCTGAGTAGCAGTTGAGAAGTAGTCGAGGAGCAGCAGCATAAAAAAAACCATATGTATATGGAAAACAAAACGAAATCGAGAATGTGTACGAAAAGCTGTAAAAAAAAACACAAAAAAATATATAGAATAAAAAAAAAGAAGAAAGGAAGAGGAACGCAGCGTATAGAGGAACGGAATATCGAGTATAGAGAATACATTCGATTGAATTTAATATGCATGCATACAATGGCACAAACACACACACACATAGAGGACAGAGACATGGAAATATAGAAAAGATGGGACTGGATGGTATTCGGAAGGCAGGCATGCTCTGGCGACGTTGTTTAGGCCCAGATTGTGATTGTGTGGGTGCAGCAGGAATATCTGCAGAATATTCAGTGAAAAACGTAGAAAAGGGAATGGATTGGGTTGGGTTCGGTTGGGCAGGGTTTGTTGGTGGACAGCCACTCTAACGTAGCAGCATCAAATAGCAACGGCGGCAGAAAGAAGGCGACAATGCGACAGTCGTCAGTTAGAGCAGCCAGCGACATTTTGACTGACTCTTTGGGGTGCGCCTCTTTCTTTTTTGGAAAGGACTAACTTTATTTAAGGTGTTACAGGCTAAGAAATCGAGTTAAGAAATTGAGCTAAAAATATATTAATAAATTAATGAAATGGCTAGTTGAATGCCTTAGGCAAAGCAGTCCTGAAATAATATATAATTAGAATTTCTGCTAATTAATTAAAGTTGTTTTAAGTTTTACTAAAAAAATATATTTTTGTAATTTTAAACCTATGTCTACCCCTAAAACTTGTATGCTAACAATTTTGCGTGCAGTGCATTTTATCAATAGACGACGCATAAGGGGTGCACACACACACACACACACACACATATATATTCTGAATGTTGTTCCTCATCAATGTGAACAAAGTTGTTTGGAGGAAGGAAGAAGCTCGTTGGGGTCCAGAGAATATTTCTAGTGCCTGTGCCTTCGTCGATACCTGCTGGCTAAGTGCAACAGCAACCAGAATAGACACACACACACACACTCACACATAGGGAGAGAGGACACATTGATGCAAAAGCATCAAAAGCCGCACCCGCTCACCAACAGCAACAACAGAGAAACAGGAACAACAACAAGGGAGCCACAGCTGTCCGTAGTAATAGCTATGGCGACGCGGCCCTGACGACGACGTCGACGATGGCGATGGCGACGGCGACGACGATGGCCGATGGGCATAGAGAAAACCTGATGAGAAGACGAGATAGGAGTGAGCTCGCTCACGAGGCGAACGAAGCAACAACAGCAACGAAAACAACGCTGCCGAATTCAGTTCCGGGATGCGTATGCGTTGTTACCCATTTTCGGGCATGTGTGTGTGTGTGTGTGTGTGTGTGAAGGATGGGATGAGGAAAAGTGCACAGGCACATAAATTTTGGGTTAGCTGCAGTAGGCGCACACAAGAGCCGAGCGTTGCCCATTTGCGAAAATTTCTAATATGTAAAATGTTCAATAGAGAAAACTAGTTCTATGTATGGCTGGGCAAAAACAGGAAGAGAAAAACAGTAAGCGAAAGGGATGGGGGCTTGAGGAGGAGAAGGCACAGAACGTTGCGAAAATCAAACTAAAAACGGGAAATGGCAACACTGGAGATATATAAACGCACACATAAGCATGTCTGTGTGTGTGTGTGAGGATTGCAAAGTATGGCAAAGAAATCGCCGCCAAAGGCAAATTTCTGTGCATGGGGCGAATAGGCAAACGACGCAGGATGCAGGCTGAATGTGAATGTGTGTGGGGGGGGGGGGGGGAACTGGTTGGCATGAAAAGTGAGCCGATGCAGCAGCAGCAGCAGATGAGACGAAAGACGAACTGAGAGCCTGGTCTCAACTCAAATGACAAAAACCTAATCACCCATTCGTCATATCACCTTAGTAGCATTAATGCAATAGAAGGGGTTGCAGTGGGATAAGATTTCCTAGCGCAGGAGATAACGATATGTGTCCTCGTCACTCGATGCTGACCCTTTGATCGATGGGTGAGGGCCTAATGTCAGAGCCTTTCCTAGCAGAAGGAGCAGCTAGGCGCAGAGCCAGAATTTCAATTAGGCGCCAGCCAGCGTTACTTTTCGTAGAAAACACAGCCCAAGTTCTAACCAAAAATTTGTGTAGATGTTGTTGACGATGACGGGAAGGACGACGAGCCTTTGCGAAAGTCCACGCACTGCACAATAATTGAGTTTTCATCAATGTGCAATCAGGCCAAAATTTTGCACACCGAGCGCGTTCTTAACTAAAAGGCAAGGACCACATTTTCCGATGAGCAGCTGGATGAGCTAAAGGACCACGGCAAATTTTGAAGGTTCGTGTTTTTTTTTGGCAGGGAGGTGGCATGGAGCCATTCTTTAGCTCATTTCGACAGCTGCAGTTGCATGATAGATGCTGCAAATGCAGCGCCATACATTTTTGGAACACGATAAACAAAAGCACACACACACCAAGGCAGAGAGGTAGGCGGTACACTGCACAAAATATTTTATGTCAATGCAAGTATTCGATAATCTGAGTATCTAATTGATATTTTATATACCTTAAACTACCACATACTAAACAAATTTCTCTTTTAAAATTATTTTCCAAAAAATTAAAATTGTTTTAAAAAATGATTTTTTGGCAAACCCAGTTTTTCATCATGAATTTTTTTCAACATGAATTTTGATGAAAAATTTTGTTTCTAAATAAGAATGTAGTATCATTTAAGAGGTCAAAATATGACTTTGAAGGTATTGCTCTTGAAAATCGGATCGAGTTTGGCGAAGTTATAGCTGAAGGAATATGAGAATAAAACGAGCGGGGGAACCCCCTGGTACATACATAATTAAAAATGTATGAAAAATCGACGTGTTAAATATCGTGTACTGGATTGGATTTATTAGTTGACTGGATTTGACCTATTATTTGCTGGATTTTGTTCGCTTTTTTGACGCCCAAAAGCGCCTTATCCTTATGTTTTATATCTCTCAAATAATGAATTAAATTTATATATCGCCTTAGACAGATCGATGCGCAATTGAACAAGCTTTCCAACAGTTTTATGTGAAAAAACATTTGGGTAGTCCACTATGGGAAAATTTCCCTTATATCTTATCGAGTAATTTTTTTTGTATTTTTTAATTGTATTATTACTTTATTGTTATATTTTTTCAACTTCAGTCCCTATCATTTTTGGTTTCTATTAAATTTTTCGCAGTGTACTAGTAGTGCCTCTTGTCTAGTCCAAGTGGAAGGCGCCAAAATGGTGGCATAAAATAAAATTTAATTAGAAACGTAGGCAAACCAACCACATCGAGGTAGAAAGAGAGCGACTGTGAAAAAGTGAGAAAGAGGGAGAGAGAAAGAGGAGCTGTTGATGGATCCTCGGCTATGAAATATTTTTCGGCCAGCAAAACAGCAACAAGAACAACAAGAACAATGCATTTGCAATGAGGAAAATTGCAGGCAGAGCGTCCAAAAGGAGCAGATGCAGTTTTCGTTGCAGCCTTTGGCTTAGAGCAGCACATAGCTACAATGCAGGAGGGGGGGTGTGAGGCATAGGCAGAAGACTGGGTTGGATGTGAGTGTGATAAATGTGTGTGTGTGTACGCGACTCCACTTTTAGGCGTGGCAGTTGACCAAACGAGGGAACGCAACTTTCAAATTTGAAGCAAGTCGACGGCTTTTGACAAGATGAACGACGCGTTCTATCCCTGAAACAGGAAGGGAGGCGGTTGGAAGTAGGAGAAACGTAGGGTATACAGGGTGTTATGTCATGTACAAACACCCGCTGAATGAGGCAAGAGAAGCACGAAACCACGAAACTAAATTGCCACAGAGGAAACGACAGAGTAAGCAAAAGATGGCCTGCGCGAAACAGGATCGAGGACGTCCAAGAAAAAAGAGTTGCAGCTAAGGCGTGCGGGAAATAGATGGCGTATTTTTTGGTTCTACAGCAAAGGATATAACATCAAAAGAAAACAGGACAAGATGAGCGACGATGTTTTAATACTCGATACCGAAGGTAAAGAGTATATTGGGTTTGTGCAATGTTCGTCAAAGTGTCTGTCGTTCCGTATGAACCAAACTTTTTGAGACTTGAAACTTTCCAAATAACTTTGTCTAAAACCGATTCAATTCAATAAATCAAACTTAATTTATTACCAACACCCTTATAGGTAGAGTTACGAAATTTGGTAGAAGGATTGCCATAAGCGACCCCAAAAAACTTCATCAAAACTTTAGATGCCACGCCCACTCATCCACCCTTGCCGTCTCCTACTGCCACAATGCAACTTTTACCTTTCTCAGTTTTTAAGCTGGAGTCATTTAAGAAGGAACATAGCTGGTAGCGCCCCAGAGATCTACACCATACAATTATTGAGGCAGCATTAACCCCTGCCGTGCAATCATACCTATTTTTACCCATTTTTAAAAATGTATCGAGTAAACCGCAGTTGGTTGCATCCGACTGCAACGTTTCCACTTGTTTTTTGATGAATTACGGGCACGCACATGAGATTGAACTGGAAGGATAGGGGGATGTGCCAGGACATGAAGTAGTTTTAATTAGAAACAAGAAATCACATACTAGCTCGGAAGCTCCTTTTACTCCAGAAGGACGAACGAACGTCAATCTACTGCTGCTAGTACATATGATGTTTGATGTTGGTTTTTTATTGAAATTGATTTGGCTATGCATAAATTGAAAGTAAAAAATGCCAACTACACTAATTACAATATATCTTTCTCTACCCGAAGGCGAGCGAGCGCAGTGAGTCCTTGCAAATGCAGCAGATGTGAAATCACTTCCACATCCTTTCCATATTTGTTTTCTTCTTCTGTTTCTTTTGTTTCAATTTACTTGTGGGTGTCGCCCATCTTTTTTTGCATAAATAACTGCAAGTAAATTTTAAGCACACACACACACACACATATTACGTATACGTATGCAAATACGTGACGAGTTAGGAAGAGGGAGAAAGAATGATTCGGGGGGGTAGGTTAGTTATGTTAGTTGGAGGTGCACTCGCTAAAGCATACTATATACGATTGCCATACTATATAGTATATAATATATATATATATATACATATAAAGTGCCAGCTTTTCTTTTTTTTCAGTTCTTTGCGTTTTATTGTTTTTCGTTTTTTTGCTTTTCTTATGCGTTCATCACGTCTATTGGCCCATCTATTTTGTAACACACACATACAGACACAGTAGTAGTAGTAGGTGACTGTAACGCCCATTGTCCAAGTGATTTGGTTTCGTTTCTTTGAATGATTTTATTTCTTTTTTTTTGTGAATAAATAATTTCAAGATGCAAAAAATTTAACAAAAAACTTTACGACTTTACGAATAACTAACAAAGACGCAATAAACTAAATAATAATATAATCTGTCTACGATAAATAATTAATTTTTAATATACAGGTCTAAGTTATGCAATTCATTGCAACTTAACAACATTGTTGTATTTAAAAAAAAAAACTGTTGATAATTGAACAAAAATAATTTAATACAGATTAAATATATTTCATATAGAAAGACAACACTATAATTACGCGATATTCTTATTCAACAAAGTTCAATTAGTTGGAGAGAATATATAATGAATGCGAATTATTTATGCATTTTGTTAATTGTGCAAATGCAATGTAAGTAATTACTTTATATATATACTATAGGTTTGAAATAAAAAAAACGAGTTTTATATTTATTCTTAACGACTCGACGTCACCCATTTCGTCAGGTTTTCCGCTAACAACAACTGCAACATTGTAGCACAACGCAATTGTAGTCTCGTTTGGTTGCAAAATGAAACGTGAGAACTGCCGATTGGCCCAAAAACCAGTTCTTATTACACATCCTTGATCAGCACGAGAGTTCAGTGTAGTTAAGGGCATTCAATAGGGCAAAATAAGGCGCATTAACTTCATTAAAAATATATATGCTTAATGTTTATTAACGGAAGAGTTGTTTGAGTCTGTCCCAAAAGTAACAGATCGTATTTATAGAGTATCTACTCGTCGCACGCTCTTAACTCAAACTTCCTGCTTGGTTTTTTTTTTGTGCAAAACAAAATAAGTATAGTTTTATATGAATATCTTTTTTTCTTCTTATTTTTAGTTTTTATTTTGCGTTGAACGACGACGTTGCCAGGCTCCTCCTTGAGGCCAGTTAAGAAGTAACAAAAAAACTATGCAGCTTGCAATTAAGTGCGTTCACTTTAATACCCCTAATACACCCTACCTTCTCTCCTTCGCCTTGCTTGACATTGGTAATTTCATATTAGCAGCGCCTTTGGCCAAACGCACAACGTTGTGTCTCACAAAAGCCCAATTAAGCAAAGGCTTAATAAACGCAAAGAGCAAGGATCACACACACACACACACAGTCAGTGTGAGGGAATTTGCTGATGGCAAAGATTCGTTTTAGAAAATGAAGCCGTGGGGAGAAGTCGCCGAAGTGCACCAATTACCTGCCATGTCAATCCATAAAAATCCATTTGCCTTTTTGTTGTTGCTGCTGCTGCTGCTGCTGCTGTCGAGGTGTGACAAATGCACTCAAGAAGCAAAGGCTGCTTCAGCTCGTAAAGCATTTCACGCAACGCTGCAGCTTTCAATGGAAATTTTGCTTTCCCTTTGACGCCCAACAACGACAACAACAACAACAAACGCTTTAAAACTAAATAGAAAGGGGTTCGGGTCGGAAAAACAATTTTCTTGCCTACTATCTTTTCTTTTTTTTTTTGTTTTTTCGCCACAGTGTAAACTGGTATAACTTACAACATGGCAGGCAGCTCAGACATTGACATAAAGCCTCTGCCCTCCAACCAATCTCCAGGAGACGTGGTCAAAGCTGCCAAGCATGCGTATGGGTGTGTGTGTGTTTGTGAGAGCATGTCCAACACACACACACACACACACACCTACACAGTAGCTATAGCCTGATGTATGTGGTATATAAAAAGTAAAAACTAAAAATGTATAAAAAAAATAAAATATATATAGAGAAAATTGAAAAGAAAAATGCAAAGTACAAGGCAAACAACGTTGGCCGGAACTACAGTTTGAGATTGTAGACTGGACACACACACACACACACACATACTCACGTAAGCACCCTGTCCAAAGGCGCGACGAGCTTCGATTGGTCCAGCTGCTGCCCAGTGCGTATGTTTGTGTTTGTCTATAAATGTGTGTGTGTGTGTGATTTTTTTGCAAGCTACCCTTTTCAGTTTTTTATTTTTGGCTCTGTTACTTCAGGCTGAGGCTTTTAGCGTCGCAGCTTTGTCGCATGCAAATTCATTTAGTTGACTATCCATCATACTTCAAGGTCCCAAACCAGCGACTTTTTAACCAAATTGCAAATATTGCTTGAAAATTCTAGATTGCAAAAAAATCTTTAATTCAGAGTTGTCAGCTCAAATATTAAAGAATGAACTGATGATGGATTAACGACAGACCTTCTTTTGAGTTCAGAGACCTGCTTCTCGATATATTCACACACAGAGAGCGACCAGCATAAGAAAAAAATCTGCTTTATCTAGCCACATGCAACAACAGCAACAGGACGCTTCAAACAGCTAATAATAATATATTATAATAATTTGGATGCTGAAAATATGGTATGATTGCGGGGCTGCCTGCATATACACGACACGACTTCTAACAGCAGCTAAACAAAAAGCATAAAAAGCATCATAAGCAAAAAAAATCAACTTGAAGCAACTTGAGAAGACTGCCAACAGCGATCGATCAACGTTCAAGTTTGCAGCAGGCTGCGGCTCCTGTCCAGGTTCAGGCCAGGCTCAGCGCCAGCGCAACGCCCCAAAAAAAAAAAAAAGAAAGAGTGAGAGCGAGAGCAACAACAACAATAATGAAAAAAATATAAAACTGGACTACTGTTTGGAAGCCTGCAAATGAGCTGCCGCTGCCGTCGTTTCAAGTCATCTTCAAGTCAGAAGCCCCGGTCAGACGGCTTCTGTTGTACGCAGTAATTTTGTGCTGGGGCATGCAGCAGCAGCAGCATAGTTGCCTCCCCCCCCCCCCTCTCCATCCATCCACTACTTCTTGCTACTCGATCCGAAGGTAGGCAGCAGCAGGCTGAGAGTCCGGCTTTTGTTTTGCTTTGGCGCGCCAGCAACTGCTTATTACCATTAATTTTGAATTGTTTTTCGTGATCTTAACGATTGCCGCGATTTGCAGCTTAAGAAAGGCACAATAAAAACAACAACAAAAAAAAAGCAAAAATAATATGCGCAAAAGAGAAGCTACAGCAACTAAAAAAAAAAATACTAAATTATGAAAATATATATTTGTGCAGTGTATGGGTGTGTATGTGTGTGTGTGTGTGAAAATTTATAAATAACTAACTATGTTGTATGCAAGAGTTTCTTTTCTTCTTTTTTTTGTAACTCGTGAGCTTAAATCTCAATTCAGCTGCCCCTTTTTGCAGCATGCAAATTATATTTTTTTTTAACAGTTCACCAATTTAAAATAATTGCACAAATATTAAAAACAACAAAAAAAACTTTAAATGTGTGATAATGTTGGGAAGTTTAAAAACGAAAATAAAAAATTATTATGAAGACCTGTCAGCAAATAAAAAAGATTCTTTAAAGTCAGAATACAGGATAAGGTTTTATTTAATTTGAAAAATTTAAATATAGTTTTTAAGAAATTGAAAATTTCTTTGTAGTTAAAACTCTATTTAGAATCTGTCAGATACGATTTTATATAAGGAAGATTAATTCACCTTTATGTCTAGATAAACCGCAATAGAGGGTTTTAGATTTTTATGACAGAAGAAAGGAGGTGTATCGAGGTGAATTTTGAGAAAAGTAAAGTTGACACAATCTCAATATTTAATTGATTAGATTCACAGCTTAAACTGTCGTTAAATCCTTTACCACACTCCGAAAAAAGAAAAAACGTTAGCTCAACTATTTTCGTGTATGATTTTAAACCTAAAATGGATGCACAAAAATATAAGCTTCAAATTTGACTCATACTAAAACTGAATATGAAATTCCTTATTTAAACATCTCGGGTATATACAATTCTTCTTATTCTTTCTCATTATTTATTGCTAACTTTTTAAATTGCTTGAAGTGAAAGAATGAAAGCTTATTGAATCAGACTTACCGAATACGAAATATGATGGCCTGGAATGCGATTCGATCCTGAGTTCTCTTGTTAACTAAGCAGATGCCTTATCCATTGCGCAGTTAGAGTTAGTTTTGAACTAAAATGAAAAACCTAGGGATCACACTTGTTGTTAATATCAAGAATGATAGAATTAAATATGGTGATATTCAATAGAATATTTCTTTGCAATCACTTTGATTTGAAATTTTAATAGGTTCGAAAGTCCCTCTTGTACCAAACGGAATCTCAATTATCAGCCTTGTCAAAACTTATACTATTAATTGATAATACAGTCAAACTTCCTTAAAACAAATCACAAAGAGACAAGAGAGAGTTAATTAGTAAGAAATAATTTTTTTTTAAGCAACTTTCACGGTTCTGGATTTAAAATCGTTACACAGAAATCTTCGATCGATTGTCTAATTATAAAATCAAATCAGCTTCTAGTTTAACGTGTGATTATCGCCGCAATAAGTTTGCATTATCTATAAGCTGTAGCTTTGCATGATCCAATCCAACCTTTAATTCAAAAAATTGAGTTGCAATGTGAAGTTCAACAAAATGTTGTGTAGAAAGAAAGAAAGGAAACCTGATTATAATCGATCCTTGCAACGTATTTGCATTATTCAGCTGCTGTTGCTTTTCGTATTCAAATTCGCAATTCACAATTCTTTCTCTATAATTTACTTGAGCAGTTCGCATGTGATGTGTCTGATTCCGTTTCCCTGATTCCCTTCCTTACCCTTTCTGTGTGATTGTAATGGCTTCGTTTTGGTTTTGTTTCTTTTTTTTTATGAGTTTCTTAAGAATTATTTTGTTTCCACTGTTTTTATTGTTTTGCATTGTGTGTAATTACAGTAATGCGAGAGAGGAGTTGAATGCAAAAAACGCAAATTCAAATTGAACTGCGATCGATACGGGGAAAGAAAAAAACAACATCAGCAATCGACGCTCATTAAGAAAGCTGAAAGTTGAGCTCTGCGAAATTATTAAATTATAATGCAAAGACCCAAACGAAAAAATAAAAGAAGGGGCCCAAAAACACAAAAAGGAAATGATTTCAATGTTCATTAAACGAAGTAAATGTCAATTTTCAATTTAATATTTATTATCAACAATTTTTATGGCAATATGTAGTATAAGTAATGCAGGCGATGTCCAATGCGGCGTATGCTCTATTTGAGCTATTGAATATTCATGCAGGCGAATTGCTGCACCCAACCCCCCACCGCACCACCCCTTTGTTCGCTGAGTATTTTGGGCCGAAAATGCAGTTTGTTATATAACACACATAATTATAGGCACAAATCGACGCAACGAATTCTCGCCACGCACACACTGGACTTTCGAACGCGAAACCCCCCCCACCCATCCGACAATTCCGCCCAACGGGCACTTTTGTGGCATTTGCAGCATTTGCTATGGCCGAGGCGCAATGCGCACACGAAGTGTAGAGAGAAGGGGGCTGGGAGCTTGAAAAAGAGTTCATAGAGAGGGGGTTAGGGTAGGGGCTGCACAACGAACCTCTCTGCCCAATTGCTCTGTGGTCGCTTCGAGGCGCTGTGGGTGGCAACTCTGCAGCATTTCTAAGTACGACTATTATATGTACACACACATACACATCCACACACATATACATGTTTATTTGTATGCATATATAGCTATGCGTATTTGTGCGTCTGTGTTGACCATTATACATGATTTCGCCGGTGCCGGTGCCTCTCTGCCTCTCTGCCTGGCTTCCAATGCATCCCAATGTGTGTCGTCGTCGTTGTTGTTATTTTTGTAGATGTTTGCTGCAGAAACAGTTGGGAGCTTGTGAGTTTGGGGTTGGTTCGGGAGAGATCGTTGCGTGACACTGAAGAGGATTTTCAATTCAACGAAAAACGATTTGGAGTACATTTCGAGAGGAACGAACAGTGGATTAAAATTATTCGAGAATGCAATGCGAAGGATTAAATGTTGCCAATTACATTTACATTTCTTTTTCCTTCAAGTCGGAAATTTTTATCTTTGTTCTTGCATTAGGTTCGTAAAGAACTGGAAACATTCTAAACACTTATTGAATATTTAAAATGGAAAGCTTTCAAAGGTGTTGAACTATTTTTATAGGATTCAAATTTGGATTTTATCACAGTATTCTTTTAGGTTCCCACCAAAAATCTTTCTTTAACTAACTTAACTTTTAATCGATTTTATACAATTTCTCTCTTTTGCTAGGAATATATTTGAGGATGTTTATATACCTAAGATATATAAATACTTTCGCTATAATTTCTTAAATTTCCGATGACGAACAATCTCGGAAAAACTTTCAACCGGCAAAATAATTGAAGAGGAGCTTTAGATAACTCATAGCCCAAAGTCCAAACGGAAACAAAAAGAAAGAGAAAGAGAGAGAAAGAGAGACAGAAAATGAAAAATAGCACAAGAGAAAAGGAAGTGAGCTTGAAGAGTAAGGGGCGCATTGGTCTCCAGCAATACGCAAAAACGCACATTAAGTTTTCTGCCTTTCTGGTTTCAAGCGCATTGTTGTGCACCAACTTTTGTTGTTGCCAATGCATAGTCATGCATATGGTGGCAAAGAAAGCGCAGCAGTTGTAGATGAAGGCAACAGGATTCAGCACACACACACACACACAGCAACAACAGCAACAACAACAACAATAGGAAGGCGAATCAAAGTCAGCGGCATCATCGATATGGTTGCAACGGCGATGGTCAACGGCACACAGGCATCGTTAGATGGTTCCTGCAACTGCAACAAGAGGCAAATGGAGGAGTAGGTGGGTGCGTGAGTGAGTGAGGGGGTCGGTGCCTGTGCCAGCTCTGTAGACAGAAATTGGATGCGTGTGCAAAATGCAATGCATTTTCTAACACACAGCGACGCGAGATGCAGATGCAGGAGATGCAAATGCAACACGAATGGGGACCGGGGGCAGCAACACTCACACACACAGAGAGGGACAGTGGACGATGGGGGCGGGAGTTTGGGGAGGTTTTGCGGCCAGGGTAGCAACGTTTTTGTGATTTATTTTTAATTGAAATTCTAGAATGCGTGCAAAATACGCATGCAAAGTGTCTGGGCACCTAGAAAACTTCCAACCGGATATGCGTGTGTGTGTGCGAGTGTGTGTGTGTATACACACATACATATAGATGCAGCTGACCGGGCCTCGAGGCCTGCAGGCGTAAATTGCATATGCGAAAAGTGGGCAGGGTCGGGCGGGGAAGAGAGGTATATGGGGGTTAGATTGCAGTTTGCGGGATTTTTGGGACAGAAATTGTGCGTGCCCGAAAAGTCCTGGGCCCCAAAGTCAACGTTATTGTTGTTGTTGTTGTTGTTGTTGTTCGTCCCGTCGACAACATCATCGTCGTCATTGTTGTTGTTGTTGTGTTGACTGTTGGGCAACGCCAAAATTTTCTACAAAAACAAAAATCGGAATTAATTTTGTTTTAGAGAAAATTTGCACAGCCATAGATGGAAGGAACGAAAGAGAGCGAAAGAGAAAGAGAGTGTATGTGTGTGTGTGTGTGTGTGTTGTGAAAGGAGGCATGTGGAAGAGGCACGGCTGCATATTTGCTGATAATAATTAAGTGCAGGCGAGGCACAACATAAAAGACCCTGGCCAAAAAGCAAAACCAACTAGCACAGTGGGCATCGTGCAACAAATTTCGATGGTGTTGCGGTATCGATAATGAGCAATTGGACCATATATATAAACATATAGTATATATACTCTATAAGTATATGTATATATATATATATATCGATGTGTGTGCATTTTTGTGTGTTTGGAATAGGATAAATCACCAAAAATATGGGAGGGTGTGCGAGAGTGTTGTGTGTGTGTGTGTGCCAGCCAGTTCTTTGGATTGTAAAACTTTGAATATTTTTTGGGGAGGGGGCAGTTGCAGTTGCGTTTGTCATTTCTGGCATTGAGGTAACCCAACAAATGTTATGCATCGAAACTGTTGCTGCTTACCACACACAAAAAACATCGTCGTTGATGTCGTCAAACATCGTCATCGATAACTGCGACTAGGAGCACAAAAAAAAAACATCCAGCTTCATCCAGACTTCAGGCATAATGCGAGACAGGGGAAGCAGCTGGAAAGGGGCTTGTTTTGGATCAAGTTGTAGGCCTGGCCACGTTGTGCAAATGTGCCGCACATGCTGGCCTTTTCGTGTCTACCAATTTTCCAAAGATTTTTGTTTTCATTTTGGGCCAGGAAACGGAAACGAAAATTTTCGGCGAAAAACAACAATAACAATGGAGAACATCAGCATCAGCATCAGCAGCAGCAAGGACGAAATGAAGCTGAGCTGCAGGCAAAGGCTTTGTTGCTGCTGCTGCAAAAAGCAAAAACAGCGACACAGCAGCAAACAGCGCTGATGAGCAGCAAATAGCAGCAAAAAAATGTTTTAACGTGCAACGTGTGCAACGGCCACCGGGCAACGCATGAAAATGCAGTGAGTAAAGTATTTTGGTACAGTGGTTGGCAACTATGTGAAAAAGACATGAAACTGAACAAAACTAAAAATATATTCCGAAAATTATGCTTAAATGGGGAGGATCCCAAAAGGGTCTGAAGAAGTTAAGAATATGAGCATAAAGTGGTTAAATGTTACTTAAAGCAAAAACAAGTAAAAAGCATTAACCATGATACTAGTATCAAGAAGTATCAGTTATTTAAACAAAATTTCAATTTTTAAAAGCATCAGATCTCAAAATTAAAATTATTTTTTTTTTATTATTTGATTATAATAAAATATTGGAATCAAGAATTTTGCGACTAACAACTTTAACATTGATTATCTCAAACCAATTATTTTGAATGTCTTTGCCTTATCTCAAATCATCGAACTCTTCAGTTACATATATTCAGAACCGTATGATAAAAAGCCTCTTAATCAATGAGAGATTATCTAAAAATATTTCCGAATACGAACATAGCAATACTCGAACTAGAACTCACACACACTCACACAGCCCATTGCTTGTATTCTACACCTACAACATCAACATCTAAAATTTTTACTTCTTCTTGCTGCTGCTGCTGCGGCCGCTTCTGCAACAAAAATTATCAAAGGATTTTTGCCGAAATTTCATTCGCCGCATTTTTGCTGCAGCTGGCAAAGTTGCTTCATGATGATGGCGTCGGGCCTTAAACATTCGATGGCCGAATAAAAACGGGTTGGCAATGGCAAGGTGGCGACGTTACCAAATTGCCGACGACTGCTGCTATAGCCGCCATTTTGTGACTTGGCGGAAACGCACAAAAACCAAGCAGCAACGATGCGTGTGTGTGTGTGTGTGTGTGTGTTTTTGGATGCCACTAGCTTGTAGGTGTTCAAAATCGTCGAATGTGGCGGCCCCAAAATGCCATTACCGCCACCTTAACGATGTGCTGTTAGTTTTGCTGCTTTTTCCCATTGACCAGCTGAAGCAAAGATGGAGTGTCCACAGTGCGTGTGTGTGTGTGTGTGTGTGTGTGTGTGTGTGTCTGTCTCGTTTCTCGTTTCTGCACATTTGCATTTTACGAATATCCTTTCGCATTAGATGGCATTGCCCGTTGTTCGCCTTTTGCCACGGCACGAAAAAGAACCTCGTCTCTTTCTCTGTCTTTCCCTTTCTCTCTCTATGCATGTCCAGGCAGCTGGCCAACAACATGCGGGTTCCAGCGTCTGCAGATGGGCAAGTGAGGGGAGGGCGGGGTTGTGAAGTGTCCTGTTTGTCCTTCTCACACTCACAGTGAGCCAAAGGCGGACACGCGCGCGCTTTCATTTCATTTGCCGTCCAGAACTTGGTTTAACTTGGCTTGGAGCCTTCGGTTTGGGGGGGTGGGGGTATGTGTGTGTGTGTGTGTGCGTGTGCTACCCAAAAAGTTGTGCCTTCTACTTGTGCTCGACGCATTTTTCGTTAGCAGGACATTGACGGACGGCCACAGCAGCGGCAGCAGCAACACACACCCTTTAGAAGCAAGTTTTTCCTGGCATTTTGAATTTCAAATTCAGCAGCAGAAGCAGCAGCATCAGCATCATGCACGACGGTCATCTAATGTCCTGCCTTTGCCTTGTGCGTCGTATTTGTTGCTGCGGTTACTAACCACCCACTCGTACCACCCACTCATCGCCCTGGTCATCGTAGTCGTCGTAGTCGTCGGCCGCGCCTTTTTGTGCGAAAATGTTCAACTTTTTCGCAACAGTAAAGATTTTTGGTTGGCTGACGCAGCCAATCTCCTACGAGTGTGTGTGTGTGTGTGTATATTTCACATATATGTACACACACACACATATACATATACAATATATATATATATATTTTATATATTCGTTCCTAAGCACAAGTGTCGACTGTAAAATGTGCGTTTCGCCTACTGCCATTTGCCTGGGTGGGTTTATTGCCTGGCTTTGCTGGCCATCGTGGCGTATGCGTTATTTATGTATAGCGTATAGTGTGTGTGTGCTTAGTCGTCGTGTTAGTATTAGTAGTAGGCAGAAAGAATGATAAAGAACAAGAGCTAGGACTTATTTATGTGCATGCCAAAAATAATCCATTGAGAGAATTTTTAAATGCAGATTAATCTGAATTGAATTGAAATAAAGTAAAGAATATTCAATTGAACTCAAAAAAAAAAAAAAAACTGATAATAGAACTCTTTCATTTTAAGTGCAACAAAATTGATGGCAAGATGATCCTGCGGTATAGTATAGTATAATATAGTATAATAGCAGTTCTTCGTTGATTTAGCTTCAAGTTGATTTTAATTCTTCGGTTTAGTTTTTTCAAGCATAATAAATATTTTTCGAGTATAACAAATATTATTTTATAAATCAAAAAGGGTTAAGTTAGCTTTTAAAGAAGAATGCTTAATGTTTTTAACGATTTATTTCTAACTTTTCTGATTAAAAAGATTCAAGATAAAAATAAATAAATTCTTTTTCTAAAGAAAACTTCGTTCAGCTTACAATTTATTTACAGTTTATTTATAAGCCCATTCCCAGTTCATATTTTTCTAACTTCATTTTATGATCGCAAACGAAGAAGAAAAAGAAGCAGAGAATACATTAAAAATATTTACACAGCCAATAATTTGTAGCCTCTGGGTGCAATCGGAACGAACATCTTGAATATGTTTTTCTATGCACGTCGGCTAATGTATCATAATAAATTTATATATTTTATAAGCATCTATTCCTTTGCACCTTGAGACGAGTCATCGACATGTGGCAACGTGAAGGGTAAGACAGAGAGAGAGAGAGAGACAGGGATAGAAGGGAAAGAGAGCTTAAAAGATTGTAAGTAAAGGCAATTAATTAATTTGTTTACATTTGCGCAAATGCCACAAGAAGAAGTAGGAAGTTGCTGCAAGATCAGACGCAGATGCAACAGCAACAATAACAGCAACAACAACAACTGACATGCATTGACCGACGAAGCGTGCAGTAAAACATTTTCAATGGAACTGCAAGAAACAGGCAAGAAAACTCTCTAGTCTCTGGTCTTGATTCTCTGCTGTTGCACCCCCGGAAGCAGGGGGCAAATAATTAACTGCAAGAATGCAATACGAGCAATCCGAAGAAGTTGCTGCTGCTGCTGCTTGCTACATGCTTCTGCTGCTGTTGCTGTTTGTTATTATTTTTAATATTAAATTGCAATTGCTTCGTTGTTTTAATAAAAACGAGCAACACACAAAGCCCAACGCCTGTGCAATAAATGTGGCAGCAACTACAACTACAACCACAACAGCAACAACAACAGTAAACAGCACGTTGCAATTTTTAATGACCAAAAAGAAGAGGCAAAAACGTCGATCGTTGATTGCTGATCGCTGATCGAGTCGAGTCGAGTTCGCAGATGTGTGTGGCAGATATTTTTACAATGTTTAGCTAAAGCAAACAGCAAAAATTGAAACAACTTAACAAGAAGAAGCCAAATAAGATGAAAAACTAAAAAAAGAGAAGCAAAGAACTTGAACAAGATATTTTTGTTTTGTTACCCCTCACTCTGTGTGTGTTGCAAACTTTGTTGCACATAAATTTGGCGACTGCACAAAATAAACTAAACACTAAATAAAATATTTTATTATGTTGCAGTGACCAGTTTTTTCCGTTCGACACACATTGTTGCACGTTTATTCCTCTCTCTCTCTCTCTCCCTCTTTTTTCCTTCTTTCTCCGTCTGATGGATCAGTCGTCATATGCAAATTCATAAACAACTAACAGTCAAATGCTTTTTACATTATTGCGGCACTTTTTTATTTATCAATTGGCAATTCAATAAATTTCGTACGCACTTTGATTGGGAAAGCGACGATATGGTACTAAGTATCTATAAGGAAGTTTTACCGTTCGTTGACCATGCCACAACGGATATTAGCTCAAAGTTTTTGTTTATCATAATGACGACAGACAGACAGACAGACGGACTGACAGAGTCTGCAGCATTGATGATTGGCCTTTTAATTAAATGGCAAAATATATGTACGTGAAATGTAAACAACTTGCGAACTTGCAACAACAGCAACAAAGTGACAGCTGCGACAGCATGAATTATGCCACTAATTGAGACAAACATGACCAGGCCAGGCGGCCACGCCAGCGCCTCCAAACACCGACCAAAACAAACTTTGATTCGCATATCATGTGGGCAGAGAACAACTTCGACTTCGACTTCGACTACGACTTCGACACAAGCTTCAGCTTCGATATCAACCACTGTGGTTTTAAGATGTTGTCAAAGTCAAAGAGGAGGCATAGATCAGCTCTACGCTAGCTAGCTGTTTTTGGCTGTTGTGGTTGGTGCCACAACATTTGGGTTAATGTAGCATTGCAAGTGGCAAGCAAAACGCCTTTGAAAAGCAGATGCAAAACTTGCAAAACAAACAACATTCGATTTGTTAACGGTTATTACTAATACACTAAGCAGAACAAAATACTAACTTAACATTTAGATGCTGGAAAATTATTTTTAAACTTAATAAAATTAAAATTTTTCTTATTACAATTACATTTTATTTATGGTTTAGTTTTTTTGAATAAAGTTCAATACAAATTAATTTTTTTGAGTGTACACGACCTGTGTTGTACCGTTGGGTTCAAACAATACTAATTGCAACGATTAAAGCTTCTAATTTGTCAATCGATCGAATAATCGAAAACATTTAAAAGAACACCATTCAGCGTTATCGTTATCGAGTTTTGAATCTTTAAGGAAATTTGCAGAATACATTTTGACTGATTATTATATACTTTTTTGCACCAATTGTAAAATATCATCGAAATTGCTGAGTTTTTTGATAAAATCTTCTGATTTCTCAGTTTGTGAGCGACTAAAAGGTTTATAAAAACCTAGTAAAAAAATCGGTATTTCAAAGATAAATCATTATTTTATTAGACTCTTCAAGAATTCAACTTGGTTTGATTACATTTGTTGTCGAAGTTGAAATAATCGATAACACTTTAAATAAGTTATAAAGCAATTGTTATCGAGCTTTTAATCAGTTGTAAAATATTTTCAATTTTGGTGAGTGTTACTAAAATCTTCTGAGCTCGCAGTATGTTAGGGAGTAATAGGTTTACTAACCAAGGAAAAGTGTCCACAATTCATTGATAAATGAAATAGCAACTTAACAGCATAAATATGAAAATTATTTTCAACTCTTTTAGAGTTCCATATCAAATTGCATGCTCCACATTTGGTTGAAAGTTTTTGTTGATTGAAGTTAAACTAACCGATAACACTTAATAGATGTAGTTAAGCAATCGTTATCGAGTTTTGAAATCTTGAAGCTAATTTGCTTCTGATTTCCCTATATTTTACAGTTATCAAGCCTACGAAAAAAAGCCATCGATAAAGCAACTTAACAACATTCATATTAAACTATTATCTTCAACTCTTCAAGAATTCCACATCAAATTCCATGCTCCACATTCGCTTGATTATATTTGTTCATTGAAGTTGAAGTATATAATTTTCAATTGTTTGTTGTTTTTGTTATTGGTAGTATTATTTGTTATCATGCTTTAGTTGAGTTCTGGTTTTGCTCTATTCATATCATATCGAAGCGCGCGCTTGGCAAGCAATTAAAACAAGTTTATTTAACAACAATATAATTACTAATTATTATTATTATCATTGACGTCGACAAGCGCAGTCAATGTGAATTCTACCACCTCAATCAATATTTCAGAGTGCGGCAAATCAAACTTAACATAAAATAGGTAAAAACAAAAACATACTATCAGTTCAAAGGGGGGTGGTGAAGGGGGTTAGACACCCAATTGAAACTCAACAAGTTTCAATTATGTGCTTCAAATGGGAATCGAAAAATAAAAGTCAAAGCTACAAACACTTTCGTCAGAAATGTTGTTTGCCTTTGGTAATAATTAATTGACTAGTATTTGTTGCTTTTGGTTGTGCCGCCTCTACCACTTACTAGGCAGAGGGTGGGGTGGCAGAGGGAGGGTGCCAACCTGCCTCGTTGCTATTATTAATAAATTGTAATTCTATTTATTTTAAGTGAAAGATATGATAACACACAGCTGCAGTCAAAAGGCTGCCGACTCAAAATTGAGGAGTGGCACAACCCGCACTTGAGACAAGAATTTTGTTGTTGTTGTTGTTGTTTGAGTTGCATTGCATTAATAAGTATAAAGTCATCTAGTTTATTCGTCTAAACTAAATACAAAATACAATTTGACTAACGGACATAAACAGCTTTATGGAAATCAGAATAAGTTTTTTTTGCACTCTGTCTGGTTGGTGCAACATTGTTGCAGTTCTGTTGAGACTCTAGCTAGAATCTAGAACAGACACGTTGCTGTTGCTGTTGTTGTTGTTGTCTAGTCTTTCAACTCGTTTATAAAGCTTGTTGCATTTATAGAAAGAGATACAGATAGAGCGAGTGTGCGTATGATTGAGAGAGTGATTTGGCCTTGCATAAGTTTGCGTTCTGACAACGTTGTTTAACTGTTTGAGCTTAAGCGCAGCAGCAAAGAGAGAGGGGCAAAGAGTTGCAATTAGTTGGTAGGAACGAATTTCGTTCCACACACACACACACACACTGTTTTATGTGCCGCATCTGTACAAAGATTTATGAAGAATGTCAGCTGATTATATTTTATTCAAATGTCTGAAGTTGGATATAAAAATGGATTCATCATTTTGATTCAGCATTAATCAAAACTATAAATTATTATTTTTTTTGTTTATTTTTCAGTCATTTCGACTTACAATCGAGCCTTAACCCATTAATTTATAATACAAGCAGTCGGAACTCTCATTTTATTTGGATTAAAACAAAGATTCCTTCACCTTTAACTTTTTGTATTCGTTTCTTGTGCAACTTTGTAACGGTATCATACCTAATAAATACTTAGTAGTAAAAGAGTAAAAACTTTTTCAGCTTGTCGTTTGCTATGCACTTGTATGTGGCAAGTGGCGAGTGGGTCATAATCGAAGTGTGGCATATAAAAAAAGGGAGAAAAGCGCAAAACCGGAAATGACATGTATAAAAATGTGCGCGAGGTGCTCTTAACATAATTTAAAGTGGTTGAGGGGGGGTCAGTGAGTCGTCAGTCGTCAGTTCGCCAGCCAAATGCGCGAATTATTTCAATAGTTGCCCCCTCCCCCCAATAATAATGACCGCTTCAGTTCATTGCCACAACAACTACAACAAGTAAATAGAAGTACAACTTCAGATGCAAGGTGGCCCCCCCCTCCGCCAACTGCAATTGCAACGGCAACTACCCCGCGCGTCGCCGTCCATAACATCAGCGAGTTTATTACGTCTGCACTTGGGTTTATTTGGTTTTAGTGCCTTTGCCGCAGCGATTTGTTCTTTCGATTTATGTCGACGGGAACCCAACAAGAATTGCAATGCCCGGCGAGGAGGGAGGGAGGGAGGCAAGCACAAACATCATAATCATCCGATGGCAACATGATGATTATTGTATTCGTCTTCGACTTCGTCGACTATGCAACATTGTTGCCTGCAACAGCGAGCGTGCGCAAAAGAGCGTATAAAACGTATAAATAAAAGAATTCAAATAAAATTTTTAATAAACGAGTTGCCATTAAATTTATACATTAACTATAATTTTTATAGTTGGCGACTTTGTTTTTTGTATATACGATTGAAACGACGATGAAGACGACGACGACGACGACGATGATGACAAAGCGAAACGAGCAAAAAGGTAAGGGTATGGCGAAGGGAAAGTGGCAGGGGGGGGCAACAGAACAGAACTTTAACGATCCGCTTCACATCTTTTTGACTTCATTGTATTGCTCGGATTTTAATTGTGTTTAGATTTGTAGCATTTCTGGATGGGAACGAAAAATGTATATCTTTTTGTGTTTATAATAAACCCTTGAATACATTTTATTTTATCAGATTTTGTTGTTGTTTGATTTAAGATCTTGAAAGGCTTATGAGAATGAGAATTATTATGAATATCGAAACATTGTATGGGAAAGATTATTCTTTGGCAACATTTATGGTTACTTAAAACTTATAAACGAAGTGCATTTCAGCTTCGTTGATATAAAATTGAATCTGTGGCATCTTGTTTTCGATTTTGCTTGCAGAAGCGCAGAGCAATTTTATGGATCAGCATTTTTAAGTGTTTATATAATTATTGAAACAAAATGCCAGCGTTGTTATTATTGGTCGCCTTTTCTGTTATTTTGTATTATAAATTGTATTGGGGTACAGTTTGACATGGCTATGGAGTATGGAAATTCTATGTTCGCTTTGATCTTCAATAAATGTTGAGCAAACAAATCGAATAAATCGCCAGAAATCAATGTGTTGTTGCATTCGTTTCGAACAATAACAACAACAACACAAACGCAACAGCAACAACAACAATAATGTTTGGCGAATGCAACTGAAAAATGGGAAACTGAGAATTGGGAATGAGAAATTCACATACGAGGCAGCGAGGCACAATTACCCTCGGTAATTGTTTATTTGTTTGACTAGCTGTATCTGTGCGTGCGTGTGTGTGTGTGTGTATGTGTGTGTGCAACATGTTGACGATGAAGGCGACCGACGCGTCGTTGACGTCGGCGGCGCTCCTTTGAGTCGCAACTAGACACAAAAACGAGAAAAACAATCTTGACAGAAATTTATAATTAAACAAATGCGGCGTGTTGAAAAATAATTTTTCCATTGCTTTTAAAACATTTTCCAACTGTCTTCTGTGTGTGCATGTGCGTGCGCATATGTGTGTTTGTGTGTGTGTGTGTGTTTTAGAAAATTTTATATAAACAAAAGCAATTTAATTTTGTGGTGATGAATGTTAGCGGCCTTTTGTTGGCCGCCCTTTTTTCTTCTGTTCTTAATGTTGTTGATGTTGTTGGTAATTGAGTTGTAGCTAGAGTTGTTGTTGTTGATCTAGCAACTATTGTTGTTGTTGTTATTGTCGTTGTTGGTTGGTTGGCTTCAAGGCGGCGCTGATTAAAGCAACAAACTGTTTAGTTATTTCCCATTTGTTTATATAAAGAAATCTCGCTTTATTTCGTGTTTGTATATTTATAATTTATATTTAAATTGTTTTGTACAATGTACAGTACTACCTGGTATAATACTATAGGGAAACATATACATATGTATATAGAAGAATTATCAATTAGAGAAAATGCTTTCGTTTTGTTCGAACTATGTGAAACTTTTTGTTTTCTATTTTTCGTTTGGGTATTTTTATAATTTTGTTTTCTTTTCGTTTTATCTTCAAATCAAAGTTCAAAACTTGTGCATTTGCGAAAATTGCATTTTTGCATCATTATAAACGCATTTGTCAATTGCATATTGTACCGCCTACACGCATTGTTGTGCCACACTATGTGTGTGTGTGTGTGTGTGTGTGTGTGTGTGTGTGTGCGTGTGTTAATGACATGCTCACAAATTCAAATTAACATTTTGCCAGCAAATGCAGGCGGCAACGACTCTAACAGAATCTAGTGTTTGCCACATGATTTATTACAGTTGCTGCTAAAAATAGCCAAACACTCAATTAATTAAGGAAATAATAAATAAAATTAAGCTAACTTATTATATTATTTAAAAATATTTCACATATATTTAACTGATTAAACGGAGATAAAGCATTTGACTTTAGATTAAAGTTTGACATTAAGAGTGAGGAAATATTTCACATCATGGAATTTTTGTTAGTAAATTTTGTGAATTTACTTGTAGTTTTATTTATTTTTATACTGTCTAATTTGATTTAATTGTATCAATATTTATGTTTAGTTTCCTTTTGATATAGTAAAGCTTTTGAATCTTGTTTGAAATAAACATTTTAAATTTATATACCTTAACTTCTCGAGCTAACTGTAGATACATTTGTCATTTTTGATCGAGCATCAAGCAAACAATTTAACATACGACGCACCCAAACATGTGAATAAACAGAAAGAGACAGAGACAGTTTCTGAGTGAGAACGAAAGGTAGATAGCAGGAGCGGAAGGAGCGAGGGAGAGAGAGAGAGATAGAGAAGCACACGCAGGACACATTCAAAAATGCTGAGCACATTGCACTCGTCGCTGGACAATACTAAAAATCACATCAGAAATGCAACAATAAACGCAAAAACTACACAACAACGATGACGATGACGATGATGACGATGATGATGATGACGAGAATGACGTTGGCGACGACACATGGCAAAAAGCAACAACACGACAACCATCAGTAGACCAATCCACACCCAATTTTCAAATCCCTTCCAACCAATGTGGTGACCCCTTGCCCACTTTGCCACGCTTTATGTGATGCATTCGACATGCATGAACAACGACGAGGCACAACAACGAGGCAACAACAACAACAACAGCAACAAAAACTTTTTGTACTTGAACTTCCTTAATAGAATTTTTGAATACGCAAAAACACTTTCAAAGAATATAAATAATGACCATTCGAATTATCATGATGATTGTTGTTGTTGTTGTTGCTGTTGTTTGTCTAACCTGGACCAGGTCCTGCGATAACAATACAACAAAAGGACACAGTTCGAGTAGCTCCACTGTCTGTCTCAACTGTCTGTCGGACTGTCGTTTGAGGCTCAACTGGAGCAGTTCGGCCGTTAGTTACATTTTGGCTTGATAATACAGCTGATGACAATTGTCGTTACGGCTAGCCTAGATATGTATGAGCTGAGATCAAAGATAACAAATTTACGACTTCCCCAATAACGACACAGAGTGGACAGAGAGGGATTTTGTTAAAGTACATGAAAACTTGGCTCAAGATCAATGAGACAAATAAAAACCGAGTAAAGAAGGGACGACAAACTTAGCAAGTTGGTGTTTGGCTAGTTTGGAACTGTAGTCTTAGAACTAAGGAACTGTTTATGCTCAAGATCAATAAAGCTTGGACCTGATGTAGGATTTATCGCTAAGGAACGGTTTGTGCTTTGTTTATTGTTTCAATATCAAAAATATTATCAGTAACAACTTTCATAATTCACATTAATTAATATCCAGTTAAGTAATTGCTTTTAGCTTGGGCACAAAACCTAATTTAATATGGTTTATTTGAAAGCGATTTGAAAGTGCAACATTATTCCAAAGACTGCCATATACGAATCCATACCATATAATACCATACGCGCCTATTTGACCCACCAAAATATAAATCATAAATTGAGCCACAATGGCCGGACTAAAGCAAACACACACACACACTCACACACACGAAACCAAAGCTGTTTGTGGGGGTTTGGAGCCATTGACAATTAAAAGACACCCACGCAAGGGGCGAGAGAGGATGTTGTTGCATTCAGACAAAGTGGAGGCTGTAGATGCATTGCCAGCGCCTATCATTATTTTCAGTTAGAAGCAGACGCAACCCTTTTATATGCTGCATTCAGCAAACATACGCAAATTACACATGGAGAGGGGTACGATCAAGGGGTGGTCAAACACACACACACACACATACACAATGGATATACATATATTTTAGTTTTGTAGAATTTTTGGGTATTGTGGAAACGCCGTCGTCGGCGTCAACGAAGCGAAGACAATATCTGAACGTACACATACAAATTTATATATATATATATATATATATATGTATCTGTGCATACGCATCGATTGCAGCAAAGGACCTTTAACCATAGAGCGGGAACGGGAGGAATTTCTACCTCCATTAGATGACGTTGGTTTTGTCGTTGTTGTCGCCGCGTTGAACATTTTTGAATGAACGTTGAACGATGGGATGTGTCAAACTCAATGATATCAACTTTGTGTATATAGATTTTATGACCGACCTGAGATGTCCCTGTCCATGCATTCCATATAAATGAATAAACTAAAAGTCTGTCAAACAAAAAACATACAGAACTTGAACAGTAAAAGAATTGCACAAGCAATTAAATTCGAAATTGTCATTATAAAAACAATGCAATGCGGCAATTTCTCAGCCTTTTTTGTGCCTTATTCATTCAAGCAGAACAAAAGAAAGGATGCATCTCAACAGCAAACACAATATATATATATATATATATATATATTTGAGAATAAATGTACATTTCTATTGAGAAATCTAAATGTTCACAGCGAGAAAAAGTTAAAGGGTTTCTTGGCTTTCGCGAAAGATTTTATGGGCGAGTTGAAATATTTGAAAGTTTTCATTTAATTAATACAATTTCATCAAGAACTTAAAAATAAGCTCTATATGTTAATTAAATCATCGGCTATAGATGTATTCAAGGAAAAAAGAGGGAGGATTCTTCCCTTCGAAAAAGATTTAATGATTCTTTACTTGATTGAAATGATGATTTCATGAAGGTTTCATGTAAGACCTTAAACAGACCAAATCGAATAGCATGAAGATCCTTCGCCGTTCTTAATCAAACTTTCACTTAGCGGATCTCAAGGGAACTAAAGAACCTTTGGCTTTCTTCACCTTCTAGAAACTAAAACGTTCAAAAGAAAACATTTTTAAACGGAAATTTCGTTACTTGAAGGAAGTTCGATTGCAATAGAAAGATTCGCCCAAGCAAAGCTATACACAAATCTTTATAAATCTCCCATTCTTTTCAGTGTACATATGTATAGGCGTATACAACAAACACGTTTGGTTTTGATTTGTGTGCGAGAACGCTTTTATGTTGAACAAAACAAATTAATAGAATTGTTAAATGCGAGCAACGGCAACTGTGGCAACATGTGTAGGAGATTGTGGGTGGTGCAAGGTTTACAATTGGAATATGTGCAACGTAACGTTGCAACGAGTGCTAGCTAGCTACAGATTTCGAGTTCCAACTCTATGCAATGTTTTCTGTTTCTGTTTCTGTATTTTCGGTTTTGCATTCTAACTGCGTGCAGCATACACAAAAAGTGCAGACAATGCGATTAGTTGTCGTTGCTGTTGTTGTTGCTGAAGTTATTGGCAGCAGCAACAGAAGAGAAAGAGGGAGGAGGGGGGAGGTTGGGCAACGCATACACGCAAAAACCAAATGACGAATGACATTTTATTACGGCACCCAAAAGGCAACCACGCAACGCAACGCCAGGCAATGCCAGGCACACACATGTGAATGGACAGAACGCAGGACACACCGAACAGAAAGCCTCGACAGAACTCATCTTGTATGCAAACTCAAAACTCAAAAATTCCTAGACAAAAGAGTGCTGCAGCCAGGAGTTGCAAGAGGACCCAGCTACGGACAAACTGACTGACGACTGTTGATGAATTGCGCCTAGGCCGAGAGAGATTCTTGCAGGCAGCCCAAGCCCCAAGTTAAATAAATATGAGTTCAATTTTCATTTTCAGCCGGTGGAGTAAGGCGGGGGCCAAAGGAAAGGATGCTACCAGATAGTAGAGTCGTATTCTGGACGTTGATTTTATTGGCGGTTTACTGACCTGCGCCAACGGCAAAAAGCAGACAGCACAACGTTGCAGCATTGCGCATACGACATGTGAAAGCTGGTAGAAAACAGTTTTTGGGGATTCCTGTCAACTGCATGAAATCATTTTCCATTTTAGCTTTCGATGCAAACAATTTATTATTAGTTTTTTCTCAGGCACGAAGTTATGCAAATGTTTACATAAGAAGTTAATGGAACTGCTGTAAAACTGTTTTAAATATTGTTAAGAGAAACAAAAAACACAAGAATTACCAAAGCGAGCAGATCTCATAAATGATAGTAAAGGTTCATTGCGGCGCCATATTTCCGGTTGCCAAACAAAAAGAGAGAGAGCGGGAGAGAGAGAGCGCGAAAGAGACTGAGATGCAGCCAAGCAAATGAAACTTGGCCAAAAATTTGCAGCAGCCAAAAAGCAGAGGCAAAACCAAAAAAAAATAGAGACGCCAAAACGAACAATTACCAAACAGCATTTCCTTGAACATATTTATTAAACCTGTCCAAGGGGAAAATGCTAACACACACACACACACAAACACTAACACACTTAGAAATATGCTTAAGAGCAACAATAACAATGCAAAGACAATTTCAAATGAAGCCAATTGCTACTGCAAAAATGTTTTGCTGCTGCCGCAAAGAGGCAAAAAAACAGAAAACAGCAGCAGCCGCAGCAGCGTATGATGTTTAACTTTAGTTGCTGCGCGGGGAGCGTGGCAGGCAGGTGGCAGGCGGTGTGTGTTGGGTGTGTGCAGCGGGTAAGTGTGGGGCGCTTGGACAATCGCGTAAGAGAGACATTATAGCCAGTCAGCGAGCAAAAAACAGATAGAAAAATATTAAAATGCATGTGAAAATTGCTTAAGCAAAACGAATTGAAAATGCTCTAAAAAAGCATTTATGGAATGTTTTTAGGAATGTTAAGGGAAGTTAAGTTAATGCTAGATTATGTTTTTGATTTTATAGAACTTTAAGCTAAGTAAGGACTAAGGGCAAGAGGTAGGTTAACAGAACGCCATGCTTCTGAAGAAATCAAACTGTATTTTATTTAATCATAAATTTAATTTTTTATAATTTTCACTTAGAACCGTTAAGTTAAAAAAGTCATTAATTCAAAAATATTAAGAAAAAAAAACAGAAAAAAAATTTAGAAGAAGTAAAACTTTCAGCTTCTTGCTTCATTTGAACCTGCGTTTTGCACAGTAACTAATATATAGTTAAGAAGTCTCTTTATTACCGTTTCCATGTTCTTCAACTGTTTGTCTCTCTCTCAGTCATTCTATCAATCTCGTCCTTTGCCCCAATGCATTTTCTACCACAAAAATTTCCCTTCTTACCATTTTCATTACTGCCAAACAAATGTCTTTGAATAAAGTTCAGCAACATTGTTAGAGTATTATTGAATTTTGCATAGAAGAAAAGAAAATCTGCGTTGCATTAGTTGTTGTTGTTGTTGTTGCTGTTTGTTGGCCACAGTAGTCGCTTGTTGTAGTAAATATGGATGGAGTGGTAGCATCAGTAGCTGCCGCAACTGCAACTGCAACTGCAACTGTGGCAACTGTTGCTACTGCTGCTGCTGTTGCACGGTGGTTTTTGGCGGTGCACGTTTTCTCATAGTGCCGCCGACGCGTCGTGTTTCTTCGTGGGCGATGTGAAGCCACCGGATGGCCTGGCCAGGCCAGCACAGCTCATGCCACCAACATACGCCACACACACACACACACACACACACCAACACAAATACAGGAGGAGACAACTATTTTGGTGGTGGTGGCAGCTACTGTAGCTGATAAGTTGTTGTTGTAGCTGCTTTGCATGCTTCGTTGGGCACTGTTTACTGCTGTTGTTGCAACAACTTCTTCAGCTGCAGCTCTCATCTGTATGTGTGTGCGTGCTTGTGTTGCTGCAACTTGTTGCAGAGATCAACAATTGTTCAAGCAAAAAAATTCAAGCTACCGGTGGCCTGGCGCCCAGCATCATAATCCAATACAACCCCCTCCTCCCGCCAAGCCTCTTTCAACATGCAAAATATGTGTAATTGTTTGTTATAAGTTGCAGCAGCAGCAACAACAGCAGCAACAACAGCAGCAGCAATGTGGCCCATTGTTTTGTGCATGATTTGTTGTTGTTTAAGTCTGTCTGTCTGTCCTTTCTATAGCAGCAACAGCAACAGCAACAGCATCTCAGCATTTATTGTTTATATTTCGCATATTATGGAAAACGGCGCTGTAATTGTTCGCTTTGTAGCCATCATCTTAAGTTTCTTTATCTTCTTGCTCTTCTTCGTCTATGCTTTAACTCGTCGTCGTCTTTTGGTTTTTTTTGTTTCATATGAGAATACCCTGTAACAACTATATATTTGTCATAATTTAAATCAAGGAAATTAAGTTAAATGAAATATTAAAATATTTCTTCTTTCAAAACTTATTATACAAGTTTATTCCAACAGCCTTTATCAAAATCAACGTTTTCTTGATCAAATTTAATTTGCAAGGCATTTTTTACTCTAAGATTTTTTGTAATAAAAATGCATCACAATAATCATTTCAATATTTAAATTTGTCATTTCGTCATACTTTTAAAGGGTATCTCCACCGTTTTAACCACTCTTCTCAAGCACACTTTTCTGTTATTATGGTTGTTGATGCAACGATTTTATAGTTGCAACGTTGGCTTTAATCGCTTATGTTGTTGTTATTATGTTTCGTACTTTATACTTTATATAAACTCGTATATATCGCAGCACAACGACATTTGCATAGCCTTTGTTCTTAAAGCCAATAAGTTGAGTTGTTGTTGTTGTTATTGTTGTTTCCAACCTCCATAACATTTAAGCTATGGTTGGAGTTGATGTTGTTGTTTTCATGCGTCAAACCCTCTCCCAATAAAAGATTCATTTAATGCGGCCCAAACAAAAAACTTAACAAGAAAAATTATTAAAATAAATAAACATAAATGTTACGCTTATATATTCGAACCGTAAGGGGTTGCTCTCTCAAAATATATATTTTTAATCAAAACGAAAATAATTCCCTTTAAAAAAGTCAACCGATTCTCATTAATTTTTTTGTTATATATTATTTTGAAATTTGAGTTTTTGCAACCCTCCGCAACCCTCCGCAAAAAAACAACAACACAAACGACAATAATTGATGTGCCGCAAGGGTGTTGGTGGGGGGGGGGGGGGTTACTGGTTTGGTTAAGTCTATGCTGCGTAGTTGTGTTCATTTTTATTTGATTTATTTTTAATGTTTTGTCAAAGCTACTCCCAATATACTCTCACTTCGCACTTTCCACTCTCTCCCCCTCTCTCTCTCTTTCCATTGCGATTTGTCTTTTTGCTCTGTGTCTGGACTGTGTGTGTGTGTGTGTGTGTGTGCGTGTGTATGTTGCCCTTTTGCAAGGCGCCAACAAATCAAACAGAAAAACGCATGCAACATGCACCCCAACTGTTGTCGTACCGAACGGGGGGCGGTGTGTGGCATGTGCCACACTCAAAACAATCCCCCTTCTTGGCGCGCATGTTGTAGAAAATCAACTAAAAATTCGCGAATTTTTCGCTGGACAACAACAATCTTTTTCGCTTTCCCATCCCCCCAACCCCAACCCTCGCAACCATTCTACTCATTTAATTTTTTAACATTTTGCATATTATTTTGTTTGCAACGCGCAGTTTGCCTCCCACCCACAGACCACCCTTCCATACTCCCCCCCTCCCCCCCACCCACCAGCATGTTGTGTGTCAAACATGCCATTTATATGCGAGAAGCAGAGGCTGTTGCAATGGCTTGTTACATGTGGGTGGGAGATAAGGAGGTGGCAGGCTGCGGAGGAGGCACATTGAAGGATTTTAGAAAACATTTGCCAAAAAACATTTTTTATCAAAGCCTTCAGCTTCAGCAGCAACAGCAGCAGCAACGGCAGCAGCAGCAGCAGCAGCAAGTCCTGAAGCAGGAGCGACAGGCGGCGGCAACGCATTGCTGCTGCTGTCCGGGAAATTTGAAACTCAATAGACAAAAAACAAAAAATTCGGACAAGCAATAGAAAAAGAAAATATATGTACATATACACTACATGTGTGTGTGTGTGTGTGTGTGTGTGTTTGTCTCTATAGTCGCTTGATTTTTACTGCACTCAGCTTCGAAACGAAAGCCTCATCCCCTCTCTCCTCTCTCCTTCTTCCTTTTTTGTTGTTTGCCATCCATCCCAGCAGTGCCGCCTGTCTGCAATATTTGTTTCTGTTTTTGGTTTTTTTGTGCTTTGCTTTGCTTTGCGTCGCGTTACTTTTGCCTGTCGATTTTCCCGCATGCGTCGCACTGCGTTTCACAACACTGGCGGCTGTGGGCTGGCGGGACTACTGAGGCAATAAAACTAAGCAAAAAACGCATTTAGTCCAAGGGCTGTCCAAGTGAGAGAAAGGCATCAAACCTACCTACCAGCCAGCCAACCAACTCATCCATCCGCCCACTGCAGGCACTTGGCTTTAGAACGTCAGACAGAGGCTTTTCGACCAAAAATGGTAACATTACATGGCTTCGCTAGTATGTAGAAGATAGGGGATGTCGGGATGGTACTTCTTTTAAAAGTAAAATACTTTTGTAGCTTCAGCTGCAACTAACTTAAGTGTCAACTTGTACGTTGCAAATGCATCAGGTAATGGACCTTCTACTAGTAAATCTTAAATTGGCAAAAGAGAGCGAAAAAAAAGCTTTCAATTTTGGTATCGAGCAACAATTTGGCAACTTGGAAAGATTGCTGAGTGCAAGAGTTAAAGAGTGGAAAAATAAAACTCAAGAACTGACTAAATTATCGTAAAGTTTTATTTAACTGAAGGTTGTAAGATACTGAAAAGTTTCTCACCAGGGAAAGGAACTAATTTTAACTGTTTTTAAACGATTTTGGATAAAATTTCTTTTGAAACGGGTTGGGTATACTTCCCATTGATCCCCAAAGATCTTCTCAATTGAAAAAGGAAAAGCAATCTTTATAGTCAAACGTATCTCTTAAAGAAGTATCACTTCCATCAATCAAAAAATATTCGATAGACTAGACTGAACGGTTAAGTCAAATGATAATTAACAAGCCCAGGAATATTTCTTGTTATTTAAATGTAATACCCTTGACAATATGTTTGCTGTAGCTTAAATTGTTATTGTTGTTTGTTTATTGCCTGTTGCCGTGACTTTTTGGTTGGTCAGTCCAAAAATTGAAGTGCGAAATTTATTGCAGTGTGTTTTGTTTTGCGGTTAGCCAAAAGCGACACGACCAAAATGTTTTGTTTAGATTTAAATTGGAATGAAAATAAAGAAAGGGTATATCATCAATGTTATTTGACTTAATCAGCCATCGACTGTGCGCTAATTAATTGCTTGCTGCAGCAGCAACTCGTTGTTCTTCATTGTCGGCAACAATTAAAGCCAAAATTGACCGCAGCCACAAATACACACACACACACACACTCATACAAAAAAAAGGTGCAACAGTTTAATGGCTAACTGAAAAAGCAAATAAAACGTTTTGCACATCTGCAACAATAACAAGTGCAACTGCGCCCCCCCCTCTACTGCAACTGCAACTGCAGCAACAAATGCTCTCGCGTGTGATAAAGTTAGCAAATGCGTCGATTTTTGTCCATTGATGCTGCTATTAAAGTGAGGGGGTGGGCTGGTAGGAGGTAGGAGGGGGGGTCGAACAATTGGCCATTGGCAATTGGCAGTTGTCGCCGCTTTGCGTTGCATGACACCATACCCTACCTGCAACATGCACTATTGACACGTGCAACATGCTGTTAACACCAGCAACAACAACAACAACAACAGCAATCAAAGCACTGTATGTGTGTGTGTGTGTGTGTGTGTGTGTGTTGGTGTCTGTGGGTGCCAGCCAACACTTTTGCTTTCAAACGCATTTCGCGTGAATTGCGCGAGAGAAAAAAAGCGCAGCAACTGCGAAAAAAGCATGTGGCTGCACTCCAGAGTGTGTGTGTATGTGTGTGTGTGTATGTGTGTGTGTGTGCTGCAGCAAAGCGCACTGTTGCTTGCAATAACAACAACAACAGTAGCAGCAGCCACATGACAGCAACATTTTTTATGCGCTTTTGTGCTTGTGTGTGTGTGTGTGTGTCTATGTGTGTGTGTGTTTGTGTATTTGTGCGTTGATGTATGAACTTTTTCACACACAATTTGTGCAGCACCCAGCAACAGCAACAATGTGGAACGGGTTGCTGCAACTGTTGCATGTTGCTGTTGTCGTTGTTGTTGTTGTTGGCTTTTGTAGTGACACTTGATAGTCACAAACAGCTAATAGTTGTCACGTGCAACCAAAAATTTCATTCATGAAATTGCTGCCGACAAGCACAACGGCAACATGTTGCTGCCGATCTGAAACAGCAACAGATCTAAGCTGATGCAACAGATGAGAATCCATCCCACCACCCTCTTTTGCAATCACTAAGGTATCTGGCACCCAACAGCAACACCCCACAGCAACACCCCACAGCAACACCCAACAGCAACACCTACTCTATATTGCTGCTGTTCCAATTTGCTGTTGTCCAATGCAGTCAGCAATCACTTTGTGCATGCCAGCAGCAGCCATTTGGCGGCATTGCATTTCCCTTTTTTTTATATCAATTTTCAGGAATGAACAACAACAACAACAGCAACACTATCAACAGCAATAAATGTGAATTGAGTCTGGGGCTGGCAAAAATTCAAAAAAAAATCGACAAAGATTTAACGATATTTTATTTACTGTGCAATTGGATTGTTAAAAGGGATTTAATAACCATAAATCAATAATTAATAAATTCAAAACCGAGAAACCATCAACAATTTTGTTATAGTTTCAACTTTTTATCTATGGAAATGCTTTTAGTTAAATCATTTACCAGTTAATTTTAATGTAAAAATGTATTAGAATATTGTTGTGAATTAATTAGGAGTTTGAATTGCATTAAAGTAAGCTTAGATTTGACAGATAAAGTAACTTTTGGGTGAAATTTAAATCGAAATCACAAATAAATAAAAATGGGCAACTTTTCTAAAATCGTCATACTGATTTAATGCACTGCAACTAATTAGAACTAACTAACGCTTGTTCATATGCTTGAATACAATAACTTAAATGTAACTAAAAATATTCTTCTTTAATCAAAAGAACATTAAATAAACCCAACCCAAGCCAAATCCTTCAAGAAATTTATGTCAAATTAACTTTTAAACAGAAATCCAAAAACTGTTTTTGGTTTTCGGCAACAGTAAATGAGAGTGTTGTGATTTAAATATGCAACATAATAGAGTGGTCATATTAATACAGTTGCATGCCACATACATATTTGCAACACACACACACGCAAAATCGAACGAACGATGAAGAGGAAGAGAGAAACGTGTGCCAATAAAAATCTGATCACAAAAGCCGCAATTTGCGGTCAATTGGGTTTTGGCTGTTGCCGCAACAATCAACTTACATGGTGTGTGCGTGTGTATGCTACAATGTTGCACATGCAACAAAAATGCATCAACGCATTGAACCGCAAAAGGCAAAAGAAACAAAACAAAGAAGGGCCTAAACGGTACAAAAAAAAAACCCCCAAATCCAAACACGGACACACACACACACTGAGAGAAAACCAATTGATGTTGCCACAATTTTTGCTTTTCACTTTGATTTTTATTTGCATTTTCAGTTTCATTTGAATTCTTTTTTTTCCTTTTTTTGTTCCCCATTTTACGCTGCATTTTCGCACTTCAACGGCGGCAGGCAGGCATGCGGCATGCAGCATGCGGCAGGCAGGCTCCATCAGAAAAGGCGACAGGCCGTTGCATAAAAAGTGCAACAATTCAAATGACCAATTGGGGCGGGGGCGGTTTGTGGCAGGCAACGTACACGTTGTGCCTACTGCAAAAATTCATGCAAAAATTCGGCGACGCGAAAAAACAAAAATCGAAAAACGAGAAGCGTGGGAAAAAAACGCAACATCAACCGCAAACAAGCAAAGTGGGGGGGTCGGGGCATGGGAGAGAGATTGGAAGTCAAGTGCAGCGTCGATTGAAATCCCTAATAATCGCGCTGAATGCACTCGCCCAACTCCCAGTAACCAACAGCAGCAGCCGTGGCAATTGGCAGCAACAACAACAACGAAAAAAACGGCGCCACAAATGTTTGGAAAAAAAATGCAAAAATGCGCAACGAAGCGCAGCCAAAAATGGACGTAATCGGTGGCGAGGGGCATGGTCGTCTGGATGGTGCAATGCAACAGGCGCCAACACCTACCAACATATGACCTTCAATGGGGCAGGCAGGCAGGCTGCCACAGGCTGCCAGGCAGGACATTGATATGCAACATGCGGATAATCGCGGCCAGTGCAATCAAAGTGCAATGCCACAAACGAGGACACAAAAAAAAAACGGCCAATGAGAGAGTGGGAAGCGAGGAGAACATATAAATCTGTTTGTTGCAGCATGAGGCATACGTTTTTTATTATGTGTGAGGTGGATGAATGGCTAGGGGAAAGGACTCTCATATACCCTAAAGAGAAAAGGTATTATAAATCAATCAATTAATATTTTAAATAGATTTGGAAAAAATTTAAAGAAATATTTTAGAGAAAGTTAAGGCGTAGAAAGGTCCTAAACGTTTGCTGGATCTATAATAAATTTAATAAATAAATAAATAAAATACTACAAAATGATTTAAGCAAGCTAGGATTTAAGTTTTTATAAGTTGTGGCTAAGTGAAGTTTTTTCACCATGATTTTGTGGCTAGTAAAATTTATAATTTCGGGATATTTTTACTCTTCCCGTTTCTATCCGACAAGTGTGACCAGCCTTGATTACTAAGGGGCTACACATTACGTTACATTACGTACTACATTAAATATTACATTACTATTGTATTACGAATAGCATAGCGTATTACATTACGTATTATTTTGCGTATTACATTACGTAGAGTCTTTTCAAAATGCATCCCTGCCAAAAACCAAATATATCACAACTTCCGTAACGATCCTTAAATGTTAAAGTTACAACTTTGTACTTTGTTCATTTGAGCCATTTGTAAGTGTATGTAAAATTCGACGTGTCAAAAGCTACTAATTGTTTTGGTTTATTTAACACTCTACTTTTTTTTTAGCTGGTCGCCAACTGTTGCACGAAGCCAACACGGTTGCAGTCAGCCCACAAAGAAGAGTTGCAGTTTTTGGGGCATGAGGCTAAAGAGGACCGCATAATTTGCGTAGAGGGCAGGAGATGGGGGTGCGTTGGGGGAGGTGGTGGTAGAGAGTTGACCTTGACGCGTGTGGGGCATGTTGAACAATCGAATCGGTGGCAGTTGCATCAACATCACCATCATCATCATCATCATTAACTTCATGTCTGTGAGCGCGCGGCGAGAGGAATACTTTTTTTTCGGTATTTTTTTTTTTTTTTTTTTTTTTTGTGGGGCAAATGCACTTTGCTGTCTGGTTGCTGCAACAAAACACCTCACAGATACATAGATGATGCCGCCAATGACGACGCCTAATGGCTGTTGCAGCAGCAGCAGCAGCAGCTTTTTTCGCTGTCATTGACAACCAACAACAACGTGAAACAACTTTGGGGCATTTGGTTGGGGCAGCCTGCTTGGAGTATTGCGTGCGTGGCCCATTAAACAAACGCGCGCGCCGCGTGCCTCGTCAATGGACGCGTGTTCTCTGTGCAACGCGTTTTTTTTTTTTTTTGATTTTTTTTGTTTTTGTTTTTTGTTGCTTTTTTTGTTGGTTTGATTCAGCTGTTGCAACGCGTCGCTGTTGGCCGCGCTGCCAACGTCGCGAACGTCACACATGCAACGCGCATTTTCATTCATGCGTTTGGCAGTCAATGCAAGTGTGTGTGTGTGTGTGTGTGTGTGTGTGTGTGCGTTTGCTGGCAAATTCATTCAGCTTTTGTGAATGTTCAGTTTTCGGTGCATGTTAAAAGCGGCTCATTCATTCAACTTGCAACGAATGCAACGACTAAATGCAACAACAACAGCCGCTTATCAGAGATTTGTGAGATTTTTTTGTTTGTTTTTTCATTTGATGACCCGAATGCTGTGTGCGTGAGTGTGTGTGTATGTAGAGCACACAAAATGTGGCACAAATCAGTTCAACAGATGGAATAAAGTAACAAAAGGTGTTGAGATTCAAATCAAAGCAGGAAAGATATGTTGGAAGATAGTTTTGGCAAGTTTATTGCTTTGCTCGAATAACTGTTTCGATGGATTTGGTTTTTAATGAAATTTTGCATAGAATATCTAGATAGAAAGATAGTTATTCCGTAAAACGAAGCTTTCTATATTCCACATTCATTTCCCGAAATCTGCAAATTCGTTTAATCAGAAAACAATTCCATACTATGAATTTTCTCTACAATGAAATTGGTTCTTATTCCTTTAAGTTTCGACTGTATTCAAGTTTATTAACACAAGAACTTTATTACTTTAGTTTTCATTAGAAATTCTTTTTCAATCAAAAAAATATTTTATGACTCAACTGCTAATTTAGGGGTTGACTTAATGCCAAGGCTTAAGAAGTCTTATTAAGTTCCACTTCCAGAAAGCCTTATTTCATGTCTTACCTTATAATGAACAAGACTTCCCATACTCAAAGTATTTCAATTACAACAAACCACATTTTAAATTTTTACACATATATTTTACTCACAAATAATAATTAGTTTGACGTTGAGCCTGATAATCGTTTTTGAATTTAAATTTCTTTAGAAATATTTAATAATTTTCACCTCGCTTTTTTTTTTTAAGCTTTTCTGGTTTCATATGTTGTAATCCTTTCTGTCAGCTCTAATTGATCCTTTTGCTATTTGCATATTTTTTCTTGCTGCTGTTGCTTTTTGAACATGTTCAACTTGACTTCAAAGCAATTATCCACCTGCCCTGCCTGCCTGCCCTGCCTGCCTGCCCCGCTCTGCAATTGGCTCTCTCACGCCCGCCAGGTTTCTGAGAATATTACTTGCGTTTTTGGCCGCTTATTTTAAATCGCGCTTTGTGACGGCGAAGTTGGTGGCGACAGCCTCTCCTTCTTCACTATTTCTTCAGCAATTATAAACAATTCCTTACAAATACACACACTTACACACTCACACACACATATCTAAATCTCAACCCCCCCCGCCACCCTTTCAATGCACAAAAGATTTGCACAGAAGCTCATTCAAAGAAATTTGTGTTGTATGCTTTTCTTTTAGCTTCTTTTTGCTTGTGATTTTTGTTTTGTTTTTGTTTTTTGTTTTTTAATATTTTGCTGTCATTGTGAATGTTTTAATTAGTCGTCGGCAGTCAGTAATTTTTTGTTGTTGTTGTTGTTGTTGGCTTTTTCTTTGTGACTAAATATTCCTTGACAACTTCAATCAACTCTCAACTCTTGTCAATCTTTCCCCTCCTTGGCTTCGTTTGATTCTTTATTATTGTTTCTTCGCTTAAATTTGAATATCTTTATGGATTTTCTTTTTATAAGCTTCGATTCAACTGCTTCGTTATAGGAAAACTCAAGACTGATTAGTAAACACATGTTTGAAATATATTTACAGGAAGATCTTCTTCCGCTCTAGACATTCAGTAGATTTGGTTCCAGGGGAATGAATACAACGCTAGTGAAAAAAGGAAGGAAAAAGTAATCAACGCTTTAAGCTCTCTCTGCGCAGAACTTAGATACTCTACGACTTGAAAAGATCTTACTATCAATCAAATCGATTCTATTCGAATGAATGAAGAATTTATTACAAAAATGTAGAAAGGCACATATGGCAGAGGGACAAGGTTTGGATAGGTTAGACCGACTGACCATCCCAGGGGAGTGTCACGCATAGACCGCAAAAGGGTCCTTAATGGGACTTTTTGTTGGAGATGGGAAAGAAAGAAAACGAAGACTTCTAAAACTCCCTGAATGAATGAAAAATGTTTTATTTCGAATCAAATGAGTATTGGAAACTACTTTGATGCTGCACCTTTAAATATTTGAGATCATTTTTTAAATTTTAAATTCATGCCTGAAAGTTTTTTAAAGTCGTTGCTAAAGATGCAATGGGAGTTTGCAATGGCAGCAGCTGCGCTTCTCGAAATGCCTCACATATTGTTTGCCGGCAACTAATCCGCAACAAAACGGATATGACCCCAAACCTTCCCCCCCCCCCCCCAACATTGACCACTAAAACACACAAGAGACGGCGCAACGTGCAACAACAGCAACAACATCAAGCGACAGTTGCTGTCGATGTTGTTACAATACAACAACAACAACAACATCGAGATAGAAAACGTAAGAAGAAAAAAAAAATAGAATGTTATTTTCCTGCGTCTGCACTTGACGGCACTTGTAGGCATGTAGGCAGGGGAGCGGGGCGGGGCGGGGTTGGCTGGTAGGCAGTTACAGAGGCGTTCATTTGTATATAAATGCGAGTTGAGAGCGAGAGACTCGGTCCGCCAAAGAAGCGACGACAATAGGCAAAAGGGGTGCTTGGGCAATGCAATCAAATGGCGCAAAATTTACAAAAACTGCACAAACATACACGCGTGGCAAGGACTCGATGTGTGTGTGTGTGTTTGTGTGCAACATACACAACTTGCAACGCACGCGGAAAATCTTTGCCTCGGGCGCGCACGACATGGACACCCAACAGTGAAAGATAGAGAGAGAACGAGACGAAAGAGAGAGTGAGAGAGAGGCGATGTGTGTTTGTTAGATTCGAGTACAGTTGCGTCGTCTAAGCCAAAACCAGGCCTGGCCAACATCAGCAGGCAAACTCCTGGGCCAAAAGGACCTGCCACACTGGACACACACACACACACATACATACATACACGCACACATGAACATTTTGCGTCGCGTTCCGTTTTCTGCCGCGTTAACTGTCCATCAATGCGGGCATCATACCTCCACCGTTGCCCCCTGCCTGCCTCTGTCTATTCTATATGTGTGTGCTTGTGCACCCCTCTACCTGTCCCCAACTACCGCCACAAACACCCATTGAATCCTTGCTCCGGAGCCGTAGCTAAAGCATCGTTAGCAGGACTTTTCTGCCTGCATTCGAACTTCGTTTTTAGGATTTATATATAGAAAACTCGAATGCTGCTGCAATCGAATGTATGCGTGTATGTGTGGCTGCCACACAACGTTGCGTCGTTTCACGTTAAGCCCTTTTTCATTGCCTAGCGAGAGAGAACGAAAGGGCGAGGGGCATTGCTGCTACGACAACTTCCCCAACTCCCTCTCCTTGGGGGCTTTTCGTTTTATTGCGCTAGGCATTTTTGCATATTTGAGGCATCATCGCTCATCGCTTTTGTGCGCGTAAGCTAACTTTAGACGCGGACTCTCTATACCAACACCCGCCCCCCCGCCCCCGCCCTCTCCCCCAACTCACATGTGTGCCCCAGCTGCTTGCGTAAGCTTTGGCTCCCTTTTGCATTTCTAAGCTGCAGCAGTCGCCATCGTCGTTGCCGTTGCACTCTTCTGCTTCTTCTTCTTGTTGTTTTGTTTTGGCGTTTTTAATATGCGCCATTTTTTCTCACTAGCAACTTGCAACAACTGCAACACCCATGCCAACTTCGTTGTTGCCTTCGAGCTGATGCCTTTACAGTGGTCAAAAAGTAAATGGAATTGATTTCTGAACCAATAATTGAATAAATCGAATATCGATAATCGATATAAAGGAACAACAAGGTAGGATCATCATTTGTTCTCTCATTTTAATACAAAAAAACATTAAAAATTATAATTTTTATGAAAAAAATTAAGCTTGAATAATTCGAATCAATCGGAATATTCGTTTACACTCGATTGATGGCCATTCATTTGTGTGAGTGACCACTGTACTTGCTCAATTCTTTGGTCACCTTCACTTACACACTAACACACACACTCACACTCACACACACACACACATGCGTTTTTATTTGTTTGTTTGCATGTTCGTTCAGTCATGTGTGCCACAAGCCTCTAAAATCCAGCGCAACACCCAATGCTACCAATAACCGCCCGCCTCCCTCCCACCATTCAACCCCTTCAACCCCCCTGCCACTCATCAGCTGACGCGTTGCTGTCTGTTTGCCTCTGTTTGCCGACGTTCGTCGTTTGTTCAAATGTTGTCGTCTTTCTCTACCCCTCCCCAAACTCCTTGCACCACCCACCCTTTTGCTGCCTGCATCATGCCGGTTCCCAATGACATCGCAACGGCAACGGCAACGGCGGCTGTCGCCTTGTGTCGCATTGCCTTTCGTCGCTTTTTGGCAAGCACACAAACGAAACCACCTCCCCCCTTTGTCCCTCTTTTACACCCATCATTTGACTAGTGTCCAGTTTGGCCATATCCGCGTCATCGTTTTGCTCGTCAGCGTCGTCGTCAACAGTTAAATACATAAATTTTCGTATAAACGCGTTTTGAGTCTCACGACACGAAACTCAACCCCGTTAGGCCTACGACCCCCTACGTCACCCCCTACCCCTGAAACTCACCCACTACGAACTACGCACAAAAACCCATTTCTCTACAATTGCGTATTCAAAAACAACAACAGCAACAACTACAAAAGTTCGTTGCAACAAAGTGCGTAGGGGATTTTTAGTGTGGCAACCAAATTTGTTGCATTTTGTTGCAAGTTGTACAGTGGAAACATAATCGAATAATCGAGAAAAACTATGCGTTGGGAATAGATTTAGAGGGGTTTATTTTTTATAAAGACAGAACATAAATTAAATTCTACAATCAAAACAAACAATAAAGTACCATCGAAAAATAAGAAGAAAAAAAAATTGGTAAAAAATACATTAAAAATGAACAAAAATTGGAATCAGAATAATATATTAGAAAAATTTTTATAAGAATTAAATTAAAATATCAAGAAACTCCTGGAACAAAACATTATTTTAAGCATTTACAAAATTTAATAATAACCCACCAAAAGCAACAACACAAACTTTAAACTTACAATTATTATTTCTTGTAAAACAAAAAATAAATTCACATCAGAATAATCTCCAAAAAATGTAACGAACGTACAAATAGAAAAATCTAGCAATGACAAAACCCAAAGAGAAAAAAACATGAAATTTATTGAAACAAATAGTTGATTTGTCATCGTTGAAATTAAATTCCAGCAGCTGCTTTTCGCAGATCATTCGATCATTTTTATTCTATTAAATTAATTATCTCTGTTTCTTGCCATTTCCAACCCTTTCATGCCCCCTCCCCATCCACCCTCTGCAATTGCCTCACCTGCTACATGCTACATGCTACGTGCATGCTCTTTTTGTATACATATTTATAATAAATGCAAGTCTCAACCGCCATTTGCTAGTCACAAAATGATATTTTTGCATAATTTATGACTGGCTGGCTGGCTATCTCTGCTATAGCTATCTCCCTCACACTCATGTGCGCACTTAACCCATCTATCAATTGTCTCTCACTTACACGTTTGGGCAATTTTTATATATATACATATATGTATTTCTTTATTTTATGCATTAATATGCCAAAAACAATAATCAAAATGCACAAATGCAAGGCACACTTACACACACACACACACACACAGAAAACTACTCACACACATTCGCAGGTTGGCCAGTCTCCAGTGACAGCCCCACACAGCTGTGTGTGGTGGGCAGTTCCAAAAGGCAGCCGCAGCACGAAGCAAACCGTACGAGCGAGAAAAAAACAACAACAACAACAGCAGCAGCAGCAGCAGCAGATGTAGCTAACAAAAAACTACATCGTACAAACTGCAGGTGCAACGCTTGCACACACACACTCACACTCCCCCTTCTTGCTGCGCTACCCACAAGATACGTGCATGTGTGTCTTTGCACAAAGAGCATCGAAAGGAGAGCGAAGTGCATAGCGCGTCTCTTAAAAACAAAAGAGCGCGGCAAAACGGTACCAAAGATTGCGGCGAATTGGTGCCAATAACTGAGAGAGCGGTTGAGACTGAAGCTGAGCAGCAGACAACGCAAACGGAACTAATTAATGAATAATCTTTGTGCTGCTGCGGCAACGTTGGCGGCGGCGGCTGCTGCTGTCAAACTTTTTTCTTTCTTATGCGCGACTGAAGTCAAGAGAGTGTGTACAAGTATGAGTGTGTGTGTGCTGATCTTTACTCTTTGTATATTCGAATGCTTTGTGTTTACTTTTAATTATTAGCTGCTCTTACTTTCGCCTGTAACTGTAACTTGCATTTGCTCACTCACACACGCAATATACGCACCGATTGCCTATATATTTGGGCAACCCCAACTCCCCTTTACTCCTTGCACTCAGCTAGATTGCCCAAAATGCAGCGCTCGCGTCTCTGTTACTTTATTTTTTTGATGTTTGTTTTTTGGGGGTTGCAGTCGCGGCAGCCGGTCGGTCAATCGGTCGGTCGTGTGTGTGGGAGAGAGCGTATATGTACGTGCTGCGAAACGAAGTCAAAATTCGCGAGCGCACTTGGCGAACTTCGTTTCGCTTCGCTTCGTTTTGTTCGTGTGTGTTTGTTTTGTCGTTTCGTTTTCGTTTTCCGAGTAAAGGAATTTTGAACGGCATTTGCCGGCATTTGAATGCTGCTGCTGCTGCTGTCGCCGTCGTTGTCGTCGTCGTAGTCGCTGCTTTTGCGCTCTCCGCACTATTTTTCGCTGTGAGTGCTGCTCCTTTGCCTTTGAATTGAAATGCAAACTGCAATTTGCCAACTGCGACGTCGACAGCGCACTATTTACGACTTGCGATGGCGCTGTCGCTGTTGCTGCCGCTGTCGCGACGGCTACGACTCAGCGAATTCGCATTCGCAAACTCTCGCGGAGGGCAGCAATAGCAAATTGACTACAAGCAGCAGCAGCGCCTCTGCGTTTCCCACCATCATCGTCGTCGTCGTCGTCGTCGTCGCCATCGCCATCGCCATCGTCGTTGTCGTAGCCCCCATTCGACGTCGTCGTCATCGTCAAGTTTGTTTTGAGTTTTTCCGTATCAAAATGTGCAAAACGTTTTCAGTCTAATTCAGACACTCGTGCTGAAAAGACTTTTGTGGCACGTTCCGTTTGCCACACACATACACCAACTAGAAAAACACGAGCCGCTAACACAAACACACTTACACACACTTGCATACATTTACTACATAGACCGAGAGAAGTTTTGGGCCAATAAACAAACAGAATCTCAACTTCAACAACAACAACAACAGTAATAAATCATTTATTTTTTGTCAATTGTCATTTTTGCCTCAAAATCAAAAACATGCATGCTACGTAGTGCGCGTAACGTAACGTAAGCCCAACACACACACACACACACATAGTTAAGCACGTGTACCGTTAATTAATTTACGCGATAATATTAACGCGTGACGCGCGACGTTAAATTCTAGTTCAATACTCAAACATGCACAAATTACCGTTAGATTTGCAGTTGGCTTAATGCTTAACTGTCAAATGCAACAACAACGACGAAATCAACACGAAGAAGAAGAAGCTCTTTAAGCTCTGATCAATAAAGTTTTGTTGTACGTGTGGCCTGCTCTGTCTCTCTCTCTCTCTGTCTATTAAAAAAAAATGGCGTCCTCGGAGACGCCAACGTCGCGACAACAGCAAAACAGCAGCAGCAACAGCAGCAGCAGTAACGATCGCAGCAGCAGCGACGCCGCCGTGAACGCTGCAGCAGCGGCTGCCGATGGACAAACGGAGAGCGGCGAAACAAATGCGACGACAGAGCAGGCGCAAGCGGCGCTGCGACAGCGCAGTGGCGGCGGTGTTACGCCGACGCAGCAGCAACAGCAGCAGGACAAAGATAATAATGATGATAAAGAGAAGATCGCAACACCGCCAACAACGCCACCTAGCGCCCGATCGACATCACCCAGCAGCAATTCAAATACACCGCAACAACAACAACAACAATCGAATCAACAACAACTACCGCAACAATTTTGTTTACGTTGGAACAATTATCAATCGAATTTGACAACGATATTCGATCAGTTGCTGCAAAACGAATCCTTTGTTGATGTGACGCTCGCCTGCGATGGTCGCTCAATAAAAGCCCACAAAATGGTGCTCTCGGCATGTTCGCCGTACTTTCAAACGCTGCTGGCCGAAACACCCTGTCAGCACCCGATTGTGATTATGCGTGACGTCAATTGGTGTGATCTCAAGGCCATTGTTGAGTTTATGTATCGCGGCGAAATCAATGTGAGTCAGGAGCAAATTGGCCCATTACTTCGCATTGCCGAAATGTTGAAAGTGCGCGGCCTAGCCGATGTCACACAAATGGAGGAGCTCAACACTGCTGCAGCGGCAGAGGCAGCGTCATCCACGTCGCCCACACAGGTTTCACCCAAAACATTGGATCGCGATGCAAGCGAAGAGCTTTTGTCGTATTTACAGCAGCAACAACAGCAGCAGCAACAGCAGCAGCAGCCTGAGAAGAAGATGCGTTCTGATTGGGATTGCGGCGAATTGCGTTTATCACCGTTAGAGCGAAGTCGCAATGTGCGCAAGCGTCGTTGGCCTTCGGCCGACGCCATCTTTAATCCACCCGCAAGTCCATTGAGCAGCTTAATTGCCGCCGAACGTCTCGAACAGGAACAAAAGGAGAGGGAACGCGAGCGAGAACGCGAGCGAGAACGAGAGAGACAGCAAGAATGTGCAATTATGACACCGCCGCCAAAAACGTTGCAATTGCCACTGCAATTGCCGCTGCCCCTTTCAAGCGCTGGCAGCGGTGGCAGTACAATGCCCTCACCTGCAACAACGCCTGCACCGACGTCGGCAGCAGCGGCAGTAGCGGCAGCAGCGAGTCGCTGCCCACGCACTTTGCCCAGTCCACAGCAACAACAACAACAACAGCAACAACAACAAGTGCAGCAACATCACTTGCATCACCTGCAGCAACAGCAACAGCAACAACAACAACAACAATACCAACAACAACATCACTCTGCTTCTTCCGCATCCGGCACTTCCGCTACAGAATCACGTTTCCCGCTCGGCTCGGCTGCCGCAATGGCCGCTGCAGCCGCCATGGAACTAAGCGTCGCTGCCGCAGCGGCGTCAACTGAGCCACGTCTACCACCGCCGCCGCCGCATCATCATCATCACACCGTTGGAGCCTCCTCGTCCAGCTCTCTGGCAGACGATATGGAGATCAAGCCGGGCATTGCCGAAATGATACGCGAAGAGGAACGGGTGAGTACAACAAACAAATTATATATTCGCTCTCTTTAAGATTCAATGACTCTTGAAATCAACGTTCTCTTTTGATAATTGACTCTCGCTCTCAATTTGCAAATTTCATTCATTTGCCCGATCATTTGGCGCTCTCTTAATGTGCCGCTCTCGCACTCTCTCTTTACGTTTGTTTTGTTTTGATTTTAGTTTGGCGCGCGCGCGAAACTCTGCTCACGATCTTCATTTTGTTTCGGCTTCGGCATTGACTTTGCCGCTGCTGCTGCTGCGACGTACACATTTTTGCCGACGGCATTTTTCGCCTTGTGTGTGTGTGCGTGAGTGACGTCATAATGGGCTTGTCATCAGCTCGCGACTGTTGCTCCCATGGAATGTTGTGTTGTGTGTGTTTTCTGGCTTTGCTTCGCTAATGATTGACAGCATTCACGTGCTTCACGTCGCTTGCTTGCTTGCTTGTTGTTGTTGTTGTTTTTATTGTTGCTGGCCACGTTGCGATCGTTGTGTGTTGTGTTGTGGGGCAGGCATTCAAACATTTTTCGCCTTGTCGTAGGTTCCGTTCTTCATAGCACAATAAGAAATGTTCATTTTGTTTTTTTTTTTTGGTTTTTCAAATAATGCTATTAAGACATTCTTTGAATGGCAGAGAAGAAACTTTTTTGAATAAAGTTTTCAAACAAAAAAAGTTAGTTAAGTCATTTCTTAAAGGAATTTCTTTGATTCAATAACAAAAAATAATATAAAATTGATGCTTAACTTTAGATTTCAAATATTTTTCAAACATTTAAAAATATCCTAAGCATAACCCAACCAGTTTTAATTATCAACACACATTTTTGAAGACATTACAACAAAAAATGTTTTGTTTCCCATGTTTTATCACATTTTATGATGATGATCTGATCCATGAAGTGGAAACTTCATTGACAGTTGCCCCAAACCGGTTCCAAACTCCATGTAAAAAGCCTTGCCCCAAAGCCTCAGAGCGTTCCATCAACACACATTAAGCGCACCGCAGAATTCGCACTTTAATAAAAGAAGATTTTTATTTTTATTTATCTAATAGACGTCGCCGTTGAACGTCCAACGTTAAAAACCCACTCCACAGTTCCCTCCCAATTGAGCATTCACAATATTCATATTCGATTTTGAGTGCTTGTTTGTATGTACGAGAGAGACAGAGAGAGAGAGAGAGAGTTGGAGAATTGGAATGCGATATTTGTTTGTTTGTTTCGTCTGTCGCGCGATCTTGCCACTCGACTCATTGCGACTCGACTCGACTTCAATCCAATCCAATCCTATATATGTTTCGTTTGTTCTTGTTTATTGTCGCTTGTCGAGTGCATTAATCAAATAAGGGACCCGGCCGAGAGGCTCTAGAGGCTCTAAGGCCCAGAGTCTCAAAGTCTCAGAGCCGCAAGTCTTGACTGGTTTTTTCTTTTTTAGGTTTGCTCAGCTCGGGCGATGTTCGCATTTTAAAACGTTTGTTTATTGCATTTCATAATTTTTTTTTCCATACACTCTAAAAAAACTTGTGACATCGAACTTGAAGATAGGGAATTGCATCTTTGGTAAAAGTCTTGAATTAATAATTTTTTTTATAATTTTTGCTTCTATGGATAATATTACTTCTTAATTCTCACTGTGCATTCTTATTTGCTTGTTAGCATCTTGCTCTCTCTTTCCCACACATGTCTGTCGCTCTTTCAATAAATATTTTGGTTTTTATGCATTTTTAAATATATTTTTTCAAGCGCTGACCGCTGGCTTTGATTTCTGTTTGGTTTTGTGTTTTTTATGTGCTTAGAAATTCTTTGGAAATGCATCTTTGTTTGCATTGGTATTAGTACGTGTGTGTGTGTGTTTGTTTGCTTGTTGGCCATGTTTATGCTTTCCTGCTGTTTGCCTACCCAATTCTCGTTTATTTACACTTTTCATTTATTATTAAAAATCGTTGGATTTTTCTCAACGCTGCGATCTATTGCAGTCGTCGTCCCCTCCCCACCCCCTCATGTATATAGAAATCAAATATTGACAGGCAGCATCCGCCGTTCGAAATGCAAAATCAATTCTTAATGCAACAACAACAACAACAACGCGCCTTCTGCTTCGTCTTCATCTTCTTTTTTTTTAATACTTAAAATCTTTTATTTCCATTTGTTTATAAGGTTTTTTTGTTTTGGTTTTTTTTTATTATAAGCCGATAAATGTCAGCCTTTGTCTCCCCCCCGCATCAGCATTTACCGATTCCTCGCCCCTTTCTCATTTTTTACCTTTTGTTTCTCGTCTCTCTCTCTCTCTGTCTTTCTCTTTTCAATGATCTTTCGCAGCCGTTTCGGTTTTGTGGTGATTAATTGCACTTATATCATATTTTTCTCATATTTCTTTTCCACTTTGTCTTTTGTTTATTTTTGGTTTTGTTCTTTTTTATTTTTGGTTTTTTGATTTTTTTCCACATGCTTTTTTATTGCTGCTGCATTTTTTTTTAATGTTTGTGCATCATTAGAGAGAAATTATTTTATTTTTTCTTATATTATTCTTCAGTTGTTTCTCCCTTCCCCTTCCTTTTCCCCTCGAGCACAGTTCAATGAACTTATTGCAGAGATCGCTGAGATATTTTTTACTGACGTAGGAGTTTTTTTTTTTTTTTTTTTTGAGGTAGTGAGGCTTAATTAAATTTAAATTGAATTATGTTGAAATAAAAGAGAGAATTATATAAATATTAAAGCTGTAAAAAGCTGTCTATAAAGGCAATTTTATCTATAAATATTTTAATTCAAATACAGTACGACCTCGCTTAACGCAACCTATTAGAATTTGGCCTGTTGCGAAAACTGAGGTAGTTGCGATAACCGAGGAACAATCTTTTGTTGGCTACGAGACCTATTTCCAAAAGTAAATGCATTTTCTTATCATTTAAATCAAAGTAAATCGAGTTTATCTGCAAGGATTTCATTTTAATTAATTAAGTTTTTGATAAAATTAAAAATTGTGGTCTGTACTTTGTATGATTTCCTTAGAAAGTTGCGTAAAATGAGGTAAATTTTTTTCAAGTTAAGAATTTTGGTGTTGCGATTATCGAGGAGTTGCGTTTAACGAGGGTTGCGTTGAGCGAGGTCGTACTGTACTTAATCAACAAAATAAGCCTTCTTAGTTTATTTTTATAATAACTTATTATAGGCAAGTAAATCAAATAAACATTAGAACATTTTAATTAAAGAAAATTTATTTTCAGTATGCTTATTGGTTCACTCGAAATCCTCAATTTTATATTAATTTTTTTATTTCCTCTTAAGAGTCATTATATGGAAGTTCGACTGAATTAATCTCTTCGAGTATCCACCAAAATTTTGACACAGCGCCCGCATAAATTTTTAATTACCTAAAAAATCACTTTTCTCATGCGAAAAGATATCAAAATATACATATAGTATAAGCAACAAAAAAGTCTCTGTTCCTGCTACTCAATTACACATTTGCCACATCCCAAAACCCTCACGCATATCCTCCCAAAAAAAAGTATCCCAGGCTCAAAAAAAAAAACAAAAATCGAAGTTATATTTAATAAGCGAGTGTCGCTTACAAAAAAAAATAGTTGTGTAGACAAATTAACTTAGCTGGATATATATATATATAGAGATACACACACATAGTCAGCAAAAAAAGGCAAACGTGCCACATTCAAACTACTTCAACGGGGCAGCAATCAAAAACGGCAGCAGTGAAACAAAATGTGTGGCATGCATAAAAATCGAAAGAAAAAAAAAGAAGATGCAACTCAACAAACCCAAGAAGGAATCTCATGTGTGTGTGTGTATCTGTATCTGTGTAGGTGCGCAAAGGAAGCCAACAAGCCACTTAACCCAATCGACAAAAGTCATTACACTCGTCACTCTCTCTCTGTATGCTGTGCCCCTTGTGCCCCTTCTTCACATTACTTTTTTTTTGCTTTTGCTTTTTGCTTGTTTCTCTTCGCTTCCGCTGTGCGTCAACAGCGACGCCAGCAGCGACGGCAACTGATCTTTGCCTGACTTAAATTGGCCTCAAGTGGCACAAGAAGAAGAAGTAGAAGAAAAACATATTGTTTCTCTTTCCATCGTTCGCTCATGAATAAAATAAAATAAATAATACAATTTATTACAAGCACAGCGTGTTGCTGTTTCTTTTCAAATCTCCCCACTTCTAAACTAATGTATCTCGTATTTATTGTATCTTTGTATCTGAGTATCTGTGTTCGGGGTTGCATCTGCTCTGGCTTTTGTATACAAATACAACGTTGCACATTGCCGCTGCTGCTGCTGCCGCTGCTGCCACTTAATAAAAAATAAATAAATAAAATAAAAACCAAAGGAAATATAAGAAGAATAAGTAAGAGAGAGAGAGGCAAGGGGAAGGGGCAAAGAAATATGGCCATGCTGCGGTATAAAAATAAGACAAATATATATTTTGTGTATAATCCGCTTTGATGTATCGCCTTCTGTTTTATATTAGTAAGCATTCCGAATGCTTTAACAATATTGAGGGTTATAATGAAAATGAGAAATAGCAGAGGCAAATAAATCTTCAGGGTTGAATTTCAATCTAAAACTCAACTTAATCCCAAAAAAAAACAATTTAAATCGAATTGACAAAGCTTTCCAAGTGGGCCCAAGTTTATAGGGCATTTAATATTCGTTTCGACCCTTGTTTATATGCAAAAGCCACATGTGGAGTCGACCCTATCATATACACAAAAAAAAACCAAATAATTGAAGTAATTTTTACATTTTTACGTCTTTTTTTTAGTTTAAATACAAAATAAAAAGCAGATGCAGATACACACACAGCTACATTAATTAAGTCTCAAATTCTATAAACATTTTAATTTCGAAAGAAAAATAGTATCATAAAAAATGTTTATGATGAAGAAAAAGAAAAAAAAAAATAACTAGGCGTAAAATATTCGCAAGCAATTTAAAATTTTTTGATGGCTAAGCCAAATAAATGGTTGTAGATAGATGTTGTTGCAGCTGCAGCAGCAGCAGCAGCAGCCAAGTAGCAAGTAAATACGCTGATTAATCTATTAAAAAAAAGAAGATAAGTAAACATTTGTATCTATAGAATTGTTGTTGTTGTGTGTGTGTGTTTTGTATTCTAATCGGATTTAGTTTGGCCCGGGCTTCATTTATTTTATTTATTTTTATGCTTGTAATGCGGCATAAATAATTTATGCAGATAAATAACCCAAAACCAAAAAAAAATAAAAAAAAATAAAACCAAGCCTCACCAAGGGGCGCCCAAACAACAACAACAACAACAACAGCAACCACAAGAGTTAATTCTGAGACTTTGACTCGGAGGCTTGGGGTCCAGTGCGAGAGAGAGAGAGAGAGAGAGAGAGAGAGAGAGAGAGAAGGAGAGACCCAAGCAATGCCATCATAAACCAAAGGCAACAAAACTGACAGAAAGTCCAACAACAACGAAAAGGCGAGGGGAAAAAAGCAACAACAACAAAAATCAGAAGGGTTGGGCGGCAATCAAAATCTTTGACACAAACACATATACATACATACATACATATATACGCTATGCTTGTGTTTGTATGTAAATCCTTCTAAAAATATTTACTTATTTATTTTACAACCCACACACACACACACACACATACATTTATTTGTAACTTTGTATAAATTTATTATATTGCATTAGTTGTAAGTCAGAGAGCCTCGGCGGCTGGGCGGGGCAGGGCAGGGCCAGGGCAGCCTCATGCCAAGAGAATTCACTTTGTGAATGTTTGTTGCTGTTTTTGTTGTTGTAGCGTGGGCAGGGGGTAACCGAACAGAGAGACTCAGTTTCTCAGCTACAGAATACTTAAAGGCTGAGGAAATAGGCAAAAAAAAAAGGTGCGTAAAGCAAATAACTTTAGATAAAAAATTATAAAATATAACAAAAGTAATGAAAATTGTGGAAAAATATAAGAAAAAGACTGTGGGATATTTGGGGTACGAATGAACATAAGGTTAGCCAATAATGTGTGGCAAGAAAATAAAATATTTTAGAAAAATCTTATTTTTATACTATTCTTATTTGATCTACAAACTTTGTTCGATTTTTATGAGTTATGACTGAAATTTGATTGCCATCAGTTGTTGTCTGGCTGGCAAAAGCGGCATGAATGTGCCAAGGCAAGTTCACAATGTGCAACACACGACGCCAGTGCAACAAACTAAAGACAAATATTTACAATGAGCAGCCGATTAATCACACACACACACACACGCATCCACAACTTATAAAGATTGAGAGAGGATGGTGGAAAGAAGTGGAGGCAAGTATTAAATAAATAAATTAATGGCAGAGCCGAGCTACGAGGCAGGCAACGAGGACAGCACACTCACACACACACACACTATAAGTATGTGTGTGTGTTTGTATCTTAAAGATGCAAGTTTTTGAGTTGGCTTTTGTCTTTGTGCATTCGAAGGCTTTGTGACTGGCAAACAAACAAACATATATCGACACAAAAATAAATTAATTAAAAATGCAGGCGAGCAAGACAGCAAAAGAGAGAGAGATTGGGGCAGAGGGGGGGCCGAGTAAAGCGGGAGTGCTGTAAGTAATTTTTTTCTTTTTTATGAATTTATATCGCTTGTAATTAAATTGACAGCTGAGCAACAAGTAACAATTTTTATAATTACATTTTGTTGTTGCCGTATTTATTATTACATACTACGATTTTCTTTAAAGAGCAAACAACAACAAACACACACACACTTTTTTATAGCCATCAGAAATCGATTGAAGTTAATATTTATTATACTTTAGTCGATAAGATACTAGCATTAATCTATGTGTTTGTATTTCACATATTTAGTGTAATATAAACATTTAACTTAATAACAATTTTTGAAATTGTTCAATTATCGATGGAAACATTGAGAGAGCTTTATCGCAACCCAAAAACCAAGGAAAAAATTATTACGAAAATCTAAATAGATTAGATCAAATGCACAGATAAAGATACTGTTTTTTTATTAATAAAAACTTGTGCTCATTTTTGTTATCATTTTTATATCCTCATCCTTATGCCAGAAGGCGTCTTTGTCTCTCGGTTTGCCTGTTTGTCGCACGGCTTTTGGCTATTGTTTGTTTTGAGTGTTTTTTGTTGTTGTCTGTATCGAGCCATAACCTGCCGCAACAAGCAGCGGAAAGAAAACAGCAACAACAAATTATACTAAATAGCGACATTTGTATACCCTTTAAGCATTTGGCTTGTTCAGTAAAAATACGAAAATAGAAAAGTGTTGCAACTTACTTTAATGATATAATCCCTTGAGGTATCCCTTTCAGATGCGAAGAAAATTATTTTTAAGTTCCAGAAGCGTGTTAGAAAGATTTTTCTTATGTTTTGGCTTGCTTTTGACCATCTCTGCTTATGCAGTTTATGGAAAAGTTCTGGCTTTGTTTGTTAATTCCTCAGGAAGAATCAGCATTAAAAATTCCTTTAGTTAAATCACATTTCCCGCTAAAGAAGAAGAATAGTTGTAATTTAGTATAAATTACATAGAAATATATATCATGCAAGGAGTCCTTAGAAGAGTTTTCTCAGGTATTTTATATTTGTTCATAATTGAATTTTATTTAATATTGATTTTTAAACTAGATAATAATTCATCGGTAAAAGATTAATATCCCTCAACAAGCTTTACTTTTTCAGGTTTCAGATTTGCTTTTAATGATTTATATAAAGTCGATCTTTCATATAACAAATCTCAAGAGGACAATAAAAACACTTTGTTAAAGAGAAAACTTAGTAATAAAGAAAAGTTGTTTGATGGAAACAAATTGTTGGGTTCTGGAAATGAATTCTTCGCATAGAAAACTTCTTGATACAGAAGTTCGTTATACAGAAGTTCGACTGCATCACATTTCAACATTCAAGTTCATTGCACAACAAAATGCACCAAATAGCCAATATACCTCATTCACGCAGTTAATTTAAACAGCGCAAAACGGCAAAACGAAACGAATTCTCTCTCTCGCACATTGACGACGACTTTGACTTTGATGCGAGCAAAACAGAGAGAAGAGGCAGCGGCAGGGGGGGTGGCAAATCTCACGCTCCACTAAAAGCGCATGGTTGTGGAGGCAAAGGCAGAGTGAGAGAGAGAGAGGGAGAGTGGCGGGGTTGGCAGCATGAAAAAGTCTGCGTGTTAAGAACAAATCGCTTGTTCGTTTTGCTGCCGCCGCTGCCGCCGTCGCTCTTTCATTCAATTAGATACATTTTGTATCTTATGACATATATTTTCACACCTTTTGCGCTTTGGTTTAATTGTTGGCAGTTGCGGCTTGGGGCATGAGGCATCAAAGGCAGCAGCTGCATGAGAATTGTGCAATAAAAATAAATACCATTTACGTATTTTTTTTTTTTATTATTATTTTTTATTTCTCTTTTTGAATTTTTATAACATTTATAACATTGTGCATACACACAGCGCCGTTCTTCTTCTTCTTCTTCTTCTTCTTCGCTTCTTATTTATGAGTCGAGCACAAAGCAATGTTGAAGAAGAAGAAGAATGGATGTGTGTGTGTGTTGATCTCCCTCCCCCTCTGTGTGTGCGTGTGTGTGTGTACCTACGTTTAAATTTTTTATGAGTTCGTAATAAAGTTTCAACATTTTTCATCATTAAAATAAAATATAAAGCCGAAATTATATTTTATCGTCTTTGCATCATTCTTTTTCCTTAAATACATGGCACACACACACACACACACACGCATGCACTGCCGCGCTTGGCTCGAGATACAAAGATACAGATACAAAGTTGAAGTTATGTGCAGCGGCAGTCGCAGCAATAATAATGAATATATATGGAGAAAGACAAGAAACCGCACTTTAAACGAAAGACGAGGCTGCTTTTCTGGGCCAAGCGCGGGTTGGGGGGGGGGGGGGGGGAAGTTGAATAATAATAAATAAAATAACGCAACGGAATATAAAAATAAATATATATAAAACGACTTCAAGCAGATGAAGCAGTAAATGGCAGCAGCAGCAACAACAACAGCAACAAGAAATATTCTTTAATTTAGACCGCGCCCCGCGTCTGGGGAGAATAAAATAAAAAGGGAAAACAAAAATAACAAAAACCAAAAACAATCTTAATATAAAATAAATATTTCAAGAGCCACCCGAGCTCGAATGTTGTTCTGAGTGTTATTTGTGTTGTTGTTGTTGTTGTTGTTGTAGTAATTTATAATATTCCTTAACGATGTGCAAAGGGCAAAAACTGTACACACTTCGCACAGTGGAAGTTTTGTATACAAAATGGGAAGAAAGTGCAAAAAAACAAATAAATAAATAAATATAATCAAATGCTAAAAATAAGTTCAATAAATTGTTAAAATAAAAACGTATTTGAAATAAAATAAATATTATAAAGTTTCTGAATTTTACTAAATAGATTTATTTTATTTTCGATAAAAATATTCTCACACATTATTTTTTTTTTAATAAAAGTTATAATACTCCTCGCACTAGTAAATCCAAATAAATAATTAAAAAATAATAATAATAAATCTATTTCGTTAACTATACGATAAAGTTTTCAATTTGAAATAGGTATAGCTTGAATAATACTAAGAAAACTCTCGATCTTTTAAGCACAATATTATTTTTTTCTTAAATATCTTTGCAATTAAATTAAGTTGATGATAATAATATTTAACTTAAATGCACTTTTGACATTGAAATAATACGTTTATCATATTTATATATTTTTTTAATTATCTTAACAAACAACAACAACAACTTGATTCTAGTTCACAATATTGCAACTCATTTCCACTGTTGAACTTAATTCATTTTTATTATTTTTCTTCGAATTATTATTTTTTTGTTTTTGTTTTTGTACGCGCAGCTGTTAAGGAAATGATTTTCGAAAATTGAAGTTTATGACGATGAATGGAATTATTATTATGTTTTATATATAAGGCTGTGTGTGTGTGTGTTAATATGCAATCATTTATATTGATATTGTAAGCAAAACACAAAAAATCTGTTAACTTAAGTTCTGCGGTGCAGCGCATTGAACTTTGCTTACATGCATATGCATATATATGTACACACACACACACAAACATAAGTATCTTAACACGTATTTACTTGTAGTAGGTAGGTTTGCTTGGCTTTGAGTTTAATTTGGCTTAATTGCGTGCAAGTCGCCGTCGTATCTCATTATCTAGGCAGCGTCGGCGTCGCCGTCGTGCGATTAATCAAATCAAACGAAATCAAATCAAAGGCGATTTAACTGCACACACACAGCAATACATATATGTGAAGTACTCAATGTGCTTGGTGTTGTATCTGAAGTATCTGTTAGTCTCAGAGGCTAGGCAGGGCCAGGAGCAGATATGTGGGGGAGCGGCGTAGAAGGGTGCAGGCGAAGACGTAGGAGAAACATGCAGCGAAGCTATGACAAAGCATTTTTAAGCCATTTGATTGACTGACGTTAAAATATTCACGTGCAGCGATTTTAATCGCTAGCAAAACGCAGGGCGCAGTGCATTTTTTAACAATTCAATATACTCTATAAAGCCGGTTTTGTGCCGTGGGGTACAACGGAACTCTTTTGGCTGAATTATTTTTATGATTTTAACTTTTTATGTTTAGTTTCCTTATCTCTATTAACATAAGAATTTCGAAATATTATAGAAAAACACACAAAAGAGCCTTGGATATATGATGAAATGCAAAACACTATAAAAAAAAGCAGCATGAAAGATGTTTTCTGCATTTAAGAAAATCATTTATGAATTTAAATAGAACTCTTTCAGTTATTTACGTGTAACTAATCCATATTGAAATATAAAATTTTAGCACAAATTAAGTTTAAGTAAGGGTATTTGCAAACCCATCACCAACAGCAACAAATTTTATGCATGATTTTTTTACTTCTCTTTTTTTGTGCTCAAAAATCTCTATGCAAAAAAAATCGAAATAATAATTATTATTAAAAACATATGAGTGTGCGTGTGTGTAAATGTGTGCTCGCGTGTGTGTGTGTGTGTGTGTGAATGTACATATCTATGGGTATGATTTTAACATAAAAAAAAAATGAAAGAAAGATGAAAATATAAATGAGTGCAGATTGCAAGCGCAACAACGTTGTCATAATTGTTGTTGTTCGTTGCCTTTGGCTGCATTTCTTCAAGCTGCAAATTTTGTTGTTGTTGTTGTTGTCGCACTGTGCTCAGCGTTCAGCGCTATAAATGCTGCTCTGTATTGGGGATTAATGAATTTGATATAATGACATTTTAGATTGCATCTGCATAACATTTAATTGTGTTTGCTTGTCAGACACACACACACACACACACACACACATACACATGGATAAACAGGCACAACATATTCGCATTTTTGCCTTTACTTTTGCTGCTAACGCATTTTGTGCCTTGTCATTTTTAGAAAGAAAGAAAAAATATGAAAATTTGTTTCCTACAAAATTGTATAACAAATTGCAATGAATGTGTGTGGGAGGCGGTGGAGGTTAAAGGGGCTGGGGGCTGGGTGTGGAGAATCGTGTGTTGTCCAAGGCGCAGTTTATTGATTTTAGCTGTTTGGCGCCCAAAACTTTTTACTTTTTGTTATTCGCAGTTTGAATAATGGGGCAACAACTTGTTATAGTTTTTTAGCATTGCCACAATCGATAAATATACAAACTAAACGGTTAACATATTTACTTTATTTCGAGTGCATTGATATCCCTGTCTTTGTTCCAATTAAAAAAAACTTTGTGTGTTGTTTTTGCTTCTATTTTTTTTTTTTTTTTTTTTGTGTAGCCTAATTTGCCAATTAACTTAATGGGCATTTATTATTTAGCAATAAAATATGCAAAGCAATTGCTGAAATGTGGCACAGTCGTTGCTAAAACGCAGCAAAACTGCAAAAAGAACTCAACTAACTGTTATTTGTTGTACATATATAACTATAACCAACAACAAAAATACACTAACAACAAACAACAGCAACAACAACCACAGCGACAACCACCTGGCATAATAACTTTTGCAAAATGACAGCCAACAAACTGCAGCAAAAACAATACGATTTATAGAGCACATAACGAATAACAAATGCTCTTTTTGTTGTCGAATTCATTAAAATCTTATTCGAAGATTTTTAATTAAAAAAAAAGAGGGTTAGGATACAAAAAAAAAAATTTTATAAAGTATTAAGAAAAAACTGAATTTCGAAATAAATAACAATAAAATTTGTGTTATAAAAAATTCCTCTGTTTTAAATACCTTTGGTTCCTGTAAGTCAACCGATTTTTTGGCACGGGAAATCTTTGCTAGACATCAAGATTGGGGCAGTTGAGTCCCCAATCTATAGATCTAAGTTTAACTTTGTTAAAACGCACTTTGTTCTTGAAGGTTCATTAAAATTAATGTCGAATATTTAGTGAAAATTTTTATTGATAATTTTAAAATGAAGAAACCCTGACTTAAACTTTTTCGGAATTTGACGAGAGTATAACCTATATTTCATTACTATATTTAAGTATGTAAGATTCTAAGCACACTACCTTAGCTTCAAATTAAGAATCCACCTTACACTTCCTTAATTTTGTCATAGCTCTTATCATAGTTAAGCAACCCTTTTAAGCCAACATTCATGACAATAAAGACAAAAGCTGCAGCGACAACGACGACGTCGACGACTTCGAGAGTTTCGAGTTTTGTTTCGACTTTGCAGCGCGATGCCGCGGACAAAACATAATTTACTTTCGGCTGCATAAACAATGCAATAAAATAAAAGAACCGATGCGAAAAGCCAGCCCAAAGATAGCAAAGAGAGAGCAAGAGGCAGAGTGAGAGGCAGGGCAGGGCATGAGGAGGCAGTAAATAAAATATATGGCATTGGAATAAAATATTTGTAACAAAAATAACGCGCGCGAGGCAAACAGCAAAGACTCGCAGCAAGCAGCACAAGTTGGCCAAAGACAGACGGCCATCTCTCTGCTCCTCACTTGCCCCCTCTCTCTCGCTCTTACTCGATCTTTCTAGCTATCAATGTTGGCGTTTTGCGGCCAGGCGGCGTTAGAGTTGAAATCGAATGCGAATCGAAGCGGAGTTGAAGTCGAAGTCAAACTGGAGTTGGCTTGGCTCACACAAATTGGCAAGACAGAAGAGCGCAACAAAAGGGGCAGAGGCGGCAGCGGCAGCAGCAGCAGCAGCAGCAGCAGCAGCAGCAGCAGCAGCAGCAGCAGCAGCAGCAGCAGCAGCAGAGGCGGCATTCAGTACTCAGTTATTAGGCGCAATCAAAATGAGAAGGAATGCAGAAATTATTATCCATACGGCATTAAGGCAGGGGCAAGCCAAAGCATAAAGTCAATTCAAGGTGCAGGACACGACGCCAACGTCGATGTTGTTGCTGTTGTTGTTGTTGTTGTTGGCAATTTTCGATGCCGTGCGATTTGTTTTGTGAACACAACTTTTGCCAAATGTATCTGTAAACGTATCCATAGCTTAGACTGAAGCTGTATACAGTGACAAAAAAAGCCCAGAACTTGAAACTCTTAGAAATCAAAAACCTTCCAAAAACCTAAGATTCAAGTTTAATCATCAAAGATCCTCAGTAAAAGTTCATACATAAATTCATGCTTAATTGATATTATTTGCTGCGGCTTAAGCAAAAAGTAAATTGTTTTAAGGAGAGGTTTCTACATTTTAATTATTCAATTAAAATATTCCTGATTATATTTGATTGATTATTCAGATCATCGATGATGTTACCATAAGAAAATTGAGTTCTAGATTAAATCCCAAAGTCTTAGAAAAAAAAATCTAAGAGTTTAGGACAACAAGTCGTTCGAAAACTTTTAACCAAAACACCGTCTTAATCTTCATTTCCAATATATTTTCTTTCTGTGTAGCTTTGTGGGTTGTGTTGTTGGTTTGAGAGCCGCAAAAGTTTTGACTAAAAACGCGGCTACCTTTTATTTTATTTTATTAGTTTTTTTTTTTTCTTCATCTTTTCTGCTGGCCAAATACAAACAAAATACGTGGGCCAATAAATTTTGTAGCTGCTGCTGCTGATGCTGCTGCTTCTGTTTCTGCTCTTCTTCTTCTTCTTCAATTTAGTTTAGTTTTTTTTCTTTTTAATATTTTATAAGTTATTACTTTTGCGCAATTGCTTGTTATTTTAAATATGTATTTTTGGTTCTTCGGTTCCGCATTTTTATTGCATTTAGTTATTTGAGGGGGCTGTGTGGGAGGGGGTTGTATAGAATTCTTATTTATGCGCTTACCAAATAAATTACGCATACGTTAAGAACGTGCGCAGTTTCTTTTTTGGAAAGGGGTATGTATGTGTGTGTGTGGAATGCCAGGAAAATAGTTTTTCGCATAATTTTCAAGCGCATTAAATTTTATATATGCAATTTTTTACGACTTACTTATACAAATATTTTATTTATTAGATTTTGGCAATTCGCTGGAAGAAGAAACAAAACAAAAAACCGCCAAAAATGCAATGAAAAATTATTATTATTATTATGAGCTCAATTTATGGCAGGCGCCACATTTTACCAAGGAAATAACAAAGCAATTTATAAGTACAGAGTGCAACATAAATAAAAGAAAACCACAAAGTTGAAGCAACATAATTTGTTCAACTTCTTAAAGCTAAAAAGAAATAATATTGCATTATGTAATTGAACGAAAAAAAAAAAAACTAGAGCATGCCATGAAACTTTTCGAAATAAATAGTATTTGCAGCATTGACAAGTAATAAAAATTTTCCATTGATCGACAAAAAACACAGAACTTAAACAAATAGCAGACAGCTTGAACATAATGTACTTGAATAAATATATGCTTTAAATACAAATTAAATATGTTTAAACAAAGTAACAATGTGGCTTCCAAATAAATTGATCGACGAAGAGTTGTGATTTTTTTCTCTTTTTTTTTACTCTTTAAAATATGAATAAGAAAATAGTTAAATAACTTCATTTTCATCCTTTATAATTTTTAGCTTTTGAACATATATTTTTTCATACCTTGAAAAGTTAATAGGGTACAGAAAAAGTCAGGCAAACATTGTGAGCAATTTTAAGAGTGAGTTTCGCTCTCTTTCTCTCGTTTTCCCTCTCTTTCTCAACTCGTCTTAAGCAATTGTTTGTATGCATAGTTTTGTTTGCCAGCCCCAAACTTTGGGGTCGTATAAATATTTGAGGCTTGAAACACAAAAAAAACACAAAAAATAAACGACAAAAACTTTAAAGTAATTATCTAAATAGAGTGAGATGTAAATATTAGACTAAGTGTAATGGTTATTGCAGACGATATGTAGAAGGTGGAATTTGTAGGAAACTCAACGTCAATGGCCTGACCATGTAACGGTAACACTAACAAATAATATATGTACATATATGTATGTATCTATATGTATTGTTTGTTTGTTTGTTATAGACTCAAAATGTCTCGCACACGTTCGACCCATTAATAAAACGACAAAAGTTACGAATTTCAAATTATTATTATTATTATAACAATAACACATTATTGACATTGTTATTATTATAATGGTCACGGACCGAGCGACTTCAGTTTGGTTTTCGGTTTTGGCTTTGGTTGTCGCACACACACACACACACACACAGGGGCCAGTCGTTAAAGCCAAAAGCAAATACAATATGAATTTGTTTGCTGTGTCTCTCTTCGAACCAAAAACCCCTTCCTGCACGCTGTCTCTTCCTTAGTTTTTGTATCTCTGTTTGGAAATCCAATTCAAGTCTGTATTGATAATAATTATTTATATTTATAACTAAATGCATAAAGTTTTATTGCCAGCGACAAAGTCGTCAACAAAAACTGCGACATAAAAACAAATTACAATACGTTCATTCCACATCAGCTTGTATGTATTTATTTATCATGGCAATAAACAGTTGTTTGGCCTATTATATTGATACATATGCATATTTAGATATATATATGATGTGTATTATAAATTTCACAATATAGTATATATAAAAATATATTTTTTATTGCAAAATACTTTATTGGCGACTTTTTTGTGGTATAAAAAAACAAAAATACTAACACAAAACGCATTTAAAACACCCTAGGAAAAATATCTTAAGGTAGAAGAACTTAAAAGAATCATAGAAAACCTTCAAAAAGTCGAACGAATTTTTAGGGGACAAGAAATCTTTGTTAGAGAGAAAACTCGAGACGAAGTGGAAGTGAGTTCAACTGTAGGTTAAAATTATTTAGAAATATTTGAAACATTTATTTTAAAATGGTTGTAATTAAAGTTTGACTTAAAAAATAGTTAGTAAATACATATTTATATTTTTTTTCGTCCCGATTAAATTATTTTGAAACAAATTTATTATTATAACCAAAATATTTCGTCCGAATAATTCATTTATTTTTTCGTATTCTTTTTCATTATTTTGTTTTCCATTTGCTCTTTGGTCAAGTCTTTTTTTCTTTCTTTTTTTAATTTATTGTCCTTAATTTAACGTATCTATATTAACTTATATTCATTCCTATAAATTTCCTTATCCTTTTTTTCTTATTCTCTTTTATTTATTGTTTTATTATGGCAAAGTTATAAATTACAAAAATGTTCGAGTTACGGATAGGTAGGTGTTCCGTGTAGTTGTAATAAAAATATTTTGAAAATAAAGTTTTGCTTGTTGTTGTATTTGTTGGCCATAAAACTCATTGACACGCCATTCTCGTTGTTCTTGTTTTTGTTGCTGTTGTTGTTGTTGTTGTAGTGTTCGCGAAATCTAAACATCAGCCCATTTTATGCCACGCCCTTAATCAACTAAGTAAGCATATAAAAATGGCTCGTAAAAGCGTCAAATGCAACTTGCAACATTGTTGCACAGCCCACAGCAGATAAAGAGAGAGAATGAGTGAAAAGCTCTTTGGAATAATAACAAAAATAACTACCACAATTAACTTGGGCTCCACCAAATGACGAACGCTGCCTGTGGCGCCACAAAAAAAAATAATAATAAAAAAATAACAAAAAAAAAGGGAGAGAAAACCGAGGAAAAAACTAAAGCAAATGCCTGATTTTATTGATAGCCATTTCATTTTCATGTCGCATATCATTAGAATTAATCATTAAAATGTGATAATAATTTGCACAAGTGTGCAACTGCAACATTGTGTGACAGCGCAAGTGGTAACAATAACAAGTCGACTAGCATATACCCTAACGCATAAGTTAGTCAAATGCCAAAAAGTATCCTGTCTTAGGATGACGATACACACTTGATGCCACATTCCTAATAACCTTAAAAAGGGTATTTTTTTTATCATACTCTCTCTCTCTCTCTCTCTCGGTATTTGGCCCAAAACAAAACGGCAAGCATTTGAGTTTATTTTACGATTGCAAGTTGCTGGCTGCAATTGGTTTTTGATGCAATGTTGCCGGAGTTGTAGGCAAACATGGCAAACGGCATGGCAATGTTGCCGAGCAACATGTGAAAATGCTGCTTGCAACTTTTTATGGCAGCAGCGTGCAGTTTTACAGCTGAGCTGGCTAGCTGGCGGCATCCTTTGCTCGCGCGCACACCAGCTTTTTTATATTAAAAGTAATAAAAGTTAAAATGGCCAAGGGAAGCTTGTTGCAGGGTGGCTAAGCGGGGGCAGGGGCGCAGTTGCAGGAGGGACATAAACAGAGCAACGGCAACACAGCACAATTTATGGTCTTAAAACTAATTTAACTTTTATAAAATTACCAAACACGCATAAACACAATTTTTATGCCGGACGCACGTTGCACGCCGTTGTTGTTGTTGTTGCTGTTTCTGTTTCTGTTTGTTGCAACAACGTTTCGCGTTGCATTCTCTCAGAGCATTAAACTGTTTTGTGCTTCTTTTTCTTCATCTTGTTCTTTTTCTTTTTGTTTTTTTGCTTTTTTTGTTTGTTGTTATTCATATAAATTTTATTTCATGCCATTTTTTTGTTGTTATTGTTATTGTTGTTGTTTTTTATTTGTGCGCAATTTTTTATGAGCCGCAACTTTGTTGCTGATTTTTATGTGTTGCAGCAATAATAGCAATGGGCGAGAAAGCGGCAAAACAGTTGGCCTACATAGTCAAAGGGGCAAGATAGAGGCGGGCGAGCAGGCGGAGTATGAAAGACTAAGCTTATCGTTTTGTCTAATTGATGATGTTGCGGCTAGAAAAAAGAACATCGAAAAAGATCTTAATGCCAAGCTAGATGATTGACGCACAGAAGCCAAGCCAAAAGCTTGCAGAATGTGTGAAAGAAGTTGAACTAAAAAAAAAGGTTTGAATAAACAGCACAAAAACGGGGAAATACATAATAATAATAATTGCAATTGGCAATACATTGTTTATTCGAAGAGAGTTACTAAATAATAATAATAATAAAAGATGAAAAAAGTTTTTGTGTTTTATGTTCATCTTTAAACAAGTTTTTTTAATGAAACAAAAAAATATTTAAGTAGCAACTTTGTATTTTATGTACAGTTCGAAAGCCAACACATTAATTGATCTAATGGCATACTTGAAATTTAATTTCGGTTTGCATAAAGCATAAAAAATATTATGATGAAAGCGACGAAAATTAACTCAATGTTTTATATTTCAAATTAATATTCCTACTGTTAAAGTTTACAAGTTCGATTTTAATGTTTGACAACTCTAATCGTAATAAATATCCTGCGAAATATTTAACAAGTTATCAAGTTATCGACTGGCTGGTATTGTAAGCCTCGATTATTAGAATTCTTCTAAATAAACGTTCGTCGTGTTCTCATCGTCTTCGTGTGTTCTTCATTTCTAGATGAACTGGCATTATTTTACTTACTTTGTTCAAACACCTACCTTGCCGAATTACGTATTTTACGTGAAAATAAGTTAACAATCTAAAGCAGACATTTATTTTTCTTATTCATAGCTTAAAAATGAACAAAGTGCTAAGCTTTTAAGTTCTAATCTTCATTTCAAAATCAAACTCAAAGTTTTATATTTTATTTTCATCAATTGAATGCCATAAAAATATTTATTTTATAAGAGATAATACGCTTAGGCATTCAGCTAGTATCTGCAACAATCAGCTTTATTTTGATTTTAATTTTTTTTTTTTTTTTGTAAACGGAAGCAATTAAAGATTTCCTCATAACAGCATGTAATTAAAATTATAATAAGATGCTTAGCCAAAGATAAAAAAAATAAAAAAATAAAAAACATGCGAATAAATGAGATGATACGTGATGTGTATGTGTAACGGTATTTTGTATGTGTATGTTATATAAAAGATACAACAACGTATCTGTCTATTGAACAGCAGCAGCAAAGCGCAGCGATAGGGGGGGCATGAGCGAGGGGTAGAGACAATTATTACAAGCATTTTGCTACAAAATAGCAGCGATAAATTTCAATATCTCGCAGCAGTCGTCGTCGTCGTCGCCGTCGACAAAACACGTATGTAGAAATGGAAAAATAATAACAATAATAACTAAAAAACAAGAAAGAAAAAAACTACTTGAGTACAAACAGCAAAGAAGCAGAGAAGCAACAGCAGCAGCAGCAGCAGCAGATACAGATACAAATGCGTCGCATCAGATAAAAAGATATGACGAGACTGCAGATACAGATACAAAATGCTGTAATTAAATTCGTGTGTATTTTATTATTGCTGTTGTTGTTGTTGTTGTTGTTGTTACTGTTGTTGCTTCATTTAAACAAATGTCAGAGAATACAGTTTGCTATACACAAACACACACACACACACACACGCACACGTTATAATGTATCTGCAGATACAAAATGTTGTATCTTGTAGCTGCATTTAACTAAGTACTTTTTTTCGTATTTAATTTTATTTCCACTTGTCAGGCAAGAAAACTTAAGTAGGCTAATTGTTTTTGTTGTAGGAGAGCCGTTTGTATATACTTATGTATTTATCTGTTGTATCTGTATCTGGTAGATGCAGAAGTAAACAAACAAACAAAAACCAAAAAGTGGAGAAAGAAGTAGCAGAAGAGAACAATGTTCTTTGCTCATTTATTTGCTTCATTATATGGTTATTATATGGCCCCGCTTGTTGGCCTTCTTAGAAAAAGTAATATTATGCAGCATGTTTTTGTTGCTGCTGCGGCGATCTAAAGATACAGATACAAAGATACACAACAAGTAACATTTGGCGTAATTAATGCTGGAAATCCAAACAAGACGAACGATTGAAATGTTTGTTGTAATATTTAATTGAAATCTTTTCTTCTTCGACTTTTCTTCAAATATAAAATAATAATCGAAAATTTCATAAGTGCAAAGGCAAAAAGCAATTTTAATGTTTATAATGTTTACATTAAAAACTTTGCTTTTTGATGTACAATAAGGGCAGGAAGGGAGAGGAGTTGGCGCACATCGGGAGTCATGAAAGCACCATGTGCAACATGTGCTGTAATTTATAAAAATGCATCTAAATGCAATTAAGTTAAAGCATAAAAGTAAATTACAAACAAATGCGGAAGATGCTGATGCTGCTGATGCCTTCTCGGCCATAAAATGAACGAAAAAAAATGAAGAAAAATGAAGGCGGGGTGGAAATACCAAAAATATATTTATAAGCTGATTTTGATATTAAAAGAGAAAAAAATACTATGTTGGATGAAAAAATGAAAATATTTTAGTGTTGCGTCTGCTTCGAAAAATGATTTACAAATTAAAGCAGCTGGTACTCTGAGTACAGACAGACAGATAGGGAGACAGTTGGACAGTTGCAGATGGCCTCGAGACTGCAACTTTTTATTATTTTTAGATAAATATCTTTTGATTTCATTTCTCAATGCAGCCAATGCTGCAATTATTAATATACTTTTTATTTGTGGTAATTCATTTTAAATGCATGGGAAACTTCCTCGATTCGAAGTGGAAAATAATATGTAAGCGAAGCCAACTATTTATTTTGCCAGTCAGCCAGAGATATAGATACGCTTGAGATAGATATGTATGAATGCAGAGATACAAATGCACGAGCATAAAATAAATTAAATGTGCCAGCTGTTGTGGCAGCTACTTCAGTTGCAATGCGAATGGCCAATAAATTGTATATAAAAACTAATGCTGAAGATCTTAAAGTGCATATTAAATTAATTAGTTTTAATGTGAGCAAAGTTATAAGTTTGTATTTAAACAAGATAAGTTGTTGAAAGAAATTAAGTCAAGGTTTAGTAGAAACTTGCTTAATCTAAATTTTCTTACTTCAAATCTGTTCCGGAATTGAAAAAAATCATTTAACACTTTCTATATTCTTTCCATTCAAAATAGTAATCTAAATGAATATTGTATTAGTCTAAACGTTAAATATATAAATTCATTTATTTTTTTGTGTTCAACTCTCATCAACTATGGCAGGCTGTCAAAAATGCAACTAAACTAAAGTAAATTAGCTGAGCTGAGCACATATTTGATTTACTTACTTGCATTTAATATTCGAATGAATAACGAATGTCAGCCAGCCAGCCAGACTATCGAATATGGCCATAAATGTCAGCGACGTCACAAATTGGCTAAAAAGCCCAGCAACAACTAAACAAGGCTTGGGAATGGGCAAATGAATGAGCCTGCAAAATGCATGGGTCAGTTTTGGAAAGAGAGAGAGAGAGAGAGAGGAGAAATATAAGGGGCATCAACTGGCAGTACGTCGACAAGTTGAAACGTCGAAAGCAATTAAAAATGTAGAAAATTCAATCGGAAAAATCTAATTCGATTTCTATGCCGCGTTTTGCCAATGAACGTCGAGAATCGGGGGTCTGCAAAACAGAACAAACGACACTGGAATGTTGCACACACACACACACACACACACAGTTATACACCCGCATAGGAAAAGCAATAACTGCCAGGCTGTGTGTGTGTGTGTGTGTGTGTGTGTGTAGGCCAAGAAAAAATATGAAAGTCGCAAACGTTTTTCTTGTCTGTCTTTCGACAGCGAAACACAAAAAAAAAAAAAGTTATGACAAACTGACGCCTGGCGCTCTATATTTAGAAATATAAATACTAATGAAATTATATTACAACAGCGGGTAAGGCAAAAAATATGTATATATTTATATATATATATGCTCTTCTGCCCCCCTTCTGACCATAATCATAGATTCAAAGCAGACACAAAGCAAAAGTGCCAATAATAACATTTTAAGCGGGGAAATTACAAAAATAAAAAGTTTGCACTTTTCACGTTTTGATGCCAAAAGAAAAGAGAATAAAGAAATTAACTAAAAAAGACAATTACTATTGAAAGAAACATATTTTTATTAAGAATTGACTTGAGATTAAGAGTCTGCCAATAGCTAATTTATAATTGTAAGCTGGTATTTGTTCGATATGAAGTTTTAGGAAGAAGCCAATAAGTTATTAGGAAATTGATTTTATTACTGAGCTTTGGACTGATTTAAATATTTTTTATTTTCTAAGCTTTTAAAGATTTGTTAAATCTTAGCTTGAAATTTTTTCTTTTTTTATCTTTGATCGTTGATACTTCGAGCCTTTAAAATATTTGAATAATGAAACAAGCCAAGATATAATATTCGATTAAGTTCAAAACATTCTTAAATTCAATAATTTTTTTATTGTTTTTACTAGATTTTCTTAGGTCTGTACAATCTAAGTTTTTATTTTTCTAAATATTTTGTTAAGTTTTCAAGAAAATAATTGTTCTATTCTACAGTTACTCTTTATGTTTTGTATTCTAGGGCTTTAACACCTTTATGCCTTCTATTTAGATTTAAAACTGCATTTGCATATATATTATTCGTAAATTCCTTCATCCTTTTGCAGACATAAAGCCAAATAAAATTGCCTTTTGAAGTGCAACACTGAGTTTAATGCGTTTTATGGTTCTCTCCTCTCTCTCTGTCTCTCGAATGTGTTTCATTAACACTTTCGGGCCAAAAAAGGTGCGCTAAAAAGGCTGAGCAGCTGAGAAGGTGGCTAAAAGTGCCTGTTACCCTTTCGTCCTTCATGCCCCTTCGACACCATTCTTCAAGCCAGTGGACCCTGCGTTTTAGCTTTACAAATGAATGCGTCTGGCTGGTGCCTAAAGAGATGCGTGCGTGTGTGTTGCACAGTAACTCCTGCCACAAATGTGTGTGTGTGTGTGTGTGTCTGTGCATCTCTATGGATGTGTTAGCTGTAGGGCGTCCTGGGTCCTGGTCAAAGGAAAAAAGCTCAACGAATGTAACGTTGCGCCTGTTATTGGCAACTGCCAAGCGCTCGCGCGTGTGTGTGTGTGTGCGTATGTGTGTATTTGAACATGACCAACAGCTATTGCCCAGCCTACGACTCCTTTTCGTATGGCAGCACAGCAACAGACTCGAGTTGCATATGCATGCAGCCATGAGCTTGCACCTAATATGCAAACAGCAGACGCAGACGCAGCCTAAAACGGGGGAAGGTGGGGGCGGTGGGATAGGGGCTAAAGTGCCTAAACCATATCGAGCCGTGTGTCTGCTGCGGTCGCCGTTAGCAACGCGTTGGCGCTGCGTTTTCTCTCTCTAAAACGGGGCGCATACACAGACATATACCAGTTAGACATACCATACATAGATATATATGTGCGTATATAATATATATATATCTATATATATATATATCGTTCGTTAGGAAAATGCCGTTCGAAGGCAACCGAATACAGAATGCGCAATTCTAACCGAAAAACTGTATGGATATCTACAACGAAAAAAGAGGTGAGGGGAATCTAAGGAGGTTGTCGGTCTGAAGTATATATATAAAGAGAGTATGTTGTGTGTTGGCCAACTTTGGCAAATGCGTATACGCAGCGAGTTACAGCATTGTGCATCATCGCCTTCGGCTGTGCAGTCAAAACACCAAAATTTAATTGACATTTCTGACCATTTTGATATAAAAAAACAAAAAAACTCAACAACGCGCGGGTCTCAAGGCAGCATACAGAAATGTTTGGCAACAGTGTAAGTTTATTAACACTGGCTGCAATAACAGCAACAACACGTACAACACTTGCAACAATAATAATAACAAATCGTTGGCCAGGTCTCGATAATAATTGCCAAAGCAAATAATGCTGAAACCCAACAAGTCAGGCCAAGTGAACCCATATCCTCTACCTTAACCTCTCGGTTCCCTCGCTTAACATTATAATATATACATATACATATAAAATATATATGTACAAATGTGTTTGTGCAATTCTACAATTCACTTTTGCAATATGTAAATGATTTCAATGGAAAGCAGCCACAGCGAACCAGCAACAAAATCCAACTAAACGAAAGAAATGAAGAAGAAAAAATGAACACAGAAAACTAATAACAAATTACGACAAATGGCCAAGGTATAAAGGGAACATGGCTAAGAAAACTTTGAAGCGAGCATAATGACTAAGCAATGCTCTACAGGTGGAATATAGAATACGAATTTATAATCGAAAAAGGATGATGAAAGAAGAAACTAAATTAGTTTGATGAAAAAAAAACTTAACCTTACCTCCTTCATTTCTAACGGATATAAGAAAAAATGTATCTAAGTTGACCATACCAAAACTTTTAATTTCTTACCTTACTTAACCTAACCAACAAGTATTACCCTAAGCCAAAGTTGCCATTCCCAAAAAGGGTATACGAACTGAAAGCAATGCCAAATGAGCTGGTTTGGCGAAGGCAAAGCGCGCGAGAAAAGTGAGAGAAAAAGAGAAAGAGAAAAATTAATTCATATCCGGTACATGATTATACACCAAAACTCTAAGAAATCTATAATCTATGTTTGTATGTGTAAATGCAATATGTAGTTTGTAATTCTCATTTCTCAACGTTGGCAACAAAATGGCAACTTGTTGTTGTTGTTGTAGCAGAAGTACAACAACTGTAAACTAATTGGGTGTTTGGGGGCAGCGATTACATGTCGAAAGGGATTTACTCGGAGAGAGAGAGAGAAGAGGAAGGCGCAATAAAGAAATATGCAAATCGCAAATAAGCCAAACGCATTTGGCTCAGTTACAGTGGTTACAAAAATAATAATATAAAAAACCAAAAAAAACGTGACACAAGAGATATTATAAAGCAAAAGTGCAACCCTTAAAAAAAAACTCCCCTCAAGGGAATTTCTGCGACGTATTTAGCATAAAAATATAATATAAAATATATAAGTTTTAATATGTTCAGGTTGTATAGATTTACATTAAGCAAATAATGACGCACAGAATAATTGCCGGCAGCCAAGCAAGATGAATACAGATGGCTGAGAGGAGAACTGCTCTTGATAAACCAGGGGCGGCATTTTTCAAACCAAAGGGCGACAGAGGATTACCCTGTGTTTGTGTGTGTGTGTGTTTGTGTGTGCATATTTACATATATTTTCATAATTTAAATGTATTCCACAGCTCATCCATCAGTGCAAAGTGCGTGCCAAACCCAACAAAACCAAAAACCAACCCGAACAAAAACCAAACAATCAACATTAACCACAGTTGGTCACCATTTGCTTGCTTCTACATACATATATATGGTATTTTGTTTTAGCCGGGCGGTTTTCCACTCAATTGTTAGCAAACTGATAATTATACAAAGAGAGATGCATAGTTGCTGATAACACAATCAAGAACACAAATGGCAAAATGTTAAAAGTTACGCAACCCTGTTGTGTGTATCAAAGGTATCAAAGGATATAATTCGAAACCAGCAAAAGGGGTCTTGGCATTAGATAAACATTTGCTAGATTTTTTTTTATACTTAAGAACGAAAATTTCTGGTTTAATATTTTTTTTGTGTATAAAATTATTTTCTTAAATATCCCTTTTTGCAATGATTTATTGTCAATTGTCTTTGCTTACACAAAGTACATATCTACTGACCTCCTATGAACCCTTCGAGGCAAGTGCATTGCCTTCAGCCACTCCAACCATCATAATTCATAAGCACAACTTTTACAAATATAATAATTCAACTTAAACAAAAATGAAATTGTTTTCGCAACAATAACAACAATATACTATATAAACGCTAGGAGAAGAAGTAGAAAACTGCGTGCAACAGCATTTGAAAAAACTTTTTTACACACGTTGCAACAAACAGCAGCAGCAGCAGCAGCCAAAAACTTTTCATCGAGTGGCGAGCATAAATTTCTCATGTGCACCACATATATTATGACCCTCTCCCCCCTCTTCCCACCCTCACCCCACGCACATTGCCACCCAAGAGAGGAATATGATTAGTTTTACGAAAAGAAAGCTCGAAGAAAAGACAAAAGCAGCTGATAAAAAAAAAAATCGATGCGAAAAAATGCATCGAACTTTTAAAGGCAAACGCCCCGAAAAAGACACCGCGAAATTTTGGGTTGGTTTTTTTTTTTTTGCTTTTTTTTGTGTTGCTGCGTGCTGCATTTTTGTGCTGCAGTTTTTTCCACTGCCACACACAGCCGCCACCACACACAAAAATGCAGTTGAATGCAGATACTGCGCCAAAACCAGGCGACCAGCATTTTCAGCAGCCAAACAGCCCTCGAATGTGCAGCGCCGTTGGAAATCTTTTGCGATTGCGAGGTCGTCGCAGAAACAAAATTGCAGTCACAGTTTACAGTTCCCCTGCTAAGCTCCCTGCCCCAAGACCCAAGACACAAGCTAACCCGCCGCCAATCCCTACCTCTCACGCAATCGCAGTCGCAAGTCGACACAAGTCGAACTCACAAGTCGCCGAAGAAGATGTTGTTCGCCTTAGAGAAAAAGCGCGCGCAAAATTTAGCGATTCTTTGTGTGTGTGAAAGTGTGTGTGTGTGTGTGTGTGTGAGACTGTGTATATGTATTTATATGACGCCATCGTCTCAAGTTTTAGTTGAGTTTTCCCTTTGAATGGCTTTCAGTTTTTTGGCTCGAGGGCTGCCGTTTTGCAACAACAACAACAACAGCTCTTATAACAACAAAGGATCTACTATTGACTATATTTAATTTGTCTAGTTGACTTTCGTCATCAGTTTTGTGGTTGACGGTCTTATTGGTTTATTAATTCATATACCCTGTAACTATAAAAGAAGAAAAACATAAAAAGTGAGAAAAATTTTATATTGGAAAACAGGAAATCTTTATATAAGCAGCTTTTCGATAATAACTCTTATAAATACTTCAAAAAATTATTTAGTATAATATATTTTTTAAGGCATTCTGTATTGGAATTATGACATAGAGTTCTGAAACCATAAAGGTATAGATATTATAGAACATTAAGAAACAGTCGAAACTTTTGTTTAACGAAGTTTTCCTTACATCGAATTGATTCCCAGAACCCTACACTTTGGTTCAATCAAAAACTCTCTTCTGAATTACGAATTTTCCTATAACGATTGTTTTTCTTGTGCCCTTGATATTTGTTATATATAAGTTTGACTGTGTAAAGTTCAACAACTTCTCTTGTCAGATCTTCAATTAATCACTTAGTAAACTGTCGAAACTTGCATTTTAAAATATATATTAAAAAAATGGCAATCTCTAGGGTATTTGTCTAGTCTATTGTTGTCTTTCTTTTAAGTTAATTTGACTAGTGTTTCTTTAGCGTTATTATTTGATTCTCAACTACCCTTGGTAAATAGATTTATTCATGAATGTTATTGTTGCTGTCGTTGTCGTTGCTGTTGTTGTTGTTGTTGCGTGGTGTGTTGCAAAGTCTGTTCGTTGTTGCTGTTGTTGTTGTTTGCCGTTGCCCTATACAAATAATCAATAAATCTAATTCAATTATTATTATAATTATATTTTGAACATTCATAGACATTTGTATAAGGCTGACTAAGCATTTTCTTCGTAAATAACATATAATAATATTATGAGCGTGCATACACACACACATACACGCACACTAGCAAAGTAAGGGCTGAGTGACACCCTCGTTAATTATTCAAAAGCCAGGCGGCGGCGGCGGCACCCCAGTCGCAGGATTCACGAACCTACAACAACTACACACAGAACCCACTAATACATACGTATAGATAACATGCATGTAAAATTTTTGTTATGCTGGTATTGGTACGAAAATTTCATTAGTCCGTATAATGAATAAACATAAAGACAAATAAAATTATTCCAATTAAAATAAATTGCGCAGCAATATTAAAATAAATTCTCATTTCCCAGCCTGATGACTCGGCATCTAATTAAGGGCAATATACTATACTACTATATACTAGTATACAGTGGTTATATATATATATATATATTGCAGACACTGTACCTTGAGATTTCATTTACAATGTATTGTTTTTGACTGTTGTTTAAGTGCTTTTGCTGGCTCAGCCAAATGGAGCAAATATTTTTATTGTAACTTTATGCGCCACCTGCACAAGTGCCCCTAATACCATACCCTTAATTCCCCCCTCACTCCTTTTGACAATTAAACTTTTACAGCGCATTGAATGGGTTTTCTTACTCTCTCTCTCTCCCTCTCCCTCTCTCTTTCTTCTAATGCCTGCTGTCTGTTGTAGAGTTTTGTTGCAACTATAAAACTGACTTTGTTGCTGAATTATATTTAATTAAATTTTATTGCACCGCCGTCTTCATTAAAGTATAAAAGTTGTAGATGTTATTGCGGCTCTATATATATATATATATATGTGTGTGTGTGTGTGTGTGTGTGTTGCAGTTGCAATTTGCCTTGCTTTGGGCGGCCAACTTTTGAGGCTTGACTCTCTCTCTCTCTCTCTTTCTCTCTTTGTCGTTTTAATGCTTGCAACAAAATATTACTATTGTAAATACTGCAACAGGCAATCTTATAGAGTAAGCTATTCTACCTCTCTCTCTGCTACCCCACCCCTTTTACCAAATATACTTCATTCAGTTATATCGCTTTCCCTTCTCCTGCCGCACATCTTCATCTTTATCGTTTTTTGGTCGTCGCCGTCGTCGTCATCTTGGCGGTCATAAAATCATTTCTAGCTTGTTTAATGTTTATTTTATAGTTTAAGTTTGCATTTATTTGGTCTTTTAGTTTTTATACAACTTTACTTAAAAGACAACAACAAAATGTTTGCACAGAATGTTGCAACACAACAACGAACGAATAAAAATACCCTACCTCTGAAAGTAGATTTATGTTATAAGATTTTTAGATTCAAGTTCGAAATAAATTAACTTTTTTGTAAAGTTTAGCTTTGATCTTTTCTAAGTTTTTACTTCTTGTGAAGGAATATTAAATTTATATATTAATAATAACGAAAATAGTACTAATAATAATAACAATCAATGCATTCATTTATTGTCCAAAATTAGTTTTGACGTTTGTCTACGGCTGGCAATTAACTATTTGCTTTGAAAGAAATCAACGGAAGCACTTTATTTGCTCAGCCTTAATTACAACAAACAATTACAAAAAAAGACCATAGAAATTTTACTGGTAAATAAAACAACAACAACAAATAGACTAAATGGAATATAGTCAAAAGCAACCCTCTTCTTTTTTTTAAAGCAGACAACAAAACTAAGGGAAATCGTCGATATATGTATGTATTTGTATATCAAGTGAAATGACAATGACAGAAAAAGTCAGCAGTTAAGTTTTTGTTTTTTGTGTTTTTGTTGTGCATTTAGTTTAAATATGGGGGCATGCCCCACGCTGCTCATCTGTATGCGCGAGTCTTTAACTATAAACATAATATACACACATATTTGAGTTAATTATATTTGAGTTGCAACAAACTGTTACTACAGTAAATAGTCGACTAAGTGATACTCTAATGTATAAAATATATGAATTATTATTTAATATATTAGATAAGCTTCATCGAGTTAAGGTTAAGCTTTATCTTTTAGATTCTAAATAATCAGCAAGACTAGATTAATCACACTTGGTATTCCATTTATTTTAATATATTTCGTAAAACTTTGGTTTGAAAAAACGAAAGCTTTATTTACTGTTAACATTTCATTTAATAAACTTACATTTTTATTATTTTTTTTTGCTTGCACACAGAAAAATTACAATAAATTATTTAGCATGCCATACGGAGCTATATCATTATTTATATTTACGAGTCGATTGCAAGTCCTTTTTTATATTATTTATCTTTCTTTTTCTGTTTTTTGTTTTTATATTTAATATTGTCTGTGCTGAGCTGGCGGCGCGCGCATTTTGGCTTAAATATTTCGTGTCAAACAGACATTTGACATAAATTTTATGTTTGCATTTAAATACACACAATCAAACAAACGAACACAGAATGGCTCGCAGGCAACAAGGTATTTTTATATGAATTGCACACAAAAACAACAAGAGAAAAACAACAAAAAAAACTACAAATGAATACTATTAAATATTAAAAGAAATTGCAGAGTGACAAACAAAGCAATGGCAAGGCAATAATCATAATCATAATAATGACGATGTTGATAAGCTGCACGTATGAACAACTCAAATAAAAAAAAACATTGCTTCGAGTCTCAAAGGATAAAAAATAATAAATAACAAAAATAGAACAAATAATGTATTGAAAAAAAATTCTATATAAAATTCTATTCTTGTTTTTTGACATTTGATTTTTTTATTTCTAAATTGTATCTAATAATTTATTTCAAGATTGGTTTTTGGCCCAAAAAGCAAAACAAAAAAACCGCAGGAGTAAAAAACGTTTGCAACTGTGGCAAGAACAGCGGCGACTGCGACGCTGGCCGCGGCAGAGGCTGAAGCAATGGCTGCATATAAATTATTAGCAGTCATAAATATGCCATAATGTCATTTATTATATACGCTTTTTTTCGCGCTCGTGCTACATTTTTCCATAATTTTTTTTATTTTTATTTTTTTTTTTTTAAGGCGCTTCAGTTAACGTCTCTTGCCCGCATGGGGAAAACGCAGGCAACAAAATAAAAAATAAAAAAAAAAACTTTTTATTGCCAAGTTTAATGAAAAATTATAAAAGGCGTCTGCGCTGGCATCGACAGCTACGTTGACGTCGACGACGGCGTCGACTGCTCTGCCCGCTTTGTCTGCGTGTTTAATATTCAAATTCAAATGCTCGCTGCATAGTTCACCTTGCGGCTCCATCTACCACTTACCCCCTCTCGCCGAGCCTTTGAAACCGTCTGACTCTGTTCTGAAACTGAACTAAACTGCTTTTGTCCTGTGCAGCTAGCAGCGCTGCCTCCATTTTGTAGTGGGTATTATTTAAATTATAAATTATTGAATATTTGCCAAACCAAAACCCGACCAACCCAAGCCCACTCCCTCCACCCTCACCCCCTTAGCCAACAACGTTCAGCATCATTATATTTATATTACATATAAGTATAAATATTAGATGATGCAAACGACGCTAAAATTTTTCATTGTTAAACGCGACGCTGAACGTGTGGCACCCCACAAGAGAAATGTAGGGTATTTTTGTTTTAATATGCTTAAAAAATAAAACAATATCTGTCATAATTTACTTGTGTGAAATCCTGGGAATATCGAAACTAATGTTGTTTTTAATAGTCATATTAAGGGGAAAAAAATCCCTGAGAGAATTTTTTTGCGTTGTTTATTTTACAGATTTTAAGTAGGAATTATTTTGAATATTATTTAATTGATTTCGAAGTATTTAAATTAAAAAACGAATGAAAGTTTAAAAATGCTTAAAACTTATATAATTTATTGTTAAAATTAAATTGTTTATATTCTAGCGGAGCTCTACTTTTGGCAACTATTCAAAAATGGTTGATTTTAGTGGAGTTTAAGACCGAAATTGTTCAGTTTTAATAATATGAGATCAAATTTTTGAAACTTTATCCTAAAAGTTGTTTAAATTTTATGCAAATTCTATATAAATTTTTTTTATTTATTTAAACTCTAAGAGTATTTAACCATCGGTTAAACTCATGTTGTGCTTTACTTATTTTATTTTCATATAAATTTCATCGTCTTTTTTTATATTTAAATAATAAATTAAGCCAGGCAGCAGCTCAGGACTCGGCATTGTAAGTACTGGTTACTGGTTTCTGGGTAGATATGCAAAGAGACTGAGTGAGCGAGGGGGGTAGGGTAGGGCCAAAACGTGGTACTGGTGGTGGTAGCTGCTGCTGCTTGGTGCGCGTTTCGGTGGTTATATATAATACTACACTCGTATCTGTATAATCAGGGGTTGATTTCTGTGTGTTTTTATGTATTTGCGTTATTAATAAAATTCCTTGCATTTGGCCATATATATATAAATACATATATATATAATTTTCATTCCCTTTCCATTATTTTTTTTTTTAATATTTATTTTATAAATTGCATAAATTGATGAAATATGAGGGCAGAATTTACTTGCTTTGTGGGATTAGGGGTTGGCGGGGGGTTAAGGCAGCTTTGTCTGTTGTTGTGTTGTTGTTCTGTTGCATCTGGACAATGTTTTGTTTGGACACTCAAGCTTTTCACTTTTAATTAAAAACCAATGACACTGGCTGTATATATACTCTTTTTGTTAATGTTGTTGTTGTTGTTGTTTTTTTGGTATTGGTGGTGGTTCGGATTGTTGCTGCTGCTGTGTTGCTGGTATAATCAAAAGTGGAAATTGACATAAATTGATTTTATCGCTGCAGATTTAATGACAACGAAACACTTGCTTAACCCCCCCTCGACCAGCCCGCTCGATGCAATTTTTGTAATGAAAATGTTTAAACGCATAAAAATTGGCATTGCCAGGGCCAAGAGTCCAGCGCGAAGTCGCGGCGGGGCGGGGGCCCAAGGATTTTTATGCACTGCTGTCGCATTTTCGCGTTTACATTGTAAACTGGCTGACAAGCGATGGCAAGGGCGGTTGGAGAGAGGACAGGGGGTGTAAGGGAGCGTCCAAACGGAAACGGACAAGGCCTGAGTCATAGCCATATAGCGATGGCCTGTAAAGCCAATGGGCTTGTGTAAGAGACGAGACGATGGCAACTTGGTCTTGGACTTGGGCTTGTCTGTGCCAAAAGGTGGCAAGAGTCCTTAAAATGTCAGTGTGGCGGCAACTTTGTCTCTCTGTGTGTGTGTGTGTGTGTGTGTGTGTGTTGGTTGTGCAGTTGGCAAAAACGCAAATATTTTATTACGCTTCAGACTTGAGTAGTTTTGTTGTAAATTTTACTGTTTTACGGTTTTTGCTTGGAATTGTGCAACTTGAAGTTTGCCGGCATGAACATCAAAGCATACTATAAGTATATCTATATACATATATTTATAGTAGAAGAAAACAACACTTAATATATATAAATACGCTAAACAAACTTTTAACTCAAGCAGTTAATCGTAGAACAGCTCAGGAACACAAAAAATAATTTCTGTATACTGTTTTTTATACTTTAATGTTTCTTTTCGCTCAGTGTATATTAAGTGGTGTAGATATTTCTAAGCTTACATTTAATGCTGGTGCACTTAATTTTAATCTTATCACATTTAATTATCTTATTCAAGTTGAATCAAATGTTTTGTGAAAGCTTTATTGATTCAATTAAGCATTGAATTATTTCTTGGTTAATTATAAGAAACAATGGCATTTTCTTACATCACATAATCGCCAGACAAACGCGCCCTTACCCGCCCCCGCTCCCTTTAAGTAAAATGTGCCAAAATTTCCATTAAATTGAACTTGCAACAAACTAACAATCGCACACACACACACACGATTCGTTGCGTGTAATAATCGACACGTGCATTGCACATAAATATTGAAGACATTTTAAAGTTTAATACACCACTTAGGCACGAATTAGCATACAAAGTGAATTAATTACGAGCGTTATACAATTAAGTAAATTTCATTATATTGAATTTTTAAAATTGTTGCGCGTGTAATTGGAAACACAAATATGTATAATTATAGTCCTGCCATATACAAACACACACACAATTACAGATATTTATTTATTTGTCGCAAACACAAAGCACAACAAACACGCACTTTGCGTTATGCCACAACATTCCGATATACTATAGTACTATATGATAAATACTTTAAGTGCCTTATTAAGGGTCCGAAAAAGAAACCAAAGTTCTTATCTAATGTATTTAGACATAAGGTTTTTCAATCAATTTAAAAAATAACGTTTCAAAATTATAAAGTTAAAATAAAATTGAGTAAGAAAATGTTTATATAATTTTCATATAAAGTGTAGTTAAAAGACTAGAACTAAAGAACATTTAAGGACCTTGTTCAGTAGCCACAGAGCCTAGTTAGGAGTCAAACAAGCTTGGAGAATTATTGCAAGAATAAATATTTTGTTGTTATAAAATGATTTAAACTTTGAATCCAACAAATTATATTAACAAAAAACAAACAAAAAGACAAATAAAAATATTTCTAAAGAATTTAATAAGTTTTTCAATAATTTGTAATATTAAGGGGAATCAGTGTTAACTTTTTCAAAAAGGTTTGACCAAATAGTAAATTGTTTTTTTATAAGCGCAGTATTTTCCTTAAACTAAAACCAAAAAGTTGTAAAAACACCGAAGAGTGGACTAAAGAACAGCCAAAAATCTTGACCCTCAAGAAGAGTTTCAAACCAAAATCAAAGTTATTATTATAAGCCTAGCTTTGTCCCAGAAGCCTTTTAAAGAAGTTGTAACGAAAATAGGCCGAAGATTGGATAGCATTTATTATAAGTATGACCTGAAAAAGTTTTCTTAGTCCAATTTATTTCTTTGTATTATGCATTCTTTTGTCCTTCGCCTTATGCGCTCCCTGAGCTGTGTATATTTTTTTTTAATGTCGAGTTATCGCGTTGACTTTTGCGCCCAAGGATCAAATTATAATTTATTTTTATAATAAAGCATAAAAAAAAAATCCTGAGTGGGCGGCACAATTATTTTTATTTCCTTTTTTCATTCCCTTGCGTAAATTGTGTCTTGTATAATAATTAATACGCCGTCAGCTTTTGTCATTTAATTTTGCATTTGACTGTGTCGAGGTACTCATAATTATATTTATTTTGAATTTAAGCGCATTTTAAATCCAAAGTATGTAAATAGAGAAAGACATAAAGCCAAGCAGCAGCAGCAGCAGCAACAACAATGACGACGACGACGTCGACGTCGACAGGGCAATTTAAATGACAAAATTATATATTTAGTGCTCAACCCACCACCCTCACCTCTTCCCCTTTTTGGACTGTCTCTGCCCGGTGCCGAATCGAAGCGACCTCGACTAGAAAACCGGTGCCGCTGTCTCTTTTTCTATGTATTGTAAATGTAATCAAAAATATCGATCGGTTTTATGCAAATTGACTGCGCGTTGCCCAACACTCAGCACCTTCCCTCTAGTCCCCCCCCCCCCCTTGTTCTTTTCAACGTCTTTTCTTTGCTTTCGTTTTTTTTTTTATTATAATTTTTTTTATTTCTATTTATGCTATAATTTAGCAAGAAAATGGCGTCGAAATCATAAAATTACATTATAATAAGCAACTTCGGTTCTACAGTTGGTTTTCATTAGAGCAATGATGCATTTGCAGATACCCTGTTATTAAAATTTTTTGTTCGAAAAGCTCAACCTACTTGTTACAGGGTATTTGGCTAAGCATTAAGCGATCCTATCGTTATTCCTTTTTAGTTGTCGCTATTTACAATTTTTAATATTTGTTTCTTTCGGTCACCTTTTTCCGAGGTTTTCATTGTTGTTCTTGTTGTTGTTGGCCTGCATTTCTAGTTGATTGGAATTCAATTAATTGTATTTGCTTTGCTCTGCAATTTCCTTGGCATTTTTTTATTTTTATTTTTATTATATGTACTTGCATTTATTGACCGCAAAAAAAACCCAGGAGTAACTACAGTTAAATGGGGTTTTCCTTTTCCTTTTTCTTCTTTTTTTTGTTGTTGTCACTCTCCCTTTGCATTGTTCAATGTGGGGATTTTACTATTTTTATTTTTTAGCTGTTGCCTTTGCATTTGTCGCCAATTTAGTAAATAATAATAAAAATGGAAGTTCAGTTCCTGCTGCTCGCACTTAACTTCGCCCCTTACTCACCCTTCTGTGGACACTTTGCGGCTTTTGTTACGTTCAACGTTTTGTTGGCGCGCTGACTTATTGCCTGCTTGAATTAGTTGGCTAGCCTGAAATACTAGTTGCCGAGCTATAACATTGATTTTGGCGCCGGCTCAATGCGGCGTATACGTATTCTGCATTGCAAAAAACGTCCTCAATCCACCCAGCCGGGGGTTTAACCCAACATATTTAATTTTATTACATTTATAACAATTTGTGTTAGGGCAAAGAACAAGAAGAACACAGAAATAGCTTCACTGGTTGATACCCTAACTTTTTGAGAGCTCAATTTGAGTTCGAAAACAAATCTTTTCTATACTAATTTATTTAAGTATTATTCTTTTCATTATTAAAACATCTTCTCATTTCAGCTGCAGGAAAAATAATTCACAGTTTTAATGTTTTATTTAACCAGTCTTTAAAGTTTTAAATATTTGTCCAGCCCATGCTTAAACTAAGAACAAAGTCTAAAGTAGCAAACAAATGAATTAAGCCCACTTGTAGAGTGTTGGGCTAACAATGCTTAGCTGCTTGGTTAGCCAAAAGAGGGTAACAGAGAGAGAGAAGGAAAGAAAGAAAAACGACCACAAATACAATGCAAGTGCTGAACAACGTTGTCGTCCTCGGCCAACAAGGCTCCGCAGCTCCACAGCCATAAAAGTAAATTAATTTAGTTGAAAGCTGTAAAGTTAAAGCTTTGTTCACAGCTTTTTACTTTAGCCACTTTTTTTTTATTTTATTTTGTTGCTTGTGGTTGGCTCGTGCCTGGTTAAGTCTTAGCCGCGAACTTCATGACGTCGTCGAGAATCGAGAGAGAGGCAAAAGCAGAGGCAGAGGCAGAGAGATGATGATGACGCCATTGGCAAGGGCGCAGTGTTACTTGGCCAACTGTTAGAAGCTGGTTAACTGGTTGGTTGGTTGGGCGCGCGATAAACTTTGATAGTGTTGTTTTTGGTTTTCTGTTTTTTTTTTTTTACACGTGCTTCAAGTGCGGCCGGATGTAAACAATTAGGTGTCATTAAGTTGCCAACATTGTTTTGTTTCTTTATTTTTTTTTATGCATAAAATTATACATTTTATACAAAATTTTATTAAAAAATATATCAAATACAATGTAAATTGTGATTATAATCGCATGTGAAAAAAAAGCATTTGATTGTTTTCAAATGCCATTTGCATATAAATAAAAATGCATTGTACAACAAAAAGGCAGCATTTAAAAGTCCAATTCATGGGCTAAAAAAAAAAATAAATACAAAAAGTACAACAGCAACAAAATAAATAATACTTAACTACTAATAACAATTTCCGGCGCTGCTGTATAATGCAAATGACTTTTTCTCAAACAACAATAACAACTTTTCTTTGCATTGACTTACGGCGGCCTTTTGTCAGTGCAAAAAATAAAAAAACACAAACTAAATAATTGCATACAAAATGTGTGCGATTTATTTGAGAAATAACTGCAGCAGCAGCTACAAAAAAATGTAATGAAATTAAAGCAGCAAGAGAAACAACAACAACAACAACAAGACTGCAATTGTTGCATCACATCCTCAGTTTTGCTAAGTAGAAATTATAATGCAACACAATAAAACAGCCAACAAAAGACTGAACAAGCGAACGAACAGCAACAAGCAACAAGCAGCAGCAAACCAAACGCATTACAAAAAAAAAATAATAATAAATAAATATGCAACAGCAACAACAACACTCGCTTGGCAACGATGACGATGACGAATGTTGCGACTCTACGACTCGGCAGCGCCGCTGATATAGTTTTTTTTTTATATATATAGTACAACATTTGTAGTATAATTATGGCTGCAGCAAAGAGAAGGCAGACAGGTTTTGAGGAGAGAGGAGAGAGAACAGCAGCAACATCGGCAGCAACTATTACACATATAATTTAAATTTAGTTTAATTGTTATTCTCCGGTGCTGAGCGAACTGCATATTTTTTTTTTTGTTGCCTCAGCATCATCTATTAGCAACAACAACAACACATGACAATTGTAAATTTCAAAACGAAAATGAAAACATACGAATACTAATTACCCCCGGCCGCACCGCACTCTACATGCGCAAAATTAAATAGGTGCAATTAAACATCCGCTAAATAATCAAATTTACAAATGCCAAACAGGCAGACGAGTACAAAAATTAGGGCTGCAAGGGGGCGGGTGTTGAAGGGTGTAGAGCGGTAACAATTAGGTTCATAAGACAGAGATAGATTAGAGATTGAGAAGAACAGTGGCAGCAATAAATAAAAGCGACTGTCACATTTTGCAAATGTGCTTGGATATTTTTATTTGTAAAATTAAAATTGTATTTTATTTGAGGTGCAATGGCAATGTGAGCGAATTTCCTAAACAAGTATAATGAACTCATTTTTCTTGGCAGGCTTGCCTTTCCTCAAATGATTTCCTATACAATTCCGTTTAAGAAAATCATTATAATTTATGATTATAAAGCAAAATTATGATTATAACTCTTTTTGTTAGAATTATCTAATTGGAAAAGCAGTACAACGCCAAATTTTTTCCAGAAAGGCTTTTCCTTAAGCCTTTTTGTCTGTCTGGCAACACTGGCACTTAAACAGCTGTCTCTTTTTGTCTCTTTGAATATAGATTCATTTGAAAGTTTCAATCTTCTATCGAAACAAATTCTAGGCATTTTCGACTCATTTTTATAACTATTTGATTAGTTTTGAAAAAGGGATTTTGGCAAAGTGAGTAATTCAAAGACATGAGTGCCATGAGAGATAAACTCTAGAGAGAATCGTAGAGTCGTAAAATACTAACGCTTTGGCAAGATTGTTGCCAAGGCCAAAGAAGCAAAAAACAAACAAATAACCACAACGCTTTACAACCTAACTGTGGGTGGTTATGGTGGTTATTGTGGTGGTGTGGCTGCTGCTGCGTCAGGTGGCATAGCCATAAAAGGCAGCTCCTATTTGCTGCTTGCATATAAAATGCAACGTTCGGAATAACCATAAAAATGCAGGCAGAATCCTTATTTATTTAAGTATTTTGCGTGTGTGTGTGTGTGTTTGTATGTGTGTTATACATATATAAATATATATGTATGTATATGTTTTTTTGAACAACAATGTTGCTTGGCGCTTCTGTTGCGTTTGCTGCAAATTGCATTATTTGTATGCCCAAGTCGAACAAGTTTAACTCCCACTTACTCTCCCCCCCTTCGGCCCACTCACTTTCGTTAAATTTGATTAAGCAGGCAGCACAGAGTACTCACTGTACTCCACAGTATTCACTCTCGACACGCCCACGTAAAAGAGAGGGGGGCGCTCAAGAAGTCATCGATACTTTTGCGCAATCAGCGCAATTTCTACGCGAAGCCATCGTCATTTTTTGCTGCTGTTCTTGTTCTTGTTGTTGTTGTTGGCTTTTGCCTACCGCATCAACAGCAGCCGGCTAAAAATCAAATTTAATATTATTATGATTCACTTGTGTGGCAAACGAAGCAGCAAGTGATGTTGCCTTGTGAATCAACTCGACGCAACTTGACGCGACTCTCTCTCTCGCTGCGGTGATTGACTCGACTTGAGACTCAGTCATGTGCGGCCACGACATGGGCAAAAGGGTGTTATACTCATGCCAATGCCCCCCCCCCCCCCCTCCACAACAATAATTTGGTAGAAGGGCTGTTTGACTGTTTGACTGCGGCAGAGGGCGTGTGTGTTGCGTTACACTTGATTATATATTCCAACATATTCACGGCTCAATAGATCGACCAAAGAGTCGTCATACATAGTATATTGTAGGCGGGGCAGCAGCAAACATTGTATGTATGTATGTTGTGGCAGGAAGCTGGAGAGGCTCGATAATAATAATACCTCTTTATAATAGTAAAAATATCCTAAGATGCTTATGGCATTATGTAAAATAATTTTTGTCTATTAAAAATATAAAAAATACTATTTTATTTCCAAATGATTAACTAGGGATTAAGGTTAATAACCAAACCTTCTTTAATTATTTAGTTGGCAAGCTAGGATATCTAAAAAGTGCATACAACTTTTTCATACTTCAATTTCACATTTTCTTGTTTTATTTTTTCTATTTATGAAAATAATATGTGAAAATATGCATGTTTGGTTTAAGCGCTCAATTGCGCACGTAGACCCTTCTAAAAAAGAGTTTTGAGAGGAGGCAATCCTAGAGAGAGGGGGGCAAGAACGTGGTTGATTTCAATATGTTATGGCTTGTGGTTTAAAAAGAGTTTATTCCGTTTGAAGGTAAAACGGGGATTTCGATTGCTGCATTATTTATTAGAATTCACAGTAAAATAATACTTAAAACAGTTTTAAAAAAAATTGTTAATAAAAATCACAATTTTACACAAGCGAAACTCATTTACTTTAATTTGCTGCACGTAATTAACAGCAAACAAAATGTGGAGCAATCAATGCAAATTCTCAACAATTTACCAGCAAGAAGTCGTAAAAAATGTTTGCCTGCCATAAATCAAAACTCAACTGCAAAAACGAAAAAAAAAAAAAAAAACAACCGGCGACAACTCGCCAAAGTCTGTCAGCTAATAAGTTGTGACCCTTAATGAAAGCAGGCAGTCAAGGAGTTGCCACAAGTAGCACGAAGCGTGTATGCCACATACACAGCAACGACAAAAAAAAAAGAGGAAAGTGTCACAACATTTACTAGTTCAGAAGCAACAAAAAAACCTTGCAAAAAGCAGTTCGAAATAATGAAAATATTTATGAATTTCAGTGAAAAACACTAAGAATCCGGCCGCAAGTCTTTTTGTATGACAGAACAGGTTATTTATTGGGCTAAAAAGGAAAGATTTTGTTACAAAAGGTTGAAGCAACAAAAGTCATAAGAAAAATCATTTGGAAAAACAATTCCCTCTAATATATAATTCACATTTCCTTAATAAAATATGTTAATCCATTTCGCCCAGCTTGAATTCAAAATGCAACTAAGCAATAATAATAATATACTACAGACAATGCCAATCTTCAAAGCTGCAGCTGCATCTGCATAAATGCAAGACTTTTAATGCATATCAAACATCAACGTATAGTTTTTTTTTTTTTTTTTGGCAAGGCCGATGTAAAATTCAAAACTGTAAAACATTTTCACTTGTATCTGTATGTGTGTGTGTGTGTGTGTCGACATTATTATTCTTTTTTTTTTTTTTTTGTTTTGTCTTCGTCGTTTTGTGTGTAGGATTTTTACATTTTTAGATTTTAACATTTTATATTGCACGTCATTACAGACAATTAAATGCAAAGTAGTTTCCTGCACTTGCTGTGCCAACCGAGCGTCCAGCTCCTCTAGTTGTATAACCCCCCCTGCTTCCTGCTTCCTACCACCCACAAAAAACGCCCACGTCAAACGGACAAAAGTGAAAAAACAAAAAACAAAAAAAATACCAGTTGAGAAGTTAAATGCCGACACATAGTGGCGTGTAGCAACAACAACAACAACAACAGCAACAATAAAGAGGCATTTATTCATATGTGGCACACCAAGTTGTAGCAGCAACAACAGCATAGAGTGATTATTGCCGCAACACAGCACATTACACATGTTATAGTTGTAGTAGTTGTACTATTTTTTTTTTTTTTTTTTGCTTCTTCATCGTTTGCTTTCCTCGCTGGCGCTTTGCTGTTGCTGTTGTTGATTACAGATCTACATACGTATATATATATTACTATATATATTGTTAAGTAAAACTCGTATGCTCTCTTCACTTTTTACTTATATATGCAAGAGGGGGGCGGGGGATGAGGCAGGGTAGTGTAGCTTTCTTGGGGTTTCTTTCTTGCTGCTCTACGCAATTCACTTTGGCCTACCTACGACTTCAACTTCCGCCACAACAACAACGGTCGCTTGAATGAGGCTGCAATTTATGCCACTTGCCACACTTGCCACACACTTGACGCCGCTTGCCACTTGCGACATTGCCACTTTATTATTATAATACAAAAAATGTTTTATGTTGTTTTATTTTTTTTTTTCACTTTTTTTTTGTGTGCATTTAGTATATGTTGTTTTTGTTTGGGAGCCGCTGTTAAAGCTGCCGTTGATTTCCTGCCTTTGAAATATATTATTTTTTTTGTAATTGTTTTTGTTTTAACGGTTCAGCAATTGTTAGTTTCGTATAAGTTAAGTGCTATAAACATATTTGGCGCATTTTGATTAAAGACAAGCAAACTTGTTAGGTTATGATAGAATATACCCTGTAGCTATGAGATATTTGAAAATTTAGCTATTTAAGCTTGGAAAATGCTTTTAAATTGGCCTTAAATTACATTTGAAACATTGCCCTTGCTAAATCTAAAATATCATCGGAATAGCGTTGACAAAAAAAAATAAATAAACCTTTTAATACCTCTAATTAAAAGTTCCACTTTACTCAATTCAAATAAATTACTAAACATTACATATTCAAAATCAAACAAATACAACGTTTAACAGTTTCAAATTAATTACACTTCCAAATGCTTAACAAATCGCATTAAAAACTGCCACTATTTATGATAAATTGACTTAAATATACATATTTATATTTGTAAGCCGCAAAATCAGAAACAGGAAAAAAAAAGTTGTAGCACAAAAAAATATAAAGGCCATATGCAATTGTGAGAGCAATTAGCTAAATGCGCAAAAACATTTGATTACAAAATTAATTAAGTTGATTATGTGCAGCATTGCAACACTCACACACACAAACAAACACAACACTAGAACACATGCAACAATATTTTTGACAAATGGACAAACCCACAAAACACAACCATATTAAAAATGCATAACATAAAATGCAAGTTAACTGAGTACAAAAAAAGCTTATACTAAATACATATATATATTTATATATATATATATATATATATATATGCCCCAAACAACGTATGTGTGTGTGTCAATGAAGTGTCGGAGCAGTAAATCAACAAATTAAAATTTACCATTTGGCAGCGAGTGCAACAACAAAAAAAGCGTAAACACACAGAATAAAGCAACAAGTTGCCACATAGATACAGCTGTGTGTGTGTGTGTCCGTGTCTGTGCAAAAGGTCTAGCAACATGTTGCGCTATGCCACAAAAACCCCGGAAACCACAAATATTTGCGGCACAAACAAAACAACAACAACAACAATAGAAAAAAAAACCTCAAACTCCGAACTTGTCGACACTGCGTAATAGGCGCAGGAAACAAGACGCACACGCACACATTGTCAAAAATATGCCGAAATCAACGCAAACAGATTTTACCAAGGCAGCAGCAGCAGCAGCAAGCAGCAACAGGACAACATTCAGCAGCCAAAAAGTAACCAAGTTTAAGTAGCTGCTGGCGCGAGAGAAAAACGAAAGATGGTAAAGAAGTAAACAGGAAACAACAACAACAAAAAAAAAAAACACAAGTCAAAGCAGCTGTGGCAATAGCTGATATCCTGGCACAACTTACAGTCGCACAAACACACGCAAAATCACAAAATAGTATGTGCGACACACACAGCAGTTGAACAGGAGCAACAAGCGACCTCTTCTTCACCCCCTTCACCATCACCCTCACCCAAATAACATAAAAACGTACACTACTGTCTGCCAATCTCTCTCTTTCTCAGTCTCTCTCTCTCTCTGTCTTTCTGTCTGTGTTTGTGTTGACGCCTTGGCTTTTAGCTCAAGGTCAAGTACAAGCCAGCCAGCCAGCCAGCCAGCCAGCAAAACCACCACCCAAAAACAGAACGAGAAGAGCGAGAAAAACGAAAGACATGCCAAAAAATACATCCCAACTTTCCCAACCTTTTGCCCCTCACTCCACACTCCACCCCACCCGACCCCACCCAAACGTTGCAATCCCAAGCAAACAGCAAGTGCTTTGTGAGTCAACCCTCATTTTTTGGAATCCTTGTGCGGCACTTTGCCAACATTTTTCGGTTTACTGGGGAGCTTTGGGTTTGGTCTTTTCTAATGTGGCAACTTGACACCTCCCCAACCACCTCTAGTGTCTTGTGGCGCAAAAAGGTTGAACATGATGATGTTTTGATGATATTTTTTTTGTGCGCTTTTATTGTTTTTTATTCAGTGATTTTAACTTGGTGAATACCCAAAAACCCCAACCATTGAGAAAAAGGCGCTCTGGCTGTTGTTTTGATTGTCCCTTGTTTTTTTTTTTTTGTTGTGCTACTTGTTGAGCCTGTTTATAGCCGTCAAAGCTTCAAAAGTCAAGTGAAGTCCGCTGCACAAAGCAGCAACAGCAGCAGCAGCTGCAAGGACATTTGCATTTGAGACGCTGCTGTTGCTGCAACAACAACAACAACTAACTATGTCTGACAATACAGACACACACACACAAAGTCAAAACTAAACTCAAAACAGAACAGCTTCAGTTATTTGAGGCCAGAGGGCAGCACATTTTCCATTGCATACTTTGCGGGCGCACATTTGTGGCACATTCGCCTGGGCGACCAGCAATAGCAAACCCAGGCATCCCTTTACATTTGAGACTGTATATAAATGTTGTTGGTGTCTGTGAGTGTAAACTCAAGTGTGCGCAATAAGTGTGCGGTTTCATGGCTAGTTGAGCGTCAGCATCAAGTATGGCACAAGAATTTACAGGCATGACTGCCTCAAGGCAAACTTGCAACAAAACCGAACCGAACCAAACACAAACTTAAGCAAAACTGATAGACTGATAGACCCTTAATAAGGTTCGATTGCAAGTGGATGCTATTTAACTTATAACTCGTAAGTTTATAGTATAGAAAAATTAGGGTTTGTGGATTGTATGATGATATTTTTGACGAATTTCAAATCATAATTTTGCAGCTGCTGCAACAAAACTTTTGTTTTAAAGGTGCAAGGAACTTGGCATTTTAATCAGGCAAATGCATATATATATACATACATATGTATATATAGTCATATACAATATTTCTATATGTGCATATATGTTTATTAACAAGTGTTGAACATGTTTCAAGTATCTTTTTCTGTGTTTTTTTTTTTTTTGTTGTATTTGCATTTGCAACATCTGCACAAAAAAAAAAACACATATGCATTATTATGCTTTTGTATCAATGATAATTATTTGTCTGATGTTGTTGTTGTTGTTGTTTTTGCTGTCGTCGTCGTCGTCGTCGTTGGTTGCACAACACAAAAGGAATCAAACAAAACTTTGTGCCTTTGTCTAACGCGAGGCAGGTGTGTGTAAAGATATCTGTGTGTGTGTAGGTGTGTCAAATTAAAAGTGTGAAGCAGATGTGGCAGAAAGACAAAGGTGGCAAAAGGTTGATGTCTGCCAGTTGTCTTACTCATTTCCCCCTCAAACCCCTTATCAGCCACCCTTCGACTTTTTTAATACACTTGTAGGCAACGCGTGAGCGAGCTTTTCCCTTTACTTTTGTTTCCTTTACCCAAACACCAACACAAACACCCGCACACACACACACACACACATGCAGTGGCAAAAAACTTATGCATATGAAACAAAAGCGGGTGCAAAAATAATAATCATAAGACAGTCAGAAAAAAACCGAGAGAAGCTGGCAACACACAAACAAAAATATATATAAAAAAAATACTGAATAAATTCGAAAAAATTGTTAAAGTTAATGTGAAGAAAGAAGATTAACACATGTTGATAAGATTTGGGGTAAAAATGTGGATAATGTGTTGAATTGATTTTATTTTATTTCTTTAATTAATTTTACTCTTAATTATATTTTATTGTATTGTGAAAGAAAGAATAAGAGCTTATTACTAGACCTTTCCTTCTATGATATTTATGCATACAAAAAGCCAATAATAAATAAGAAAATTATATGAAGAATATAAACTTATAACGTGAAGTAGGATAATATATATATATACAAGATATACATACAAACACATAAGCCTACGATCCCAGACATTGCAGTATTTGAGTTCAGTTCATTATTATAAATTCGATAAGTGATCTAAGTACAGAATGTTAATCTTAAGACTGTAACTTAACAGTTACATAGCGTCAGTCCGTTTAAAGCGCTCGAAGTAATTAGATGGAATAAAGAGATATTGACATCTACACATGATGGCTGGGCCAGATTCTTTATATACTGATAAATTGTTGGGTCCTATAGAAATATTTTATATAATTTAAGCCATAAATATTTGCTAAAAACATTAAAAGCTTTTTCCTGTTCATTAAAACGAACATGTATTAAAAAACTGTCTGGTTGAAAAATAAAAAAAAAAAACAAAACAAAACATAACAAATTATATTATAGCCAAAAGCCTTGATCGAAGCTAAATTCAGTAGCTGCCCATCATCAATTTATTATATATTAGTTATCCAAAAACTGATTTATGCCTTTAACAATGCGAATGTGTGCGCGTGTGGGTGTTGGGGCGCTCGTGTTGCGCGGTGTGTTTGTGTGTTCAATATTTTATTAATCGTATGTTATCAATCAAATGCCAACAACACATAGAATTGGGAGTACTAAATCCAGACAATATGAGCACTGACACAAACACACATGGCGTATGCTTAATGCGCAAATCAAAATCACTAATATCGTTTTGGAGGAAGGAAGAGAGGATGTTATGGAGGAGCTTGCTGTTTGGCGCTGCGGCTACTTAGCAGCAAATTCGATTTGTATGCCCGAGTTTGTCGTCTAATACACAGACCTATATGTATACATATATATATGGCTTTGACACGCGCACACACTCTTCGAAGATGGTGGCACAAAGCGTCTTTGAGCTGAGCCCAGGACACTGGACTCGGGTGCGCACAGGATGCAGGTTTGACATGGCCAGGCACAAGCAGGCAAGCAAGCCGGCCAGTTTGTCGTCCGGCTGTGGCTAGTGTCAGTTATTAACGCAATTAATTCAATCATTATTGAATCATGCAATGCGCAAATGCAAAATGGGGACGCACTTCAAACACGATAAACACACACACACACACATAATGATAATAATCATAATGATAATCATTGTGTTGATGACAATCAAAACGTATACGTAATAATCATGATGTTGTTGTGTTTGTCTGTGTGTTTGTCCTGCATGCCAATGCACATATTTGTCATGTCAAATCCCAACCAAAGTGTTACGTCAAAATCAACCCTCAAACTCCAAATGTGTCCCTTTACATCCGTTACAGCATTGCAATCCCCGACCCCGACCCCGACCTAGCGACCCCCTGCTTACACTCTTGCATCCACGATTTGGCAACATTTTCATTAAATATGCCCAAAGTGAAGTTGCCATTCCCAGTGACAGTTTATCAAATGCATTGCACAGCTATATCCCCTCTCCCCCTTTGCCTACGCAGCGCTCCCCAACACCAAAATAAAAAAAAACCTTCCCATTGGGCGCTGCACCAGGGCACATAGCACAAATTAGCTTTCAAATTGCTTTACACATTCCATCAGCGAAAAATGTGACCAGAGCCGTTCATAAAGTGTGTTTCATGCTCTCTCTCTCTCACTCTCATTAACTTTAAATGGTGTCATATGTTTGAGATGTAAATATGCATTTATGTTTATTACGAAAGTTGGAATCAAATGAAAATGTTTTTTGATTAATTTTCCATTTCACAAAGGATTGATCAGCATTTTATTCCTTGACGACGAAAAAAAACTTTTGCAGCCTCAAAGTAGGCAACAGTTTTTCTGTTTCACATATTAATATGCAATTAATCAAATTGCGTGTGGAATATTAATATGTTGAATATTTTATTTTAAGAAGAATTTTGCCCCCTCCCCCATTCCATTAACCCACACTTATTGGCTACCCTTCGAAATCGGAATTTTTAATAAGCACATTTTGACACTCGAACAAAAATGCAAAGAACGTGCAACATTTGACGCCGCTGCACAGCAAAGGCAACAACAAAAGTTCACAACAATGGTTGGGTGAAAGAAGATTATAACAACGACAAACGCCCACAACTTTCTGTCCCTTGTTTGTTATTATTTGCGTTATTTCAATAATTGCATTCTCGGTAAAGCAGAGCCAATGCAATAAACATGTATTTATGTATGCGTTCACATTTATTTTAACATGTTGCAACACATATATATATGTATGTATATAAATATATATAAGAAAAAGGTTTTCCAAGGCAATTATTCATGGATGGAAATCAATTTGTTGTTTACATAATTGTAAAAAATGTTTTTCAATAAACAAATTATTTGATTATTGTTGGGCGCCAATTAAAACAAGAAAAAAAGAAAATTGAAACGAAAATACATTACAATTGCCAATGCGGCAAGCAGGCAAGCAGATGCCCAAACAGACAACAAACAACAACAAACAACAATAACAACAACATGCAACACAGAAATAAAGATCAAGCGACAATCGTTGCCCACAAACAGATGCAGCAGCAGCAGCAGCAGCTGTAGCTGCCACAGTTGCATCCTGACCGCCACAACTGGCAGGATAAAAATGGTTGTTGTTGCTGTTGCTTTTGTGTGTTACGGCCAACCGGTAAATGCTGCCTCTCACTTTGAGCTCGACTCGGCGGCGGATGTGCGAGGCGTTGGTCGGCTTGAAATATTTAATTGCCTTGTATTGCGGTTGAATGCGACGCGTATTAAAAATATTTACCCACAAGCGTCACAAACACACCAATACACACACACACCTGCATAAAAACGCATAAAGTCAGACATATGCTCATCCACTTTGCTCGATTTTTGCTGAGGTGTTTGCGAGTGTTTGCGTTTTTCACACGCCTCAAAGGACGAACGAAGAAGGAACTTAACCTAACATTAATAAATACATATATCAATCTTTTGTTTTTTAATTTTCATATGAAAATCTTCTCAAAAACAGATTTTCCTTTATTTATTTTTGCCATTTTTCACATTTGCCATATTATTTATTTTCCTTATACATCAAATTCCTTCTCTTTTTTTTTTGTTGTTGCTTTTATTCTGGCAATAATAACTCTAAATTTAAATTAATTGCCACTTTCCATATGCAACCGTATATTTTTGTTTACATACATATTTAATAAACTGTCGGGTGTATATGTATATTTTTTTTTTTTTTGTTTTTTCAACTTTATTATCTGTTCATCATCATTATGAATACTACTGTTGCTACTGTTGAGCTCACACACAGCACGTCATGTTGCTCATTATTTTTAAATCGAAGTTTAATTTTTATGAAGTCACGATTATGGAAATACACTATAGTAGCTGCTACCCCTGTTGCCCTCGCCACCACACTGTTGCTATTGAATTATTTTCATTTTTATTTTTTTTTTTATGTTTTATTTTTTATTTTACAGACCGTTAATATTGAATTTTAATTTGTAAGCCGTCCCAGGTCAACCTGCATATGTTAGTGTGTGTGTGTGTGTGTGTGTATCTTTGAGCTATGTGACAGATTGCGCGGCATGCGTCTCTGCCCCTTTTGCCACGCCTTGCGTGACCCGTACAACAGTAAGTTGTCAATTAAATTTGGCCAGCCGCATCAAGCTGAGCTTCTGGCACGGCCACTGCCACAGTTGACGTTGCTGCCGTTGCCGTTGCCGTTTGTTGGTCAGGCGTCATTCGGCCGATCGGCCGTTTGCTTAATTTATATGTATCGCCCGTGTAATTGTCAATATGCCAATAAGCCGAGTGTGGCAATATATATATATATATATATAGATATATAAACTTATATATATATAAATGTATAAAGGGTAAAGAGTTTGCGAAGCTGAGAAGCAAACTGAACGTAATGGAAGAGTTCGATCCGATAGATTGAATGGTTTGTTTGTTTGAGTTTATTGAAAGCTGACAAATCAATTGAACAACAACAAAGCACACAGTCGATTTCACAGGGTTGCACACTAACTAACTGACAGGGTTGACTATTAGTCAAAAATATATTAATTGATCAATGATGTTTTTGGTTAGGTTTAAATTGTTTCTTTACATAAGAACTGGTTGCTTCTTTATATAAATAAAGAACTTTAGTTTAATTGCAGGCTTAAATGAGCTTTTACAATAATTATTCCGCTAGCAAGGTAAATAGGATAAAGATTGATTTTTGTAGCTTAGGAAGTAAATATTTATTCAATGTTTTTTTTTGATTATTTAATTAATATAAAACTTTTTACGCAAATTTTAGATATTTTCTAATCAATAGCAATTCGAATCACAGTACACAAATAATAAACATTTTCATCAGTTAGACATTCAGGTTCTTTAACGACTTTAAGTGCTTTCACGCAGCCCTGGCTGTGGTTGCAACAACAACAACAACAACAGCAGCAGCAATAACAATAATAAGTTACGCATACGCAACGTGTTGGCCGTAAGTAGCTCAAAAGTGTTAAGGATTCAATTAAAGCGATACAAACACACACTCAACACACACAACACAGCACACTCACACACAGATGTTCTGTGATGGGAAACAAAAGAGCCGCAGCTCTGTAATTCGATTATGGATTTTCCGCCATATTAATGCGAAATATTCGCAGCGCAGCGCGCTCACAAAATGAAAGCACCAACAACAACAACAATAATAACAACAAAATTATACAGCTGCAACGTCTGTTGTAAAATAAAAATCATACACACTAACACAGACACACACACACACACACATACAGACATAAAAGGTTGACCATAATGGCAGCACAAATTATAAATTACGCGACAGATGAAATGTCAATGAGTTGACGCTTACTTAATGCATTTATTTAATTAAATAATTGCTTGAAAAAATAAAAATAAAAAACAACAAAATTGCCTTAAAAGAACACTAGACGAATACGTATGCCCTACACCTTTTTATAGGGGTATTAGCATTAACAAGTTAGCTTGGCCAACAGGAACAACAACAACGGCGAAAGTTTCAATGCAAATTTGCTGTATGTCAGTTATACAAATAGAAATGCATTTATCGCCGAGCCAAGGCGTTTTAGGCTTTTGGCTTTTGGCCCATTCACAACAAACTACAATAAATACATATACCATAACTTAAGCAACAAACTTAAATATGCAACAGGAAATATACGCCAATCAAATGCCAATCTTGAGTCTTGACGGCAACAACTAACTATAACAACAACAACAATGAGTCGCCGCCTTCCTTCTCACTCAGCGCAGCGCACATGAAAATGTCTTTAAAATAGAACGAAATGTTTGAACGGCGCTTTTAGCGTAACGTCTTATGACCTAAAAAGTGGCTAAGCGAAAACTAACCAACTCAACCTAGCTCAGCCCCAACAACAACAGCCAAACCATAAACTCTAGCCTATAAAAACAGCAAGAAAATCAACAACAACAACAGCAACACTGGCAACAAAGCATAGTACGGTGTTTACAACACTTTGCCACTTTTACTATGCAAAATACTTTTGCCTGCCGTCGTCGTTCTTTTGCATAGATTAACAAAAAAAAAACATACAACAAAATACAAAAAACATTTTGTTGCCTCTTGGCCAGCAAGCAACTAGACAATGTATTAGGTTAAAGCAAAGCATTTAAAACTAACAACTTTTAGGTAAATACAAAAAAATAAATATTGTAAGGTAATGCCATGTTCAAGTTAAAAATAAACTGCTTTTAAATTAGTTTAAGAAAATAAATAATGGTAATACAATGCAAGTGAATGACAAGTTGAAATAAAATAGCATTTAAATGTAGATTGGATAATAAAGAAAAAAGAAATGTAAAAGGCATTTATAACACTGTATGTATTTGGATTATTTTCATAAGCTTTGTTCCTAACATTTCTTTTATGTTGATCTCTGAGATTCGCTCGATTCGGCTGCCTCTCTTTGCTGTTGTGACGCGTCGCTATTCAAGTGCAATTTCTTGTTCTTCTCCTTCTGTCCTTTCACTTGCAATGTTTTGAATCCTAGTTGCATTACGGCTTTTCATGAAAGATTTGATCGTGTTGGTAGCGGCATTGTTTTCTTAATGAACCGACTTTTCACATACGGATTCAATAAAGTGTTTTTCTCTTTGGCTTTAAGACACATTTCAATATCATTCGATTAGTATTCGGTTGAATATCTAGTGTTAAATATTTATTTTTATTTTTTTTGTGGCAAATCACAGGACAAAACCTTTACAAATCGATTCAGATTCAGTTTGCCAGGCAATTTGTTGGTTGTCGTTGTTGTTTTTACAAAATGTGCATTTGGGCAACTTAAATAATTTATTACATTTTATTGCTTAACAACAAAAACAACAATGACAACTGAACTAAATTGAGAGAGAGAGACTGAGATTGTCAAGTTGTCTGCTATACGCGAAAATTTAATCATAATATGCCCAGAAAATTGCAGAAAACCGGCAAGCTGAAAAGTGTCTTTCGGTTGCAATAAGCCCGCCGTCTCAGTCCACTTCCTCCACTCACAAGTAAGACGCCGCGAAACATTTGTGCCGCGCTGCTGTCTTATATAAAATGCATGCCACACGTTGAATAATTCATGATGAATTGAAATATAGTACATAATACTCATTTTGTTTCACTATTCGAATGAAGGGAATTACTTAAACGTTGCAGTGGCAAAGATAAGGAAATTGTACGTACGTAACGCAAATAACAAGAAGAAAATGTTTAATTTACTGTCAGCCATTTTCTAATGCAACGCGCCGCCAAGCCCAACAAAAGTTGGCCAAGACGACGACGAAAGGCGAAAGACGGCTTAATTGTTTTTCATATTTTAATGCCACAACTTTCAGTAGAAACGACAACCCCCAAATGAAGCGACTATACCACCTTAGATGAAGCCCCGCACTCCAACTCTTCCTTTCTTAACTTCTTATACTTATTTTTTGATGTGCGTTCATAAAATTTAAAATTAAATTTGGCTACGCTTCAACGCAACGCCGCAGACATTTCCAACCAGACATTTCGCCATTTTTCATCAGGTTGGGGATGAAAAGGGGGGGGAGTGGAGTGAGAAAGATTTTTTAGATAAGATAAAATACCCAAGGTAGGCAAAGGAGTTAGCCAACAGCAGCTAGCAGCAACAACATCAAAATGGCCACGTGAGCAAAAATAAACTGGTTGGGATTTATTTCATATAATTTTACTTCATTTTTTCTTTTCTTAATTACTATAAAGTTGAGCTTAGCAAGTTTAGTTTCGAAGAGAAAAAGTTTGTAGATACATCAAGATAAATTGTGTTAATAAATATAATAGTTTTAAATTATGCGATATGAAAATAAATTTTGATCAGAGCAGAAACGCAAAGGATTTTAAAGCTACTTAAATGTCGAAAGAGGTTGAAGTAAAACAGAAAGAAGGAAGATAAATGTAGAATCTACTCTTATTTTTATTGATCTGACTGCAGTCAGTCATCATCAATGCAATGCCTAAACGGCAAGACCTAACGATCTAATTTGTTCGCAAAATGAAAGCTTTGAAAAAGTAAATGAAAACTTAGATTGGATTCTGTTCGAAATGTGCCTGCAAAAATAAATGCAAGTTATAGAAATCAATTAAAAGACATTTAATTATGGAAATGTCTAACAAAATATTGATGAACATATATTGGGAAAGAGTTGGGCTTATTTTGTTGCAATGCATTGCGCTGACGTCATAAATTGTGGCACCTAATAAATTGACACAGTGTCATTGTGCGGCATTTACAGTTTATGTGCCATTGCCCACATGTTGCCCAACGGCAGCAGCCGCAACAGCAACAACAACAAAAGCCACACAGGGACAGCAGCCAATGGCCACAAACACACACACACACACACACACACACACACTGGTCGTGATATTTTTTCTGTCCATCTCCTGCTGCACCCGAGTTGCATGCAACAATTGTGTGCGCGCGAGTGCAGTCAAAAAATACAAAAATAAAATGTATAAAAAAACGCGCAAGCAAACAAAATGCCAAAAATAAAAAGGAGTAAGAGAAAAATATGGCGAAATTCCCCCTTGGACCCGAGTCCAATCATCCCCCTTCCCACACTTCGTTCTGTGGTGCACCGCACCGTTTAAAATGGTTTGGCAGTCATTTTTTCACATCATTGATTGCTTATTAGATTATAAATCGCGCGGCTGGGCAGCAAAATTTTTATTTTTTTTTTTTTCTGCTTTTGCCTTTGCTGCCTACCGATTTTTGATGTGCGGCACGTGCTACGCTGCAAGGGGGCGAACGATGTACGGTGCACGGTGCACGGTGCATGCCGCGTAATGTGCTGACAACAACCAACAACAAATGCATAAAAAAAAGACGTCTGTTGCAATTTGTGCGCCCAAAAATAGGCAACCATTTTTATATCGACGCTTTATCGCTAGCTGTGTGTGTGCGAGTGTGTGGTGATGTTTTTGTATAGGTAAAAGCGGGTTGGTCAAATGATTTTCAATATTTTGTAGTGTCTTTTTTTGATTTAGTCGGGAACAGAGACTATTAAAGATTTGTGATTTATAACTGGAACAGGCGAAAAACAAAAAAAAAGCCAAAACAAAAAATGTTGGCAACCGTTTTGCATGAACAGTAAGTTAAATGTTTTCATATGGTCAACAGAAAATGGCTTGAATGGTTTATGGGAACCAGTTTGTTTATGGTTTATGATAAAGTGTTAATCGACAATACAATATTGTTATTTCTTTCTTTTTTCTACTAGTTGTACAAATGAAAATTGATATTGTGCCACGGCCGATTTTTGGGTATTTGTTTTTGTTAGGCGGAAATTGAATATATTCATAAGGAAATTGAGGGAAGGTGATTGTAATCTAATGTTGTATATAGGTTATTTAGTGTTTAATTAATATATTAGATAATATATATCAATCGGTAAAGTTCTTAACAAGCCTTAAAACAAAATTGTTGCTCGAAAAACTCAACTTTTTTGTAATGTATGTGTATATGTATATATGTATTTATGTATGTGTTTGTTTGTTGATTGCAATATTTTAAACTTTTTTATTGTTGATTGTTATTGAGGCTTGGCTTCGTTTCACCACCCACCCCACTCTCTCTCTCTCTCTTTCTACACTAATGCAATATAATTTTTGTTTGTTTTGTTTTTCTAATCGTTTTTGCGCACAAAGTTCTTGTGTGTGTGTTTGTGTGTGTTAAAAGTTGCGTGTGTGCGTTGCAGCTGTGCGAAGCACTTTTCAAAAGTTAACGCATTATTTTGTCGATTGATTGGTGTGCTATAACCTCAACTTTAACAGCACCCACCACCTCCCCGCAACAACAAAGCCCAAACTGCTGCCATTTGCTAATCGCTTAGTTCATTTTAGACTGGAAAAAGTTTTGTTGTTGTTTTGTTTTTTGCTGTCGGATGTACTATAAATTACCGCAGTTTTTAACAAACAATGATAAAAAAAATTAAACTTTACTTGTTTTGTTTTTTTTTTAATGAGTGCAAGACGAAAGGGCCAAAGGGGTGAAGAAGGGTAAGTTCCAGGAGATCCAGCGATTGCGGGCAATTAGTCTGGAAAGTGCAAAACGCATGCAATAAAATACAAAAAAAAAAATGTAATAAACTGTAAGGCAAAACAAATTTAAGCTTAGAAAAACTGAATAAATTTAAATTTGTAAAGCATTAACAAATAATGTTTTTAAAGCCGCAAAATAACTATAGCTACTTTTAATTAATGTTTGGCTAATAATTCTAATTTTTGTTCTTAGAAAATCTACATCTGAATTTCCTTTACATCATCCAAAAGTTTGCTGCCCTTTCGCATTAGCACAACAAAAATTTAATTCAACTGTTGTCTGAGTACTTTATGATTTTTCTGTTATTATTACACCCACACACACACACACACACACACATGTAACTAAAACACACACACACTCACATTGCATTGAGCATCTTTTATAATGTAGCAACGTTTCATATTTTCATATGGAAAATACTTATATGCCAGCAACGTTTGCCTATTTAGGGAGGGGTGTGTGGCAGTGGAGCTGGAGGGCAGGGTAACATCCGTCTAGTACTCATGTGTACAGTAAGCTGTTATTGCCGATCGCAATACATACATACGATTATTCATCCGTATATATGAAATATAATAAAATTGTACAGGAAATGACGAACAAGTGTAGAGAAGTTCTCGTTCCTCTCTCCCTCCTCCACCACCACCCAACCTACTGCTGCTCGAGCAACATTTTAACCATCGATGGTTTGATTATTAAAACCATGAAGTTTTTATATGTGCCCCGGACACACACACACACACACACATGTATATACATACATATCGAAATTCACTTGATTGCAGTTTTCAAGTGAAATCGTAGCACACTTCACAGCGCTTGTTGGCTTGCCTAGGGGGGTGGGAGTAGAATAAGGATAAGGGGATATGAGGCGGGTTTATGTTATGCTGCTTGTAAATATGCCGCTTGTTGCTGTTGTTGCTCTTTGCAGCCTGCATGTTTGTAATTGATGTTTCAAGTAGCAGCAAAATGCGCGCCAAAAAAAAAAAAAAAAAAAACTTCCAAGTTTTATTTTGTTGTTGTTGTTGCTGTTGCATGAATTTTAATGAAGGCAGGCAGCAAGTTTTGCGACTAAATCAAATTAAAACTGCGGCACACACACACACAGTCATAAAGGAAATGAGCTTGGAGCCAAAACTAATGCAAGTTTTTGCCAAACATCCGTCTTGGTGAACATTTTGTCAAATGCTTTTACTTCAGCCGCCGCCGCCAACCCTTTTTACCCCACACAAAAAAAAACATTCAATAATACTTTTCACGCTAATTAATTTTTGGTTACACGCACACACACACACATCTATATACATATGACACTTCAAATAATTTCCTGTAGAATTTTACAGTTCAGTGATTAATTGAGCATGAAAACTCGAAACGCAATGCTCGAAATTTGAAATCCAAGTAATTTCGATCATTCGCTAGAAACTAAGTAGAGTATTAGTTATTGTATATACATATATTGTAACTTTCTTTGCCAGCACATGTTAACATTTCCTGCTGTGAATTTGTTTAAATTGCATTTTGTGGCTGCTTCAGGCTTAAACGAATCACGAGGCTAGCAACAACAACAAAAACAACAACAACAGCCACCCCGCAAATGTAGCGCGACCCCTGCGGCTACAAAAATAAATAAAGCACCACACACACACAAACACACACTTAGACTCACACCCTAACACACACAAAAGTGGGGAGTAAAGAAGTGTTTTTTTTATTTTTTTTTACTGCGTGGAGAGTTTGAGACAAGTTTGGTTAGGTTAAGTTAAGTTCGGTTGGGTTAGGCGGTTTACATTGCAGCCAGGCAATTTTTACGCCCAATTTGAGGCTTGAGGCTTAACGCCTTAACGATTATATGTACATATGTATGTATGTGTGTGAGAGATTTTGTCGTCTCGAAAGGTTTCAATTGCGTTGACTGCAACGCCTTTTTCCTGGCTCCTTGACACTTGGGGCGGCATTTGCTTTTATTTAGATTCAGCATTTTTATTTTGTCGGTCCAGACACAGCGACAAAATGGCGGAAATCCTATGAATTTTTGGCATAATTTAATTTTGTCGCTACGCGCTTAAAGCAGCAGCAGGATGGGTCAAAATGTTGAGATTGTTGTTGTTGTTTGGTTGGTTGGTTGGTTGGTTGGTTGGTTGGTTGAATCTAAATGCCAGCAAAGCGACTATTGAGACTAATCACGCTAATGCGCAAGTTTGTGTCGCAAAGACAGACGACAGATGGCGCCGCTACCTCCACATACATACGTATATGTGTGTGTGTGCCTGGTTATCCACCTGCCTTCAATAATACGTACGCCAAATGCCAAATAATTTATTTATTATATGTGCAACTGACCAAAGCAGCAGCACACACACACACACACACACTAACACTAACACACACATAGAGTGAAACACGCACTGAACGAGATTTCATTACAACTCATTTGACAGTCTTGGTGCACTCGACGCTGCCAAAATGTCATACCTGAGTGGCAGCCCCTACAACCCAAGCCCACACCCCTCTTCTTAGCCCCACCTCTCCCACCATTTGCCAGCCCCTTCGGCAGATTAGCGCGCGACAGCAGCGTGCGTGTGTATTAGTGCTGGAGCCAAACGCGAAATTAAGCGAAATGAATTTGACCACGTTTCGATTTTGCATCAAAGCCAAACGCAGTTGCCCCGTTGCACACGCTGCTTACCTCAGTCACTTCCCCCCTGCAGTTCAGTGGCCAGAAGTGCAGTTGCTGCCGCTGCTGCTGGCTGCTGGCTGGTTGGCCCCATGCATTGTTAATACAATTCGAGTCCAACGTCAATAACCAAGTGCCACGAATGGACCATTAGTTGGCCGGCACTGTAGTTTGATGTGGCATGTTGCAAGCATTCGTTGTTGTTGTTGTTGTTGCTGCCTCGCTTTGATGGCCGCAACCATTTCTTCGCTTAGTTGCACATTAATACATACGGCGTAAACATATATATATATATACATATATAAGTATATATCTGCAATAAGCATTTATGTATTCTACATATATTAGACAATAATGTGGCTTAGCTTAGAATACTCCATAACGAAACTCCCAATTTTAAATGGCAATTCGAAACGTGAAACGTATCCAAACATGAAACTAAGTCAAAAGTCGATAGATTTAATAAAAACGATAAAAGTTTTTAAGATCATAAGAAGGCAGGATATTATTGTAAAGCTATGAATGCATTCGAATGTGGCAAATATTTCTTAATATTTACCTTAACATTCGACTTTGAACATGGAATTTTTTTTTTTTAAGACTTTATTGCCTTGTTGTTGTTAAGATTTGTAGATAAAGTAATTTGAGTTGGTCAAAATGTAAGAACACTAAAGAAGTATGTTACTTAATTTTCGAATTATATATAATTTACATCAAGTTTTTTGGGGAATTTGCATGTCTGGCGCTCATAAAAGTATGCAACACATTTTGCTGGTGCGCATTGTCTGGCAGCTATTATTATTATATGTACACATACATACAAGTAAAACAATTGAGAAATGTAAAATGTGTTATGAGAATAACAAGAACGAACAACTTAACTAGTGCTACTCAGCCATGCAGTCACATGGCAAAAACTTACAAGTAATACTTAGCCTAAATGGGCACAAGTGGCGGCTCCTGAGCTCCTGAGTAGCGAAAGAGAGAAAACCTTTTCGAGTCGGGGCCTAACTACTTGATATGTTATATGATGCGAAATTTTTGTAATGAAGTTATTGACAAGCACCCAAGAGCCATGCATTCGTTCTGTAGTGTTGTCTAGAATAGCAAAAGCAGAAGCAGAAGCAGAAGCAGTTGCAGCACCAGCAGCAGCAGCAGACACGTTTAAGGATACATACATACATACAAACATACATATATGTATGTATGTAGAACAATATGCAAATGTTACTTTGTTATGCAATTAGTGAATTCAATAGTACGAGCCCCACCACTCGGCAAACGGTACTTGGCAAACAGACACACACAACGGTATACAGCATTGCAGTAACGGGTAACGGTATAACGGTATAACGTTATAACGGTATACAGTCAACGATGTTAAAGCACTCGAACAACGCTCAACGGCAGTTAAATGTATCGTTAGCATTAGAATCGATGCCATTATATGCTTACAAAATGGGTTACAAACTAAATACGAAAAAAAAGTTACAAAACAAAGTCTACGACTTTGAAATACTCTGTAATGTTTAAGACTATTCTGGACTGTCGTCTCAAACTAATATACCCCACCAACTTGTAAATACTGTTATTTCATGGAAATAGGTCGTTATTTTGAGCTCAAACTAAATCCAGTTATGCAATTAATTCAAAATCCTCTTATATTCTTTTAGGCAAAAATGATGGAGAACTCGCACGCTTGGATGGGCGCTACTGGCTCAACGCTAGCAGGTTTGTACAAGACAACAACAACAAGCTATGGGCAGCACTAGCAACCAAATGTGTAACGCTTTGTTGTTATCTTTGCATCTTTTTGTATCTCTTCACACTTTCTAGCAGACAGCTATCAGTATCAGCTGCAGTCGATGTGGCAAAAATGCTGGAACACCAATCAGAATCTAATGCATCATATGCGATTTCGTGAACGTGGCCCCCTGAAATCCTGGCGACCCGAAACAATGGCCGAGGCCATCTTTAGTGTGCTAAAGGAGGGACTTTCACTATCGCAGGCAGCCCGCAAATATGATATACCATATCCCACATTTGTGCTCTATGCAAATCGAGTGCATAACATGCTCGGACCGTCGATTGATGGTGGGCCCGATTTGAGGCCGAAGGGACGCGGGCGGCCGCAGCGCATATTGCTGGGAATTTGGCCAGATGAGCATATTAAGGGCGTCATCAAGACGGTTGTTTTTCGCGATAACAAGGATATGAAGGACGATAGCTTGGCCGCTCACATGCCACCGTATGGTCGGCATTCGGTAGGTAGCGCTGCTCTGCAGCCGCAGCCAATAACAATCAAAATTACACACTACACAAATTATTCAATTAAAATTTAACAGCGCAGCGCCTTTTATGTTCAACCAATTACATATCGATTAACAGGTGATTTTGCTAACAACTGCATTGTCCTTAGCATTTAGTATTTAAGAAGAATATTTATCAATTACCTTTTTTGTAGTCAGCCAGTGAAGTCATATTGATTGACACTTTAATTTTTATTATTATTAACTAAGGAAGTGGCGCTGTACGGACGCGTCCCTAAGCCGAATGTTAGACTTAACATCTTATGATCGCCTAATTAGCAGCGATCTGTTAACTAGTGTTGCCAGAATTTAGGTTACCTTTTTCATCGACTGTGCGTAAGCTCAAATTTGTATGCGCTTTGTGTGCAATTGGTTGTTGTTGTTGTTTTTTTTCTGGCAGTAATCTGTATGTGTTTGTATATGTTGAATTTTTTGCTTTATTTAACAAAGGCCCGACAGTTTATGCGAAATTTGTGTTGCACACAAAACAAGTCAATAAATATTACGGTTTTCTCACAATATATTTACTAAAATTTAAGCCGAAATTAAACACAGAACGTAGTGATCATCTTTCTGCAGAATGTTGGCTTTACATTTTGTGTTGGATTAATGTTATGCTGCTGCCAGCAGCTGGCAATTGCCTCTTTGTATGATTTGCACAAGTCCCGTTATGTTTTTCAACCAACCGAAAAAGTGATTTTATTGCGAATAAATGCATTATTTAACAAAAGCCCGACAATATACAAGCACTATGCATACGCGACATTATAAATATAACATATTTTTTGTATTACACTTGGTATTTAATACACTTTGAAACGAAAAACAAAAACACTGCGCGGTAATCAACCTTTTGACTGCTTGCTGAGCTTTACATAAACTATCGATTGAGAAGTGATCGAACTCTTATGTATCGCATTTGATCAACCGAATTTAAGAAATATCGATACGTTGCAATTGCATTATTTGAAAAAATAAAATAAAATAAAAACACATGCACTAAACTTTCGACCGGGTTAGCCCGTGTTTTCCCTGCAGGACATGGCGCTCAGTTATCCAGGCGCTAGTGGTGGCATGCCAGGCAGCGGTGCCGCCACCCTCAGCGCCTTGGCCTGTCCAAATGGCATGGGAAGTGTACCAGGAGCCGGTGGTCCGAGTGGCGCAGGCGGCGGTGGAGCTGTTGGTGCCGACCAGCAAATGTCGCAAGAGCAAATGTCGGCAGTGGCTGCCGTCGCGCACAATATACGCCAGCAGATGCAAATGGCTGCCGCAGCGCAGCATCAGCACGGGGAGGCGGGGCCGCCGCCGCCAGGACTGTTCCAATTGCCACCGCATCTGGCAGGTGGACCGGGTGGCCGGGCAAGCATATCGCCAGCATTGAGCAGCGGTTCCAATCCATCGTTAGGTCCACCGCGACATGCGCCCTCACCCTGCGGTCCCGCCGGCCTCATGCCGAATCTGCCGCCCAGCATGGCCGTTGCTCTGCATCGTGATCCGAGCACCGCCGCCGCCCTGCTCAGCCAGCAGCAGCAGCATCATTTACAGCAACTCCAGCTGCATCAACACCAGCAACAGCAGCAGCAACAACAACAACATGCCTTGCACCAACAGCAGCAGCAGCAACAGGTGCATTCTCATCATATGCAGCAGCACAAGTCCGGTTTCGGTGCCAGTTCCATGCCAACAGCAAGTGCTGTCTCCCAGCAACAGCAGCAGCAACTCCATCAGCAGCAGCAGCAGCAACAACAACAACAGCATCTAGGCTTGCTTCATGTGGAGAAAAGCAAGTCCAAGAGTAGCCCGCTTCGCAGTGAAACACCCAGGTTGCATTCTCCACTGGCTGAGTTGGGCCTGGAGTTGGGCTATAAGCGAGAGTACTCACCTAGCCGGCTATTCGCTGACGATCTGGCCGAGCTTGTTGGCGTTAGCAGCAATATTGGCATATCCTCCTCCACCTCGGCGTCCTCAACCACAACAATAACGACGCCGGCAACTGGAGTAGGAGTGGGCGCCGGCGGTGGAGGAATCTCTACTGAAATCTGTTCCAGCAGCAGTGGCAGCATTAAAGTGGAACCCATCGCAACCAGCAACGAGTAGAAGCTCGCAAATTCAAAACTAAACAATCAAAACGAAAGCAAAGCGCAAAAAAGTAAAAACACAAAACAAAAAATGTTTCATTTATTTTGTATTGTAAGCAAGTGTGAATTGAGAATTGAAAAGCGCAAAGAACGAATATTTAAATAAATAAAAATATTTTAATTTTAACTATAAAGTATTTAACTGAGATTGATGGGTGTATATAAGATCGAACTTTTTTGATGTGAACTGGAATTTTATTTTTTTTAATATTTTTCCATTTTTATAAATTTCAACGACATTTTAGAGAATGAAAACTTTTATCCCTAAATAACTTTATTTCAAACCAATTTTAAATAAAATTTTTTATAATTTGTTTTATTTATTTCTTAAATATTTTGTATGTATATAGGTAGCTTTTTAAAAAGCTGATTTTAATTAAGAGAAGTTCGACTTTATATACCCTTTATATATATCTCAACCAAACGTTCCTTTCTTTTTTAAAAATTCTGTCGATCGTTCAACTTAAGTCCACTTTGTAAGTTTGCATAGTTTTTAATTTTAATTTAATCAAACTACTACGTATTACCAGTAAAAAATCAAAACAAGTATTATTACGTTATAGCGCATAAACTTAAACACTTAAAAAGCGATCTCTTTAATTTTAAACAGTTAAACTCTCTAAATCGCAAACATTAAAATAATTTAATCCCTTGGAACATTCCACTACAAAAAAACCACAAAAACTCCCACAGCAGTTTCAACATAATAACAAACAAAAAAACAAATAATTAATATTAAAACAAAAAACAACATTAATAATTCATTGTGTGCCCAGTTTTATTTAGTTTTTAAAAAAATAAGTGTACAAAATTACATTTTAAAATATAAAAATATAAAATTTTGGATGTGTATTGAACAAAAAAGAAGAAGAAGCGGAAAACTGAAACTAAATTTAATGTTTAGGACTTAAAAAACAAACAAAAAAATTAAAAATTCACAAAAAATGCCTTTCGGAATTAAATTCAGTGACAAAGACAAAATTAAAAATTTTTAGAATAAAAAATATAAACAAAAACAAAATTTGTAAATTAAACGCGAATTTTTAAGAAAAATAAATTTTTACAAGGAATACAATTTTTTTAGAAAAATGTGAAAATTTATAAGCAAAATTTACTCAAGTCGAAAGTTGTTGTTAGTCGTGAGCTGATTTAAAATAATATTTCCAAAATCTTTGAAATTACAAAAAAAAAAAAATTTCTTCTTATTTTTGTTTTGTCAACTCTTCTAAAGTGCCTTTTCTACTAGCATTAATATATTTTCATTTTTAATTTCTTCAGCGTCGACAACAACTTTTGTTAATTTATTTAGAAAAAGTCTGGCATATATACACATATATATTTTTTAAATAAATATATAAGTATTTTGTTATTTTGTTTTTTGGTTTTGTTGAAAAACTTTTAGGCAAACTTTCGGCTAATCATTTTATAAAAATCGAATCGAACTCTGGTTTAAAAAGCACACAATAAATAATCAAAATGCATAAAGAACAAAAAGATAAAATAGAGAAGGAAACGAGAAAAACAAAAAAACTAGAAAATCCTTTAAACACACAAATATAGCAAGCAAGCCAACGGCAAATAAAAATCAAATCTAAAATACTAAGTATTAATTTATACAGTTTATACAACTGAAGCAATAGCCATATTTATATATATATATGAAATCCGACATTTATGTGTATGTAACTTTCATATATACGATAAACATAAACCACTAACGACCCCCCAACTCCCCCCCTCAAATAGACTCCAATGTTCCACTTTTAACTTTAACGAGTAAAAACCAAAAACAAAAAAACAATAATATAACTTGATTCAATAAGTTATAACTAATCCGATAATTTTTCCAGATATAGTAAAACATTTTTCGTTTTAAGTTTTTTCTATCAAATATTTAGTGCAAAACTTTATGTTCAAATTAAATTTATATGTCGAAATGAATGTTCTTATTAATCTAATAACAAACAAAAATGACAACAAAAAAAACAAATGAAACGAAAAAAATATTTTATAAAAACAATTGAAAAGTAATCGAAAAAAAAAACAACAATAAGTGTCTTGGAATTAATTCGGGGTTACATTTATATCGGATATACACAGAGAACAAGGCCCATTTTTATTATTGCTTTGATTTGATACACGATTTTTGATTTGTTTGAGAGTTAAATTTGTAATTATTGCAGCGGGGGCTATTGAATAGCGAGTCCAATGCCAGGAGGCGTCATATCGTCATTTTGTGGCTGATTAATTTCCTGATGACGCTGCAGGAGACTAAGGCATTGATGCAGGCACTGTGTGCTGGCTGTGGAGATGGCCTTGAGCAACAGTAGATCAGGATCTGTGGGCGAAAAGGAAGCACAGTCAATATTCTCAATGGCCCGAGCCAGCGAAGCATTACTGAAATATAGATAATATATTAGTATAAATAAATAAATATATTTTATATGTATAAGCCTACCACTGCTCGGTGAGAAATAAAGCCTGTCGGGCTGCTACCATTGCATCAGAAGCTGCAAGCAATTCACGTGCCGGCAGCGGTGAGGAGTTGTTAATGTCCATTGCCTTGGTGTGACTCTCGACGACAGCACGGAGTCCATCGACCCACTCTTGACGAGCACGTGCATCGTTTGCCCTCAGCTTGACCGTATCACCTGTGGCGCAGGCAATGGAAAAGGTGCGCGAATCCTCATCGCTGGGATAGACAACAGCGCCGGCTAGCTGCACCTGTCCGCGTGGTGCACTCGCAAGGACATGAGGCGAGGGTGCTATGTCATCGCCAATCGAAGAAGAATCGCACAAATAATAGCTAAGATATCCAGATTTGGCATCCACCGTAAACCAGCGATATTGCCAGCCTGCAATAAATTTAGTTATAAACAAAATCTTTGAATTTGAATTTGTCGATCGCTGCGCCACTTTCAGTGTTATCGATAAACAACTTTTTGCGATCGAGCATCAAAAGTTGTGCAGAATTGTGTATGTGTATAAGAGCATTCAGCGTATAACAGTAAGTTAAATGTAAACATATGGCAGCTCGTAGCTGAATGCAGGGAATATTTATAGTCATTCACTTAAACACTACTAGACTGCACCACGCACCCTTCATCACATTTGTGTACTTGCTAAGCTGCCCGCTGAGCGGATGACGCAGCGTTTGGTTAATCATGCGATTCAGATTGCTATCCATTACGCCACAACAGCTGCTTCTGTTTGTGCTCCTATTCCTTCTCGCTGCGATTTCCTTTTCGCAGGCGTCGTCGTCGACGTCGTCTTGGTTACTGTTGTGTGGATATTGAGACGACTGTGCCTGTTGCTGATGCTTGCGTCGGGGCTTCTTGCGTTGAAAAATGGTTTTGATTTTGCGCAGAATTTTTACAGTTAATATAATTGGAACAAAACAAAAGAAATAAAAACACCTATTGCAATATTTTTCTAGCTATAAAGATGCCAGTTCGTTTACAACAGCTGCGCAAGCATCTGGTAGAGCTCCAGGTTTGTTTACATTACCATTTTAACAGTCTGGTAACAACAAAATACTAAACACAGTATTTTATGTCATTTTGGTGGTAGACATAACCGGTTCTACCTTTTTTATGTTTACATTGCCATTTTGAGTTTAACATGGCGAGTTGACCACATTAACAGTGCAACAACAAAGCGAGCAAGGCGCATAAATTTCGCAAAATTTACGTGCTCGGATATTGTTTAAACAAACGAACCAGTGTAAACAATAAATAAAAAATATGTGAATGTGCTGCGTGTCAAAAACCAGCAAATGAAATGCATACGCGCAACGGTAACAACAACAAATTGCAATTAGTGCCCGTGGCCAAACGAACGTGGGGCCCAAAAGAGTGAAAAAAATCAATTTGTATCCAGAAGCGTTTGCGTTTGTTGGGTGTATAGTATAAGAAGAAGGTGGAAAGAGGCAGCAGCCGAGGCAGAGGCAGACAAGAAGACGCAAAACTTCTCTGCAAACCAAACGAAACGAAACTGTGAAAAATATGTGCTCGATGATGTGATGTGTTGATGGAGTTCTTGTATAAAAAATATAACTCGAAATGGCAATTAAAAGCGACAAAAATACATACTACAACGACAACATAAAGTCGCGGCATAAAAATTTATTTAACTTTGCGCGCGTCGTGCAGCTGCAAAAAACAAAAGATTAAGAATACAGAAATATAAAACAGATTTGTTTGTCTGCCCTCTGCCCGCCCCCTTCCTAAAGTTTAAAAATAAGAATATGAGCATGTGTGTTTGTAAGTCTGTGTGTGTGCGTGTGTGAGTGTGTTTGTATGTTTCCGCGTTTATGTTTTATGCGGCCGTTGCGTGACGCCGCTGCTGCTGCTGCCGTCGAGTTGATTTATGACATTTAACATTTACCCGCTTTTTGGTGGGTGCCTCCTGTCACATGTCTATATGTTTGTATGTATGTTTGTGTCTCCCTAGCGGTCTGTGTGTGAGTATGTTTGTTTGTTTGTTTGAGGGTTGCATATGGTGAAAAACTGTTCTAAAATGTAATTAATCTAAATAATCTATGCTGCACGCGTCAAGTGTGACCGTCGTATTTTTGTCCACTTTACTAAATTGTTATTGTACCGTTTTGTCGTCCATTCTCTAAACAAACCACCCACACATACAAAAATACACGCGCTCACACACACACTTGCAGAGCTGCTGCGACCATGAAAAATGCCAGCGAGAAATTCGCGAAAATCAATGAAAGCCTTCAAAAAAGCAAGTGCAAATGTGTAACAACAATAAGAAATATTTGAAAATTAAGTGAAATTTGAAGGCGATTCCGTTATGCTGCGCTGCCTTCAATATAATAGTTAATAAAACGATTAAATCTCAGCTTTAACATAAATAACAACAACAGCTTTAACAGCTGCTCATCGTCCCCCTCATCACAAACACACAACAACAACATGGATGGTCAACGTGCTCGTGATCTGTTAACGCTGCTGCAGGAGCGTGTTGTGTTTTTGACTGGCGGTCGCGACAGGCGCGGCGGGCCGTTATTATGCTTTCCGGCAACGCCGCGACGAGATCGCCTGAAACCAGAGGATTTGCGACGCCTACTCAGCTACTTGATTAGCATACCAAGGTGCGTTACTGAATGTGTCAACAATCGATTCTGCAAACGATTTACAGTTGCTTTTTTTTTTTTTTTGGCAAAGAAGAAGCAGTTACAGAGAATGTTTATTTATTACGCCTGCTCTCTTGCTCGCACACACACATATGCATTAGTGCCAAGCCGGCTCACTCACAAAGAGTTGCCATTGTGTCAGCTGACGTCGGCGTCGCTGCGCTTCGTTAGCGATTTTTGGCTTTGTCGCCTCACCCGCGCATTGTGTAGCAGCAGTAGAAGCAGCAGCTGCAGCTGCATGCATTCCACTTGATTTTCCAGTTCTCGCATGTTTTATGAATCATCCACAGCGACAATGGCGACCAGCAACAACACGCAACATTGTTGTTGTTGCTGTTTTTGCAGCAACGCTGACATTGAATAAGAAAGAAAACGAAAAAGAGATACAGCGATAGGATGAGAAAGAAAAAAAAACACACACACACAATTCCATAGAAGTAACAGAAGCTAAAAAAAGACAAAAAAAACAACAACGAATTGCATAAATCTGTGCGACAAAGAAACAAAACACAAAAACCAAACCGCATTAAAACCGGCAGCAAAATCAAGCTTCGCTTTGCCAAAAGAATGCGGCATGCCGAAAGCTTCTTTTTTGCTTAAACACATTGTTGTTTGTTGTTTCCTGGCCAAAAGAACAAAAACAAACAAAAAAAGCGGCCAAAGAGTCAAAGTGCCAAAACGAAAAAAAAACCCCAAGAAACGAAGAGAAGGTAGAAACAAATGCAAAAGCAAAGCCAAAAACAAGAAATGAAAGGTTTTGAAGAATGCGAGAGTCATCGAAGTTTCATTTAATAAACACAAAACCAAAAGAATGTTGTTAGATATTTGAATAAAGTTTCAAGTTTCTACTTGCAACTGATTAGAATTTGATCTCAAAGCAAGTTTTATAGCGAAAAGCAATATAAAAAGTATTATTTCATTCATTAGAAGTGTGATTATTAGTAAAACTTCAATATAATTAACATTTGTTTATGCAGTTTCCATAATTTTGCAACTTGGTTTAATCAAAAGCGAATTTCTTCTATAAGAAAGTTTTTTTCCTGTTCTCTTGAGATTCGTTTGACTGTATTATGTCAGAGCTATTACAGTGTGCGGTCTTTAATGTGAACGTTTGCTTCGTTTCACTGTATTAAAAATGATGATGATGTTGCTCAATATCAAAAATTTGCCACCCTATAATTATTATGGGGAATGCTGTTCGTCAAAAATTGGTTCTTCTCAGTTGCTTCTTCTTGCTCTTCTTAGCATTATTATTCATTGGGAAAAACTCATATATAAGAATTTTCAATCACGAACCCAACAAAAGAGCAAATGACGCTAATGTTTAGAAACAGCTAAAGTGAATCACCAAAAACAAAAAGAAAGATTTTTGTATTTTTGGGTCACGAGAGCTTCTTATTTATTCCCATGCCTGTCGCACTTATTGTCTTATCAGCAGCACCTACTAATGGTTATAGGGAGAAGGTGTGGGGTGTGGGTCTCTGGTGCTAACAATGTTGTTATCTCTATGGCCCATATATAAACGAGCTCTTCATGTAAAAGGGAAGCTACGAATCTTTTACAGCTGACGCCTCAAGTTTGACTGATAAGAGGAGGTTGATCGTTGTTTAGGAAGTGGGGGTTGGCGTAGAGTGGGAAGTACTAGTAATGGCATACGTCGCGTTTATGTCTTATCTTTACGCAGTCATTTGCCCCTCTGTGCTAACGCCCTCCCCTTCCATTCGCTGCTGTATTTTCTTATGTGTGTGTTTTTTTTATTATTTTTTTCATGCGAAACATTTTTTATTTTGTTTATTTCTCTGTGCGTCGCCTTTGTCTTCATTCATTTTGGAGGAAGGAGCTGAGTTGCGCTTAAATGCAAAATTTGCTTGTTGTTGTTATTTGTAAAAATAGCAAAAACAACAACAATCAATGCCTCAATATTTAAGGCACGTTCGAGTATCAGGCAACTTCCCTTTTTAAGTCTCTTCCCATATTCCCTTGTTTAACTGCCAACAGATTTATGGGTTAAATAAACGATTTTTGATTAGTTTGCATTTGAGGCTTTTTTTTTTTTTTTGTTATTTTTCCTGCGGGCGACATTTGATTTGCGGCATGTTTCGTTTTCTGTTTCCTCTCACGACAACTTTTATAGCGTCACATCTTTCCCTTGACTTGCGACTCGTTTTCCCTCGATTTCAGCTGTTGATAAACAAATATAAAATTCTTGAAACATTTCGTGTGCTGCTTGTAGTCCCCCCAAACGCCATGAACTTTGTATTTTTATTAGTCATTCATATAAAATGGGAAGGAAAAGCCAAAAAAATTCTTTCTTAAGACCAAAAAAATAATTTTAAAACATAAAAGTTAAGCTTTTCAAGCTAATTGACGAAATTAAGATTAAAATGGTTTACATTAAAAATCGTTTTACAGTTTTAAAAGTATTTTCCATTGACAGTTTTTTTGAGCAGTGTAAACTAAGATGCGACTTTTGAGTTAAATTCTACTTTGAGGTTCTAATAACGTCTTCATTGTGATGGCAAAAACCCCTAGAAATGCTCGTGCACAAACCGCACGAGAATCACAAATGAGGCCAAGAAAAAGCGTCTAAACAGAACATAGAGAAAGGGACAGAGAGAGTGGGCAAACGAGGAGGTGAAGAGTGAACGAGTGATATCAATAAAGAAATATATTAATGCTTAATGATGTGTTTTTGAATTCAAATGGAATACAAATTAAAGAGGCAAGACACACAAATCGGCATATTATAATGCCATCAGTTGAAAAAGGTAGGGGAACGGTGAGAAGTAGCGTCGCTAAAATTGGTGTCAAAGCTATAGAAAATGTGCATGTGTGTGTGTGTGTGTGTGTGTGGTGTGGCAAGTTGTAATTTATGCAAAAGACGTAAACAGAGCAACGAACCAAAAAGCAAAATCAAAAACAGTTAGAAAATGACAATAGCCGAAGTCAGAAATACACTTGATGAGATGTAGGAGATGTTAGACGTCTGAAGATACAGTCAAATTCCCAAAAAAACACTTCGTTATAGAAAAAATTCCTAAAAAAGAATGGGGTTTTGCTTTGAACTTAATTTTACGGTTTTGGAAATGAACTTCTTATTTAGAAAACTTCGTTATTTGGGAGTTCGACTGTACTATAATCTAAGAAACATTAGAATTAAGGAAGTTATAGTCAAAGTAGTAATCAAGAAAAGTTTTTCTTACCCTAATAATTAATTCTTTGCGCTTCCTGCTTTCTGATTGTTACACAATGTTTCACATAGTTATAATACCCTTTGCCTTAATGACTATACAAATATAACAACAACACTCTCACTCACGTACTCGTGCACCATTTCTCTCTAACACCTCTATTTCCCCTCCTTAAATGAAACAAAGAAACTTATATTTTAATGGTCAACTCAACGACAATTCACCTTTCGCTTGCAGCGATGCGGCCAAGAATCTCGGCTTCACTGTCATTATTGATATGCGAGGCAATGGGAACTGTTCATCGAATGTCAAATCAATATTGAAAGTATTGCAGGAGCATTTTAGCGCCAATATACACAACGTTGTGATCATTAAACCGGACAACTTTTGGCAAAAGCAACGCGCCTCGATCAGCTCTAATAAATACAAATTTGAAACGCAGACAATATCAATTGAGGCACTCAACAAGATTGCCGAATCGCATCAGTTAACAGGGGATTTTGATGGACAACAGCTGTACGATCATCAGCAGTGGACGGACGCACGTTTGGCCATTGAGGATTTCTTTTGGCAGGCAGGCGATATGGCTGATCGCATCGATGATCTCCAAGAGGATTTGAATCGCAATGATTTTGCCGAAGATGTCAGTTTGGCACGGCACGCCATCGATCATCACAACGAAATGCGCAAGAAAATAACCAAATTGCCCATCGAAGATCTCGATATACAAGGTAATAAGCTGCTAAGCAAAATAAATATGGCAAATGCTGTGGTAAATGCAGGAACAGCAGGACAGGTAAGCTGAATAATGAACTCTCTTTTTTCACAATAACTAACCTCTCATTCACTAGGTTGCTGGGGGCTCTGCAGCTTCAGATTGCTCCGATTCAGGCACCTCATCTGCCGGACAGCAAGCAGCACGAGTTGCTGGCAATGGCACTGGTGGAGGCAGCAACAATCCAGATATGTCAGCAGCAATTAATAAGGCACTGCGTCAAATTGACCTCATACATTCGGGTCAGGAGCGTTTGCTGATGCTCTGGCAGCACAAGAAGGTGAAGTTGGATCAGTGCTTTCAATGGCGTCTGTTCGAACAGGATTGCGAGAAGATGTTCGATTGGATACTGCACAATCGTGATGTGTTCCAGATGAGCTATGTCGAGATTGGACATAACTATTCGGGCGCCAAATCGTTGCAGGATGAGCATCAAAAGTTTGCTGTTGCCTCAATGAATGTCAATGTGAATATCGATCGGATTCTTGCGGTTGCAGCACGTCTCATCGAGAGTCAGCATTACGCGGCCCAACACATAAAGACACTGGCGCAACGTCTCGATCGCACCTGGAAGGATTTTGGCGCTGGCTTGGATGAACGAACTGCTGTGCTTCAGTTAAGCGTTCTCTTTCATCACAAGGCCGAGCAATATTGCAATAGTGTGGCCAGTTGGGCAGCCGCTTGTCAAGCATCGCAGCCATTGCCGTCGGATATACAGAGTCTTGAGACTGCGATCAGGACACATCAATCGCTGTACGAGGCCATGTGTCAGGCATACACCGAAGTGCATTCGACGAGCAAAAAGCTGCTCTATCAACTGGATCATTTGGTGCAGGTGTGCAATCAATCGCCACCACCAGGTGTGCCCGACTATCGCAAGAACAATACGAATAGTGGCTATAATAAATATGAGCGGCAGAATCCTGCTGCTGATTATAGCGAGGGCGCAAGTCATGTCCTTGCGGTCATTCACCAAATATTGGGCCATCATCGCACATTGGAGGCCAAATGGCATCAGGAGAAGATACGATTGCATCAGACTTTGGCGTTGCGTCTTTTCCAGGAGGATGTCAAGCAGGTCCTAGATTGGCTGAAGAACCATGGCGAAGTATTCCTGAGAAAGAACACAGGCATTGGACGTAATCTGCAAAAGGCGCGTGTCTATCAAAAGTCCCATGAACATTTCGAGAATGTTGCCCAGAATACGTATAGCAATGCCGAGAAGTTACTTTCTGCAGCTGAGGAGCTAGCACGCAGTGGCGAAGCAGATCCCAATGAAATCTATTCGGTGGCACGCGAGCTGGAGCTGCAAGTGGCCAGCTTTGCGGAGCGTGTGGAGCAGCGTCGTCGTCGTCTGGAAATGGCTGTCATATTCTATACACACGAAAAGGAAGTCAGTGCATGGATTGAATCCCTGCGCACGGATGTCAGCACAGATGAGACGCGTTTGTCGCAGGAGAATCTCGAAGGGATTGAACGATTGCTGCAACAGTATCGGGATCAGCAGGAGAGCACTGTGAATACCTGCATGACAATCATAGCGCAAGGCGAGGCATTGCTGCAGGAAATGCGCGCCTTGGAGTATGTGGACAATACGGGCTCGCTGGCCGCGCTCGAGGCAACGCTGGACAAGCTAAGCAAGCAAAAGATCGAAGTAGAGGAGCTGTGGTCAGCGCGCAAGTTTCGTGCCGATCTCATACTCCGCTTGCGCTACTTTGAACGTGATGCCATGGAGCTGTCATCACAGCTGGAGATTTGGTCAGAGGAACTACAGCATGCAGATCTTTCGCGTGACTACCAGAAGGCCGAACAACTAATACGCATGCACAATGAGTCTGTTACGGATATACAGAATGCCACATACGAAGTATTACAGCAGGGTCAGGATCTGTTGCAACTCTTCGAGAATGCTGGTTTCATCTCTATGGCAGATGCCACACACACGGCCCAAGCACGCATCGAATATCTGTTAGACTTTTTGCGTGAACGGGAAATCGATCTAGAGGAACTCTCCGAAGCGAAGCGTGCCAAATTGGAGCAAGCTGTTCAATTGTGCCAGTTTCAGAATGATGCCAATCAGGTCATTTCTTGGATACGCAATGGTGAAGCGATGCTCGTTGCCAGTTTCGTGACACCCAACAGTCTCCAGGAAGCAGAACAGCTCCGCAAAGAACACGAACAGTTTCAGGTGAGTTTTACCAATCAAATAATATCATTCAACAATTTCTAATATAATTTTCCGTTTTAGATTGCCATTGAGAAGACGCATACGTCAGCTGTGCAGGTTAAGTATCGAGCGGATGCTTTGATTAATGCCAATCACTATGATCCAAAGTCGATACGCGAGATCAGTGATGATGTAACCAAAAAGTGGCAACAACTGGTCACCTATGCCGAGGAGCGTCATAAACTAGTGACGGCCTCAATCAACTTCTACAAGACAGCGGAGCAAGTGTGTTCAGTGCTGGATAGCTTGGAGCGAGAGTATCGACGAGAGGACGATTGGTGTGGAGGTGGTGGTAGTAGCGATAAGGCTCAGACAATTGTACAGCTTATCTCGAAGCATCAGGAGCAGAAGGAGGCATTCCTTAAGGCCTGCACTCTGGCTCGTCGCACCGCAGAGACATTCCTCAAGTATGCGTATCGATCGAAGCAGTATTATCAATATACCCAGGGCAATTGTGAGGGGCATGTGAAGAGCAAGTTAGACAAGCTGTTAACCCAGGAGAATCAGGTCCTAGACTTTTGGACATTGCGTAAAAAGTCGCTGGACCAGTGCCAGCAATTTGTGCTATTCGAACGTAGTGCCAAACAGGCTATCGAATGGATACACAATACCGGTGAAGGTTATCTCTCATCGCGCACGAATCTCGTTGGTATTTCCCCGGAGGAGACGGAAGGTTTGCTCAAGGAGCACAACGAATTTCGTGGCACGGCAAAGGAGACACGCGAACGTGTCAAACTGCTCATCCAACTAGCCGATAGTCTGGTGGAGAAGGGTCATGCACATGCCAGTTCCATTAAACAATGGGTCGCCTCGGTGGATCAGCGTTACAAGGATTTTAGCAATCGCATGGACAACTATTGTGAACAACTAGAGAAATCCCTGGGCAAGTCAAAGCAACCGTTGCACATGCAACCTGATGCGGATGCAAACAGTTCGATTAGCAGCACGTCGGGAGCAAGCAGCAGTACCGATCGTCATTCGGATCCAACGCTGGAGGCAAAGCTAACAACCTCCGCCAGTTCAGCAGCCAGCAAGGAGATCAATGAGGAAAAGCGTAAATCGGCGAGACGAAAAGAGTTTATTATGGCAGAATTAATGCAGACAGAGCGTGCCTATGTCAATGATTTGGCCACCTGCATCAAGTGTTTCCTTGAAGAGTTTCGCAGTGGTCGAAATGTGCCGCCCGCCTTACTCGGTCAGGAAGACATTATATTTGGCAACATACGGGAAATCCATCATTTTCATCAAAAGATCTTTCTGCGTGAACTGGAAAAGTACGAGACAATGCCCGAAGATGTGGGACATTGTTTTGTTACTTGGGCCGTCAAGTTTGATATGTATGTGCATTATTGCAAGAATAAACCGACATCGAATAATCTGCTCGTTCAACATGCGGGCAACTACTTTGAGGAGTTGCAACGACGCCTCGAGGTAGAGCATCCACTGCCGGCCTATCTCATTAAACCGGTGCAGCGCATCACCAAATATCAACTACTGCTTAAGGATTTGCTGTCGTGCTGCGAGGGTAGCCATGGGGAGATCAAGGAAGGCCTCGAGGTCATGCTCAATGTGCCGAAGAAGGCCAACGACGCCATGCATTTGTCGCTGCTTGAGAACTGTGATGTGTCCATCGATAAGCTGGGCGAAGTGGTGCTCCAGGATGCCTTCCAAGCCTGGGACACCAAGCAGATAATACGCAAAGGTCGCGAACGACGAGTGTTTCTCTTCGAGCTGTATTTGCTCTTTGCCAAGGAGGTCAAGGAATCGAATGTGGTCAAGTATCAGTTCAAGAGCAAACTTATGACCACTGACATGGGCATTACGGAGCACATCGAGGGCGATGAAACAAAGTTTGCAGTCTGGACTGGGCGTTCTCCAATGCTCTCCGATTGTCGCATTGTGCTCAAGGCGAATAGCCTGGAAACCAAACAGGTAAACAAACATATGACACTGGCTTGGTTTGAATTCATTACTTATTTTTGATTTGCTTTACAGATTTGGGTTAAGAAACTGCGTGAGGTCATGCAGGAAACCTGCTTCTCGGGCACCTCGCTGACACTGCCAAAATCGCCTGCTAAGAATTCGGGCTCTTCGCAGCGCTCTTCACGTGATTTAGATGAACCTTTAACAGAAAACGATCATGATCGTTGCTCTCTAGCCAGCTTTGGCTCTGGCAATACTACAGACAGTGATAATAAGGTAGGTTTTTGAAATTTTATATTATTTACTAGTGAACAGGAGATCTTTCTGTTAAGCGTTTTGTCTTAACAGAAGTTTACGTTACCCTAAAATGTTATGTGAGCTATTTACAGTGTCAATGTCTGTTAATCATAACCGTTTCGTTGGCTGTTAACTTAACAGCTGACGAATAAAAGCTTAAACATTGGCAGTCTAGCTTGAAAGCTTTTTGTTTTCGGAAACTAGAAAAGCTTAACTATTTCCTATGGTCCTACCTCACATGATAAGAGCGTATGCCATTCGCATGTGCTCTCTCTATCTTTCTCTCTCTCTCTCTCTCTCTCTCTCTCTCTGTTTGTCAACGTTTTGAACTCTATTCTTAAGGATGCTGCTGCTGGCATACTATTGGCTACCGTTGTAAATGTTGGTGTTGCCACTGAACTAGTTTTTCAGCTCGGCTTGTTCGGCAATATGTTTAAAATTCATAGCAGAACTTAATGAGATTTTTTCTTGCTGCTGCCTGCAGCGGCATGCCACACAAACATACATATATACACACATTTATATGTGTTGTGTGCTTTTGTGTTCGTAAACCTTTTGAATTATATATGAATGATTTAAGTGTTGGGCTTACTGATTCTAATGGTCAGTTATCGGCGTCGTTATGCTTTGAATTTATGGTTAAGATTCACATAGTTGATTTCTATTAAAAATATTATTTTTATTTAAACGAAATGTTGAGATCCTCTTTATAACTCTGTTTCGTGAATTTGTCAATGCTTTTATGTGCCTTGAGATTGACGATGAGTGTGTGAGTGGAACAGAGAGAAACAGAGAGAGAGCATTAAAGCTTTCTTCTCCGTATATTAAGTATACGCAGCGTTGCCGCTAATTGGCAGATAGCCACTTGAACGCACGCTCTCTTTGCATTGCTCTCTCTCTCTCGCCTCTGAGCTTTTCATTTTGGCGGTTCATAGACGCTATTTGTTGTTGTCTCTCAGCTTGCGCTGCGATTGCCCCATTGTTTTTGTTGTTGTTGGTGTTGTTGTTGCTGCTGCTGCTGTTATGGTCGTCGGCTTCGTTGCGTAGCGGCCAGCGTTTGCTGCTCCAGTTGATTCGTAGAGTTAAAGCCAATAGGTTCATTGCCGTCGTTTTCGTTTTCGTCGTCGTCTTCGTCTTCGTCGGTCCTCATCTTTGCACTGTCTCTGCTGTCTCCTTTCTTTAAACTACTCGCAGCAGCAGCAGCAGTTGCCTGCAGATGCGCGCCGGGTCAAAAAAAAAAAAAAAAAACAGCAAGCGGCCAAAGCAGTGAACGCGCTTCTAAGCGTCTCCGTTGCAGGACCATTCGTGTGCCACCGTTTACCGTTACTCGTTTAACACTACAACTGTCGTTGTCGACTCTTTGGTGCTGCTGAATTTTCCTCTTCACCGAATTTTCCCCGTTTAACGTGTGCGTCTTAAGTATTTTTTTTTCTGCACTCTGCACAAATCCGTCAAAAACAGGAAGACAATTTACAACAACAATTGAACAAAACCTCCAATTGATTTTTAATCAGTTGATAAGCATTTTTGTGTGTATGTATGTATGTGTGCAAAAGATAAAACTGTTCCAACTGTTCGGTGCAAGTAAATCGAAGGCGGAATACAATATATGTATATACTTATGTTTAAAAATAAATTCAATAAGTTGCCAGCTGTTTTTATCGGAAATTTTAAGCAAGCGAAACAAAAAATGTTTCAATGCCAAAATTGCAAAAAAATAAAAGTATAAATCAAAAATTGAAAGACAAGTAAAATGAACGAAAAAAAAAATATATACAAACAGTTTTTAAGTGTGTGGCGCGAATAATGCAATAAAAACAAAATTTTAAGCGAAATTAAATAATTTTTTTATGTACATAAATAACTGCAACAATGTCAACATTTCACAGCTGCAAATAAATAGCTGGCTGTCGCGTTGCCTTGTCTCGAAACTAAAAGCAAATCCTCATTTTTGCGCTCAAACCTTTATGACCAAAAACAAAGAAACATACATATAAAAACACAACACATACAAAAACCAAAACGTTGGTAAAACGCTGCTGCTCATAAAAATGTCTGCAGCTAAAAACCCTGGGGACAGACACATCCCCCACAAAGAGCATCAAACATCGAAACAAAACAAAAAAAAACCACACAACACAATTTGTGCTGCCTTTGACCTTTTTCACGCCTTTAGCTATTTGAACAGCAGTTTTATTTAGCGGTACGTGCTCTCCCCTCTTATCTACTTCACATTTATCTCTCAGGGAAAGAAAAGACTCGAGATTTTTTCGTTTAAGGCACTCGAAAATGCCATCAGTGGATAAGTGCTGCTGTCAATTGCACTGCGATCGTTATGATAGTGTGTAGGTGTGTGTGTGTGTGTGGTAGCTAAACTACAAATACTTAGTTGATTTCTGCTTATAAGAAATGTTATACCAATTAACAACAAGATTCTTTTGATTTAGTTTTTTTTTGTCTCTTGACTTCCGAGAAATGGAGTTTCAGCTGAAGGCAACAAACATTCAATTAAGCTGCCCTTTCTGTGGAATTAAAAATGCTAAAATCTCTTTTTTCCACGAAAAATTCAAGTTAAGACTTGAGCAGAAATTCAAAAACAAATGAGAAGAAGTTAAGTTAACTTGTTATCTTTTAAAGCAGAATTTTAAATAAATAAACTAAACTAAACTAAAGTCAAGTCAAAGCAAAGGCTTCGGGAATATTCAATTCGATTTTACAAACATTGCAGGGCATCTAATAGTCTGTATAAATGCATTATCCCCCCCCCCCCCCCCCCCGACTTATCTGTTTGTAATTTTCTAGCATTTTGTGCATGTTTCGTTGTTCTTTTTGATTTTTCAATACAATTAATAGCACGCTTAGCCTATTGCATTGAAATTGTTGTTTATGCTTTGGTGATGTTTTTTTTTTTTGTTTATTGTTGCCATGACGCGACATGTTTTGGTCATTAGAATTATTAGTAAAGTTGAATTTGCTGCATTGCAATTTAATGTTGTGTAAAATGGGCTCGGTTAATTTTCTATTCAAATGAAGTACAGAATACAAAGAGTAAATAAATCGAAATAAAATACTATAGCGAGATAACTATGTATTATAGAGAAATCGTTACTGTCTGTTAATAATATCTTTTCAAAAGAGGTATAAACTATAATAGAAAAAGGATATTATTATTTTATTGCGAACTGTGTGAAAGCAAACCTTTTTTTAATTTATTAAAAAAGTTTTATGTCAGACTATCAATTAAATACTATTTATTATTTATAATTGTAAAGTTTTTGTTGCCATTAAAAGTTTAGAAATTGTAAAACTCTGTTTGATATCTGAGCAACATGCAACAGCGCAGCTCATTCTGCACCCTCTTCTTGCTTTTACGCTGATTTGCGCATTCATTTGCACAAATTAAATTAAAGTATTAGCGCAAAAGTATTTTTCTCTAGCTGAATCTGTCAAAAGATATCATTCATGTTGTTTGTGTTTGAATCTTTTTGTGAGAAACAAAAACACAGCAGCGATTCTATATATATATACACAAATATAGTATCCACCCCAATTTGACTTGTGCACCCTTTCTGTAAATTTCCACTGACATATGCCAATTTTCACGCGAATACGAAAATTAACTATGTATTCTTTTATACTCTTATTTTCGTCTTTGTCTTGACAAATTTGCTTGCTTCGTTTGATAGACAGCTTTACAATCTCGAGTTGTCAGCCTTTTTATTTATTTGTGTTAAATTCTTAACATTCAGTTTTGATTAAACGTTATCTGACTGCAAATTCAACTTGAAATCTAAAATAACAAACTGTTCGTTTCGTTTATGTTTTTTTTTTTTGTGCTCTGTAAACAATGAAGTTAAAGTGTTCTTTGGGAATAGGGCTAAAGAAAATTAAATCAAAATCAATATCAACGGTTCGAAAAAAGGACAGAAAAGAATTGAATAGAAAGAATTAAACTTGTATTGTTTTTCGCTGGCATTAAACTATTTTCCCGAAGTGTTTGTGTGGGCTTTTTTCAATTTAGTATATACATACATATATTGTTAGCTGTAAATTATTGAATCATAATTGCAGTTTTGGTACAGTTCGAAAAGCTGTTAGCCCAAGTGGCGGACGCTGTGGCGCACCTGCCACAAATGTGAGAACCACCCAAGCGATGCCGTCGACTGTATCAGAGCCAGCGGCAGAGGCAGCACAAATGTGTAAAAATAACAAACATTTACAAACATACTAACACACACACACACACACACACATACATACACGTCTCCTCTAAACAAAAACGTGCGGCTGTTGGTTATGAAAATTCAAGGTAAATTTTTTTTGGTCTATGTTTTTGGTAAACGAACAAAGCATCGGCCACAAAATCAAAACAATTCAATGAATAAAACTTATAATAAAAAAACGTGTTAAAAATAATATGTAAACATATAAAGTTATAAACTTACAACACATAAATATAATACTCATACGCCATGGAGTGCTAATTGAAAATACTTCCACGAGCAAGAATGAAATAGAAATCAAAATAGAGCCACAAATAAAAATCTGTCGATAACAAACACAGTCGTGTAATTGATACAAATTGCAATGTCAGATTTGACAGGCAGCCCAGCTGCGTTCTACAGTTCAACGTGACAGCCGCCAACTCTAAATGACTATCTAACTGAATGACGCTCTGTTTATATAGCCCACAAATCCAATCAAATTCACACAAACACACACCCCTTGTAAAACAACCTTTTTTAATTTGTTGTTTTTTTTCTTCTGCTTTTTGTTGAGATTTTGGCTCAGTTTTAAAAATAAAAGCACGTGGCGCCGCTTTGACAACTTATCGATTTTTGTGCAGAGGATTTATTGTTGAACAAAGTCCAAAATATTATTTTAAAAATAACAAAGCAAAGGGATAACTGCTAAGAGGATCAAACGAAACTTATTGAAAAAATCAAACAAAAAACACATAAAATAAATTTTAAGTTAATAATCCAAAAATCAAAAACTTTCAGCTTTAAAAAAAGCGAAGCAACTAAAATAAATTCCCTCCAAGTATTTTTGGGACCAAAAAAAAGCCAAACCAAATGCCTGAAATAATACAAAATTAATAATAAATAAATAAAAATAAAGACCAAACTGATTAGAAACAAAAATATTATAATCAATCGAAACAAAAGCCATGAAAAGTGTTAAGAAGTTTCTATCGGAACGCATTAATAGCATTGATGCAGCCGATGTTGGTGCTAGCCAAAAGAAGGTGTCATTGGAACGGCTCAAATGCAGCGATAGTAGCAATGCAGAGCAGGAGCAACAAACGAACGAATTTGCCTCGCTGCCAAATACGCCGGACACTTTGCCACCGATGAGTGCACCAATTGCCATTGGCGATCCATCGCCGTCGCCATCGTTGGCCGACTCGGCACAGAATACACCGTTGTGCACTTTGGCGGAAGATGACAGCACATCGCCCAAGATGGTGGGCAGCAATAATAATGGCGCTGCCTCAGCCGAGTCTCTTGCAACACGATCACCCTTCACCTTTCCCACCGTGGCAGCAACAACAGCTGCTGCTAATCCCCAGCAGCGCAAGAGTCGTCGCAAAATCTCATTGCCCTGGTTCCGCCAGTCCAGTGTGAGCAACCATGGAGCCCTGGCGCGACAACATACCATCGATACGCCCAGCTCCTTTCGTTTCTTTCGACAGCCCAGCAATAGTGGCTTTAAGGTAAAAATCGAACCTAACTCAAATGTGATTAAATTCAAACCAAAACTCATATCAATCAAAGTGTGCTTGCTGTCAACTTAAGGTTAGTTCAAGGCTCAAAGTTCTTGACTAGATTTGGGTTTCCTTTTCATTTTGCTTGTACAAATCCTATTAATATTTAACCTTCAACTTTTGCAGCTCTCTTAAGCTTTTCTGTGGAAAATAAGTGTTTAGGATTTAGTGTTTGTGATAAGCTTTGATGTAAGTCAACTTGGTTGTCACTAACAACAACAACAACAACATCTGTTAAAGCTTTGATTATCTTATTTTATTGCTAACAATATGATAATCAGAACACAAAAGTGTTGAATCATATCTTCAGGCAATTTACTACTATTTCCTTAACATTCATTTGAGTTTGTGTCCTTCTGTTTCTGACTTGGGGCTAAGCTTGAATGTGTGCTTAGGTTTACTTTTGTTGCTCCCTAGTTGATTGTAAAGTGTAAGTGTGCTGTTGACCCGACATGCTACGCCCATACACACACGCACACACCCACTTATTATCATTTCAATAAGCACATTAATCATACGCTGTGTTGTACACTAATTTATTTACTTCAAGTCGCTTCAATTATTGTCAGTGGGCAGTCGCCTTTTCTCTCTCTCTCTCTCTCTCTCTCTACCTACTTGTCTCTGCTTGTGTTTTCTGTACATATTTATGTAATTTATCAAGAGCAGCCAATCATCAACAGCTCTTCTGTTCCCTACTACGCCCACATCTTGCAAGTGGCGTACACATAATGTATTTATCACTTCATCAAGCCATGTAAAAGCTTATCGTCATCATCACCATCTTATACTTTAATGTCGTTGCATTGCGTTTTAGTTCTGTTCAGTTGACCTTGCTTTCTCCCTTAACAAGTTTTGTCAATTAAGTGTTGAGTGATGACAATGTCCCCGCCTCGCGATGTCCCTTTATCTCGTTTTAACAGTTTCCTGTTCATAAGCGAGCATTCTACAAGGCGCTTTAAATCAACTTATGCAATATTGATGTCAAGCGAAGTGAAGCTTAGCTTTAAATACCAAATTCTGTACACGTTTTATGTCAACAAAAGGAGCAAGAAGCAGCACAAGCTACCTGTTCCTCTGTTCCCCAATCGGAAAAGCTGCTTTCTTTTTTTTACTTTCATTCTTAGAGAGCGTAAGACGGTGCGTATGCTTTATGCATTCCATTATTCTCGTACGTAGCATACTTTTGCGCCGCAGTTGCCAGCAACAAAAACAAAAAAACTACGTGTCGTTGAAAACGAAATTTTTTAGCACATATTTTGTGTGTGTGTGTGTGTGTGTGTGTGTGTGTGTGTGTGTGTGTGTCGCTTGTCAGTTGCAGCTGCGAGCTCTTGCGGCGCAAAGCAAAAACGCGCTCACGTACACAGCGGAAAAGAAGGAAAAGCAAAAAATATAAAAGAGGCACCAACAACAACAACAGATAACAACAACAACAACAATAAACTGACGACGCAGCAGTCATAAACACACACCAACAACAACAGAAACAACAACTAAAAACGTTGCATAACAACACTCTAAAAATGCCAGCAATATGCAAAATCGGAATGCTCTCCAACAGAACAATTTTTCTGAATAAAAAATGGCTAAACAAGAAATTTGCTTAACTTTGGCGAAAGTATTTTAAATTTGCTAAAAATCTACTTATTAATGTATTAAACTTATATACAGTCGCATTTCCCTATAAGAAACTTTCTTATATATATATATATAACGAATTTTCTCTAAAACGTTTATAAGTTTTTCTTGTCCCTTTGAACTTCGTTTTATAGAAGTTCGACTGTAAAATTATTAACTTTTTGCCATTTTACAAAGATTTAAAGCTACTTTCCTATAAATATTTCTTATTATATATATTGTCTTGATTTATTTTAAATACTTTACATAATTACTTAAGTAATAAGGCAGTCACCTTGAAACAATAACTAGTAATTAAATGCCTTTGTTTTATAGACTAGAACAAACTGAATGCTTTGGTCGAAAATGCTTTCACATCAATCCTTAAGTAACTCGACAATAAAATGCTATTTGCCAAAGCACCAGATACTTTTAGCCAATAATGAATAGCTTTGCCCCATTATGTGCTGTTGCTGTTGTTGTTTTAGTAGTTATGCTTCATCTTCTTTATTTTTTCGTGCTGTTGTTGCTTTGTGGATTTAACGACAGTTGCAGACGGCCAAGTCCTCCTGTTCATGTTGTCTTATTTGCCGCATGGGCAACGATGATATGCAAATTGTACAAAAAGTGGACGCGCTGAATGACAAAAAACAAAACCAAAAAAAACCTAAGGATGCATAAGGAAAAAAAGGAATATTAATTTTGGATTAAAGCTGCTGCTCGACTAGACAATATGCTGTAAACTATCTTGAATCTGTAGAAAATATTTCGCAAAATCCCAACTTGTATCTCAAATGCAGATGCAAGTTACAAATGTGCTGTACAAATGATATGTCTACAAATAAATAAATGGTAAAAAGCAGCTTAAGCTTAGTTCTATTTGACTTGTGTGGGTTGTGTCCTTAAATCCTTTGCCAAGGATAAACTGCTTACATGTTCAACAACAGCCCAAAAGCAATTTAACAATTGCTCCCTAGTTGATTTCATGGTTGCTTTTGGGTCCGCTCAATTTATCATCTTTAGGCCATATAGACTTCTATATATGTATGTACAGTATCAACTACTTCAACTTGTGCACGCTTTGGGTAACTACACTTAACTGTTGTTGTTGTTTGGTGTTGCTGCAACGAATTGATTACTTGCCCCATTCTATGCCTCCTTTTTTTAGTGCCTCGTTTTTACCAAAAACAGCATTTGGGTTGTTCTCCCTTTTTTGTTCATTCCTGGCCTCAGAGCTCTGAGAGCAGCAACCATTTTTCGTTTATCGTGTTTGTTCCACTTTGACATGCCAATGGCAGCACACACACACACACATGTTATGATTGCATGAGTACTTTAACACTTTAGAGATAAGTCCTTTTTACCAGGAAAAAATACTCAAAATTTCGCATGTTGACAGAATTCATCGGAATTTTCACAAAGCGTGAGTTCCCACGAAATCTATAAGCTATCCAGCTAAACGGTTGTTTTTCAATTCCAAGAAGCTGTTGAGCTATTTAAGTTGTTATATCTAGTATTTTAGTATATTTCCCTATTAACTTTAAATACAATTTAAGCTGTTTATTATTAAGCGTTTGCGGAATCGTTTGTTTTGTTAAACTGGAAACAGTTGAAAGCGGTTTAAGTTGTCATAAAGAGATTTTTAGGAACTATATTTAGTATTTTTTCCTATTTTCTTTAAATTCCATGTGTCTAATAGAAACACTTAATTATTAAGCGTATACGAAATCGTTTGTGTTGTTTAACATGAAATTTTATAGCATTTTACATTGCTATTAAGGATCTGTTCTTAAACAATATTCAGTATTTGAGTATCTTTTCCTAATACAATTACTTGTTGCTTTTTTAATACCATGTACATTTTCTTGGCAACATTTAGCTATTTATCGTATGTGGGGAATAGTTTGGGTGTTAATATATATGCAATTGAGCTACAAAAAGAACATTTAGGAAAAATTTTTGGTATTTTAGTATATTTTCCTATTAACTTCTGGTTGTAGTTGCAACACCTTCTGATTTAGCGTATGTGGAACCATTTGTTTTGTTTAACAAGAAACTTGAAAGCTTTTTAAAAAGTTATAGAGGATCTTTATGCAGAAACAATTTTAAGTATATTAGCATTTTTTCCCCCCATTTACTTGAAATTTTAGTTGTACCGCCAGAACTTAAATATTTATCGTATGGGAAACTTATTCAAATTGTTTTAAAGAATCTTTTCACATACAATGTTTAGTATATTTAAGTATATTTTCCTGATTAAATAACATGTCAGTTGTATTACTGGCCACACTTAATTATTCACCGTATGTGTTGAATCGGTTTTGCTGTTATCTTTAAACATGATCCTCTCTAATTGATGTATGAAGGTTTTGTTTAAGTACTTAAATCATCCTCCACCCCATACAGCACCCACCCGCCCCACGTCGCCATTGCCAATAAAGGGCTTGACTCGTTTTATCTATCATGTTGCCATGTTTGCACTTAATTTATTGAGAATATTATTCGATTTGCGTTGTAAATGACTTTCACATACACAGACACACACACACAGCCTGATACAAAAACGAACAACGTTGCCAACAAAATGTGGTAACTGGTTTGTCATCGCATACGGTGTTAAAATGTTGTCGCACAATTATCAGACCACATAAAGAGTGTAGCAGGATAGGCAAAAGGGAGGAGTCCGTCCGGACCTAGTAATATTTCTGTTCTGTACAACTGTCCTTCTCTCTCTCTTTCTCTCTTTTATACTACTTACTCTTTCTGGGCACTTTTGTTTGTGGTAGATATTTTTCGTTGTTGTTGTTGACTGGTAACAACGTAATTGATGTTCGAGGCATACGTTTATAGCCAAGTGCCACGCCCCGAGTGCAAGTTAATTGAATAATAGACGACATTAATGTTGTATATATTTACCACAACACATATATACATATATATATATCTTGTGCATAATTGCGTTTGTGATTTACAAATGTGCCCCATGGGTCCATTTGCCAATTGTTTTGTTGTCAAGCTAAACATTAGTCAAAAATGTGCCACGTTTTTGCGATAAGTATTTTATAGACTTTCAAGTTGATTAAGTGTATTTCATCTTAATCTCACTTCCTCTCTATGGCTTATCGAATAAATCAATAAATTTGTTGCGAGTTTTTTGTTTGTTTTGCAAAGGTTCATTCTAAATTTTGTCTTTCATCTCAAATTTGCAATCAGTTAAATAATGTTTTCGGTAATTTGAAACGACAACCCAAAGTATTTTCTTTTTTCTTGCCATCTCTCTTTGTTTCGCATATTCTTGCCTTCTTCTTTTTTTTAATGGCCCCCACACAATTGATGAGTTTTAAGTGAGCTGCAATTGAGTTTTTATTATGGCCCATAAAATCCAAGGCAAACTCAAAGTCATGTTCATGTTTTCATTCAACTTTCCATTTCTCTCGTTCTACTTCCCCTATTTCGCTCATCATTATGTTCGCATTTAGGCCGAATCGCTTAACAAATTTTTGTATGTGTCTCGGGTTACGCATGTTTCGTAGTCTACTTATCTGTCATTTCCATTTCCTCCCTCATTTTTTTTTTGTTGGCCATTTTATTGTTATCAGTTTTCTTAATCAACACACACAAGCAGAAACCTTTGACTTTCACAGTGTCCTGTGCGCAATTTCTAAGGACATTTTGCTTTTACTCTTGCCCCGTTTGTCAAAGTTGACAGTTGGTTTGCGTTTTTCTCACAAAACTTTTCTTTGATTCCATGCGCCAAAACTTAACGAAACGAAACGCAATTCAACTCAAGTTTTGTGATTTGCAATTGAATTTCATTCATGTTCATTGTTCAAGTTAAAGTCCGATTCCTGTCAAGGTAAATGCTACATTTTTGCAACCGCAAAACTTTAAATGAAAATGCCAAAACTAAGTACATTTAAACTTCCCTGCAAAGTTAAATTGTTGAGGGCATGCTTGCTTAACACACATATTTATGCATCCGGAAGATGTTTGTTAATTGTTGCATATTTTTTTGTACGAAGCACTTTGCTTTTTTCTCCTTCCCTGCCTTAAGGATTTCTGTGACTGCCTCGTTGATTAACTATGCAAAAGAGCAGGAAACGAATAGGGTAAGGGGCTTGAGGTGGTCGGTCAGCTTAACAAGCCAAAGCTGATTGCATTTTTGCCAAAAAAAAAAGAAAAAAACTTGCAAGCTTCAAACTGTAAAGTCGCTTGAAGACCGCAGTAGCAGCAGCAGCAGCAGCATAAAAAAAACTCAAAACGTAATCCACACAAATATCAAGTAAACGCCCCTTATACTCTCCCCCAGCGCCCTGCCAGCACGAATGAAAATATCCATTCATTAGTTTAATGAAAGACTTGGCAAGCACACAAGTTGAGTCGAGAGAGAGAGAGAGAGAGAGAGAGAGAGAGAGAGAGAGAGAGAGAGAGAAAGCGAGCACAAGGCAAAACGTGCAACAACAAAGTGCCACACTATGCTTGGTAAAATGTTTTCAAGATGAATTTAATTTCAAAGTACTAGGTTTACTTACTTGCCACATGCACATCCAAAAAAGAGAGAGAGAACGAAAGTAGGTTGTTTTAGGAATAGAGTTTTGGTTTGTTGGTTTTAATATATAACTAGAATAACAATTTTAGAAAACTTTTGTTTGTATAACTACTTGAAACAATTAGTCAGAGACAAAGCAAGGCTTATAACCAAATGCTTTGTGCTTTTCACTGCTAATCAAATCTTCAATGCCAAACCACAACTTACAATCAATTGTTTTGTGAGTGTTGAGTGTGGTTCAATTGGTTCGTTGCCTTTTGTTATTTCAGCAATTTCGAACGCACTTCTAGAGAAATTAACATCAACATTAGAGAGTGCGCATACGCCATGTGTTACAGCAAGCAGCCACAGGCAGAGTGAGAGCAGGTTGAAGCTGCAGCTGCAAGCAATTGCAGTGTGAGTTAAACGCCACCTGTGAAAATGATGATGCTAATGACAGCAAATGCCGCATTACATCTATGTGAAGGTATATGTGTGTGTGTGTGTGTGTGTGTGTGAAGAAATAGTTCTACACTTATATCTGAAATAGGTATTGCCAGCAAGTTTAATGTTGAAATATGGCCTCAAGATTAGATGAAATTTTCGCAAAATTTTAACAAAAAAATTTTAAAATAAATAAAGATTAACAAAAGAATTAAGAAGGTGTTAGGCAATAAGAAAAATAAGGATATGAGGTAATTTTCGATCGTTATACAACAGAAATTTAAAAAAAAAAAAAAAAAAAAAATTCCTTCCTCTGCGATTCTCAAAAATTTAAGTAAGGTCTGCGACTTTGTGATCATTTCTGAAGTGAAAAGTGAAACTTTTAGAGAAAAGGTAAAAGAGAGAGACCATGAAGGAGAGAGCAAGAGCGAAAGGACAATTGAAAGAACGAGCCAGAGCTTTGTGGAGAAAACCGTAGTAATATATAAAGTAAGCTCAAAAATCATTATAACAAAAAAATTTTAAAATAATAAAGATTAACAAAAGAATTAAGAAGGTGGGAGGCAATAAGAAAAATAGGGATATGAGGTAACTTTCGATCGTTATACGACAGAAATTAAAAAAAAATATAAAAAAAAAAATCCCTTCCTCTGCGATTCTCAAAAATTTAAGTAAGGTCTGCGACTTTGTGATCATTTCTGAAGTGAAAAGTGAAACTTTTAGAGAAAAGGTAAAAGAGAGAGACCATGAAGGAGAGAGCAAGAGCGATAGGACAATTGAAAGAACGAGCCAGAGCTTTGTAGAGAAAACCGTAGTAATAGATAAAGTAAGCTCAAAAATCATAAGAATTAAGCAGAGAGGAAGAAAGGAATTAAAGGAGATTGTGTAAAATAAAGAAGAGGAAGTCAAGGCTAGGTTACGTTAGGTTGAACCGGCTGACCCTCCCTGGGAAGTGTCACACATAGACCACTTAAGCGGTCCTTAGTGGGGCCGGTGGTTGGAGATGATTCGGACTATCTCGGTGTGTGGTCCTGCGGAGTGTTTGTGCTTCGGGTTTCGCGACATGGAAGAAAAAGTCAAGATCAGAATAGAAATGAGAAAGTCTCGGATTTCAATGTTAATCTAAATAATTGAAATGAAACTCTTGATATAAAACTTGATTTGTGTAAAACTCCTTAGAAGCAAGCGCAACTTAAAGATGCATTTAAACATTTTTTCAATGATTTTTCTCCTTAACTTTTTATTAGAATTCCATTTAATATAAGGAATATTTAGCATATTGAAATTTTTTCTTCCTCTTTTGTTGTTGTATTTTCTTAGCTTTTAGTGGGCGTGTCATTCACGCAATAGTGCTTGACATTTGTCTGCCGCTGGCAGCATTTGGTGCTGATTTATTTGACGCCTTCCATTTCATGTTGTTTTTGTGGCTGTTGCTTTTTTTTGGCACAACAAATTGTGTCACGTCAAATGGCGAAAGTCGAAATGTTGCAATTTTCCTCGAGAGAAAAAGACAAAGAAGTTTTAATAGCTGTCGTTTTGATGGGTGGTGAGACAGGCGAGAGAGTCGAATTTATGCCACATATCTGCCACGCCCATATACTACCCACCCACAGTCCATCCCTGGCAAACACACACACACACACATGCACACACGCACACTCTTAACTTTTGTAACCATGCACAAACTGTTGTTGAAAAGTTTTAATGCTTGGCGCGCTGAAAGACTTTTCGACTAATTGCATTACAAGCGGAAACGTGCAACGTGTGTGCATGTGTGTGTGTGTGTGTCAGAGTGTACATGTGTATGAGTGGAGCCTAATTAACAGCATTGCCGCTGAACCGAATGCTTTCATGCTCTTCAAGGCGCTGGCACCTTGGGTCTGGCTCATTGCTCAGTTTCCTGTTGAGACTTGGTCGTTGTTGTTGCTTGTTCTCAGACGGAGTCAGCATTATAAATAGGTAACGTGAATAGGAATGAAGCAAGGCAGCCTTAACATTCGGCCATAATGAACTGAGCTCGTGCGCTGCTGGAAAACTTTCTTTTCATTTGTTGCGCTGCCACAATGTAAAAATTTTGCCTCTTCGTTCAGCCAAAAGGTGTTTTGTGGCACGTGGCAGTAAGCTTGTTGTATGTGGGCTGCATACCAACAAAAATATATATTTGCATGAAAATAATGAAGACTTTTCACACATGAGAAATTGATAGAAACTTGTCATTTGGTTCGCGAGACTTTTTAAAAAGTTTAAGCACCTTGGGACTTCATTAGAAATAAGCTAAGAATAATTAGTTAAAAAGTAAAATTATTAATGAATTAATTAATTGACTCCCAATCGTTTAAGTTGCAGCTAATTATAAGCCATCTTATCGATTGTTGTTTATCTACAAAATATTGGGAAAATGTGTCCGATTTCCCACTTGTGTCACAACCACACAAAAGAGAGAGAGAGAGAGAGAAACTGAGCGCGCGAAAAGGACGACCACACATGTATAAATTAATAAAGTATAAATTATTAATAAACATAACGTTGGTTGGAAGCGTGTGTGTGTGCGCGCTACCCTTGCCACATTTGGTGGCAGCTAATCGAACCTGACATCGTCTTGCCAATAAGCAATTAGTGCCTCTCAGCCCAGACAATGCAACGTGTGTGTGTGTTTGTGTTTGTGCTTGTGGGTTGAACATCTTTCTAATTAGTTTCTTAGTTGGGGAAATGATCCTTGAGTTGCTTTTGGAGGTCGTCGCTGTTTTATTTCAAGTATATGTGTGTGTGTGTGTGTGTTGGCTAAGAGTCCTTGCTGTGGGTCACACATACATATGCTCTCGCTCTCGCCTTCTCTATGCAGCTGACAAAAATCGCACAAATTAAATCAATAATAATGGAGAAGGAAACCCACTTGCCCTTGCCCTTGCCCTTGGACATCGACACTTGGCAATGTCGCCTTTGGCAGCAGCATTTATCCATTTATCTACTCGCTTCATTGAATACCCACACATCTCTCTCTTGTCTCGTCTCGTCTCGTCTCTTACAAAGCTAAATCCATCATCATTTCTACTTATAAACTGTACCCAATTGAAATTTGGATATAGAAGGGTGTAATGCAACTGTGTTGAACTAAGAGAAAACTTCTTAATCTTAATCAAAGCTAATGCTTAACTTCATTTTCGTTTTTGTATACTTAATTTAAAACTTGAATATCTCTACAACTCACAACAAACATTCCCTCAAAAAGGCTTCGAAAAAAAGAGTAGCCAAAGCCCCTGATCATATGTTTCTTATAGCATTTCAAACTTAAACTGAACAGATTAAAAATCAACTTTATTTGTAATCTAATGTTATTCCTAAAGGGTATAAGATTAACATAATAAGTCATTGTCTGGTTTTTTTTTTTTTGTCTATATATTCTGGTTAGATATTTTCTCATCAATGCCTCATTTTTTTTGCTCATCTCTTACTCATTGTTTTTTATCTCTTTGCAGTTGGGCAATCAGGAGGCCACGTGGGTTGTGGCCGATTATATTGCCAGTTCGGGCAGCAACGAGCTAAGCGTTAGCAAGGGCCAGCAGGTTGAGATTATTGAGCCGCCCACAGCCAGTGAGCCGGACTTTTGTTTGGTGCGCCTAAATCCCCAGCATGACGATTCCGCTGTGCAAGAAGGCCTGGTGCCAGTTGCTGTGCTCAAACCGCCGCCAGGCTCCCACAAGCAAGGTTCATCGTCAGCCAGTACCGGAGCAACATCAACAGCAGCAACATCCACAACAACAACATCTATACAAAAATCCAACGACAGCATGCAGGATCAAGGTAAGACTTAAATAGAGAGCACTCTCTTAGTATATATGTATTCATAAAATATTTGTGCTTTTTTTTTTAGGTAATCGCAGCAAGGCTGATGCATTATCCTCTTCTACAAAACGACGCGGATTTAGCGGGTAAGTTTTTAGGTGCTCTTGACGCGTTTCAAATATGCAAGCAGATGGCAGTTACGAGTTGACGGCTTGACTAGCTTGGCTGTCAGTTGACAGTTGACATCATCCCAAGCCTTTTGGGTCACGTCGCACTAAAAACTGAGCTCTGCTTGACACTTGAAGTGACTCGGTTGCATAATTAATAACATAACGAGAAAAAAAAGTCATAAACAAGTTGTTAAGGCTTTAAGCCAAAAGCTAAACGACACTCAGCACAGCAATCATCAATGAAAATGGTTCTAAATTCAGAGTGAAATGAAGACAAATAGTTTTGTTTAAGTTGCTGAAGTGCACTTAAGAGTTTTTGAAAGGAACTGGCTTTAATGATATTACTGCTAGAACATTAAAACGCTTAGCCTTTACGAACTTTTACTTAACGTAAATATATTGATAGCTTAAATACACAGCTTAACACAGCTTTTAAGCTTCATTCTTCTTTCTAAACATTTTAATTGCCTTCAGCTTATAATTTTTATCTTTGTTATCCAACTGCAAGGCCAAACAAATGCTTTTTTGTTTCAAAGTTATTTAACTGCATTTTTCTATCTAAAAGTTTGGCTAAGTTGTGTGTTTAGTTGAGGTCTAGTTGATTGTCTTTTTGTGAGCGAATGAAAACCAATTGAAAAAGCATGTCACAAAACTTATCAGTTCGTTCTCTTTCTCAAACTTTACTGCAGCTTTAGTTAGTTGTCCGAAACGTTGATAAGTAGTTGCCGCATTTTACGTAATTTGCTCAGAACTATCAAGTTGATTTTCTCTCTCTCTTTGAGAAACCCCAGAGCAAGTCTCAAGTGATTTATTATGCACTTGGTTGCTGCATATTTTCTAAGTCTGCGCTTTGGTTTATGCGTCACATTCCACTCGGGATTATAAGATGGAAAATTATGCAATTATTAAAGTAAAGGTCAAACTAGAAATGAAAATGAAATCAGCATTTTTCATTATCTGCTCTATTCACATTTCACAAAGTTTAATCTCATTTGAAAATAAGCAACTTTCATTCAAATTCCCAGCATTTTTTAATTACTTCTTTTTTTTTTGTATACACTAACATTTTGCGTGCGGTGTATAATCGCGTGTCGACGCGCTCGACCATTATAAAGATATAAACCCATTACACTCAGCAGCTAAAAACAACAACAGCAACAATTATAATCATAACAACAACAACAACACAAACATTCATAGCACCCAAAACGTATCAAGAACTTTTTTTTCGAATACCCTTTGTGTTTAGAGATTGCAGTGGGGAATATTGGAATCATAACTGAGTATGTCAATAAGAAAAGTTATATATCAAGTAAGACATCTTTTTGCAGGGTATCTGCTAGTTGTCTACTCATACTTGTGTGTGGCTATGTTTTTTTTTTTTGTTATTTTATGAGCGCGAATTTTGTTCAACTGTTGCTCACCCAAAGTCGCAGGCATTTATTTATTTATTCTTAGTTACTCTTTGTGTTATTTGTGTGAGCTCTTTTGAAGCAACCGGAAAGAAGGGTGTGTGAGAGTGTTGTGTGTGTATGTTTTGTTTGTGTTTGTGTTTGTGTTTTTTCTCCAGAAAGCGAAAGCCTGGCCGGCGGAGCTTATTGTATTGTAGAACTTGTTTTGTTCGTTCAGTTGATTTTCAAACGCCGGAACGCAACGTAACGCAACGTTGAATGTTTTAGTTTTTTATCATTTTGTGAACGATCACAAAAACAAAAATACGACATTTGTCTTAAAGATTTTCGGTATTGCAGAGAGTGTGTTATCAGCCATGTGTAATAACAACAATAGCACATTAGATAACCAAAACGGTGCTATCAGTGATATCCCACCGAAAAATGATAATGATTATAACGACGACGACGACGACGTTAATGATAATAACAATACAATTGTGAATGTGACAGAAATGAAACGCTATTCGGATTTTTATCCGAGATGCAAAACGTCGCAGCCGCAACTTTTCAAGTCCACGTCGCTAAATATTAAAGGCTATCAACGGCATACTTATCCCAACAACAACCATACACATCATTCGGAAGGATTTTCCTGCTTCTGCTGTGATCCCATAGAGCCGCCGAACCCAACAACGCCCAGCAATGCGCACAACAATTGGTAAATTTTCGATTGACTTAAAAGAGAGTAAAAAGGAACAAAAAACAAGATCTTGAAGCTTTGATTAGAATTGAAATATATATCTATCCCAATCGCTCTATGGATTCGCTTTCTTCGAGAGAAAGAACAATTTGTTCAAGATACAAGCTGCTTTCAAAGAATGCGTATCATTTATTCTTACCCTAAACTTTCTGCAGCTTAAAGCTTAAAGGGTATCTTATAGTCTTGGCACTTTCTAGCCTCGCTTTACTTTGCCTACCACACAATGCACAGCCTTTGTTTTCTTTCTAATCCAAACTATGCGTTTGGACTCACGTTCAATTAGCTACAATACTTGCCCCATTGCTGATTCTCCTCTCCAACCATGGCCATAAATCGAGTGCTTAGCTTCATTTGCAACAATAATAACTACTCATAAGCATTCGCTGCCAAACAGCAACAACAACTACGACGCTTTGCTGGGTATCAGCTTTAAGTGTTTTGGTTTTGGTTTTGTTTGTGCAACGTTATCCAAAAAGTGACTAAGCACACACAAAAAGTCATGAAAGACTTGTGTCTCGTCTCAATTTTATGTGATTTATTGTGATTGGTAACTGTCATATAGTAGTGCATATAATAGCAATATCAACAAATACTAGATATACCATATGTAAATTGTGTGATTATATGACTTTGGACACATTTTCACCTAATGCCTGTGCAAGTTGTATCCATCCATTTGTGGTTGAGGCAAAATTGTATTTTCAAAGCTCTCTTTGTTCATTCTCCAACTAAAGTATTATTTTTTGAGCTGCGGTTAGTAAGTGCTTTTCTATTATTTGTTGTGTGGAGAAAATAAAGTTTTTTTCTGATAAACATGTCTTAAATTAAGTTACTTATTCATAGTTTTGTATAAAACTAAGAATAAGTTGTTTGCGTATTGTTCCATAGCCTAAAAATTATTCCATAAAGTTACATAACTAATAATATTGAAACTGTTTGGGAACTTCCAACAGTCGTGTTGCGCTATTTAAGCCATCAACTGTTGGCTATTAGGAAAACCGGCTTAATAATTCCCACAGTTGTTTGTGCGCGATAATTGCACAATAGTGGAAACCTGTTTTTAATCAAAATGTAATTTGCTATTGCATTTGTTTTGCTTTCTTATTTAAGAACAATTATTATTTATATTTTCAGTTTGTTTATATTTTTTAGCTGAGTGGTGGGAGGAGAAGTGGGGGATGTACATGAAGTACATATACGAATTAGTCAGCATGCCACAGTTGTTGTTGTTGTTGTTGTTGCGTTCGTCATATGTTGATAAGAAAAAGTTGCAACTTCCTCGCTTTATACCACTTATACAACAACAACAAAAATCGGTTTACATTAATCATACGCAGTGTGGTGTGCTTATTTGTTTGTGGCTTGATATCAATTTCAATTTTGTTTTGTTTCTTTGTTTGTAATTAGATGTCTTTAGGTGTTTTTTTTCTTTTATGATAACATTTTCGTTTGAAATTTAATTGCCATTTTCAATCGATAGAACAATCTTATCAATCTTAAACTTCGACCAGTGATTAGCGATTTGTCAGTCTCAAAAATGCTTCTAGACACAAAAAGTTTAATGAGTATAAATTGTACTTTTGTATGTTTTCCAGCCGCTTGCTTGATCCTAATTAAATGCATTTAGTTAACTTATTTATAGGCCTCCTCTGTCCAGTCTATCTTTAAATAAAGACAACTCAACTGACTGGGTTTTAGTTAGTTAGTTTGCTTGCTTCCTTCCTTTCACATAAATGACACAAAATACTTTCAATATTTGCACACTAATTGGGCATTTTTTTCTCCTTCTTTCTCGTTCGTTTAGCTTGAGTAAGCATTGTGCAAAGCAATTTCTTTTATTATTACTTCTGCGGTTGTCATTGTTGTTGTTGTTGTTGTTTTTGTTGTTATTGAGTCAACTGCTAAACATGAATATAGATTATTGTCCAGCTTGGTTCTAAGCTCAACTAAGGACCTCCATTTCCCACTTCTTCTGCCCACTCTTCGCTTCATTTGTCTCAAGCGTTTTGTCAATATGTAGCGCGTTTATTTGTTGAAGGAGGGAAACAACAAGTCCAATGAACTAAATGGACACATTTGCAAGTGTGTAAACACACACACACGCGCACACCCTCACACATTTGCTCTATTCACTAATAAACTAAGTTGCTGCATACTTTGCGGCGACTTCATTAATACACAAAAACCATCTCAAACCAACTTTACTTCACACAAATGCATGTGTGTTTTCGTTTCTGTGTATGTGTATTAAACGTTGCCATAATTGCCCAAAACATTACATCAGCGAAATTAATTTTCAACGTGAACGAGCACGTAATAAATTAAATAATATTTCCAAGAAACATTTTCATATTTTCCCTCACTTTTGTTGTTTTTTGTTATACTTTTTTTTTGTGTTTCGTTGTCAATGTTTGTTTTTACTTTGAATGCCTGTTTTACAGGTGTCGTATCGCTGCCTTCAACCCCCTTGGCAATCCACTCAGCTAATAATATTTATATGCAAAAACGCCTCTTTCTATGCAACAGTATTTTTGTTTATTTATGGAAACATGTTGAATTTGGTAAACAACTTTAATTTAAGTAAATTAATTGCTTATTCCGAATTTTAAGTTCAGTTAACAAAGTTGCTTATGTTGAGTTTGAATATTTCAACCCATTAAATCTCAATACAGTTTCGAATAGTATCAGGTTAATGACGCTCATAATGTGGCAGTGTGTGTGTGTGTGTGTGGCTTTTGCGGTTGGTGGATTTTGTAGAACTTAAATATTTTAATCATCTAACCATAAAGTATAAAGCGCGCTCGCCTCACCACAATCTCTCACCAAAAAAAAAAAAGATTAACATGGATGAACTTAATTATAAATAAAATGGCATTAAATGTTGTAATGCACAACGACCACAAAATAAATGTACAAAGGGGTTTTTTTATTATGTTGTTGTTGTTGTTGTTGGCGATGCTTTCTTGTTATTAATTTCAAAAGTGCTTGAAAGTAGCCACAAACTTTTTACGGTTAAAGTAAGAAAAAAATAACTTGCCTTATTATTTTTTGTCTTTTTGTCATAAAATATTTTTGGCCTGCCAAAAATTAATCAACATGGGCTTTTTAACGACCTTAAAACTTGCAACATAAATCAAAAATCAAAGAATCATAAAACACAAGCACCTTTAAAAATGTGACCAATGTTTTTTGTTTATTCTTTGGTCGGAAAGAAATATGTACAGTATTCAATTGGCTGGCAACGACTGCTTCACTCTCGCTCTCTCTCTATCTCTCTCTGTCTTTCAACGCCTCAACTGAGCGACTGGCCGTGTGCCATGAACTTGGTCCCACTGTGCACAAGAGAGAATGTGAGATTCGAATATTTTATTGTTATGCTGCTGTGCCATTGGCGACAGTCTCATATCCGCCACGCAGCTGGACAGCCAGTTTGCCAGAGCATATTTTGGTTGTTTATTGTTTTTCTAAATATTAATTGTCAAATGGATGAACTAGTGCAGGGCGCCACCTCATTACGCATATTTCTGTACTGTAAACAAGCTTTTACTTTAAAAACTGTTTCGAACAAAATAATTAAATATATATATTCTCCTTCTTTTGCAGGCGCAAATGGCTGCCGCAACCGTTGCGCAAATTCTCGCAGAGTGGCAAAGGAGTGGAGAAATCACCAAATGACAAGGCTCTGCTAAAGAAGCCCTCGGAAAAGAATCTGAGAGTACGTTGCTTATTACATAAAGATTATGTATCAAGAAAAAAATATATATATATATTTATAATATTTATTGCTCTACTCGTTTTATAGCTAACACAGAATCATACCGAAGAGCTGGCAGAACAGCTGCCGGGTGCCAGCGGCAGTGTTGGCCAATTGCCACCGCCATTCAGCACACAACAACAACAGCAGCATGACTTAGAGCCGGAAGAGGAAGCCGGCTTAGAATTGCCGCCACCCATGAAACCCATACAGGAGCCGCATTTGATTGCCAATGGACCTCCTACATATCCAAAGGATCTCAAAGAGGGCTCAGCCAATATGGTGAGTGTTTAACAAACTAAAACCAGTAAATTGAATGGATTAGAATATGAAAAGAAAATAGTATGACAATGCAACCAGTCCAGAAATTAATACTACAGTTTAATCCGAATGCATTGGAAAGTATTCTTTTAGCTGGACTGGACTGCAATGTAGGCATGTGCATGTGCGTTCTTAGATCGTAAATCGATTGTCGGGAGCCACGAAAATATCACCAAATCTTTCGTTCAGCATTAATCTGCAAGTGCGTCTGACTGGCAACAAACTGTATATACTTTGTTACTATTAGCTCGCGATCAGACAGTCAGTTTGGCAGTTTTCTATAGGCGAAACAAATGGATGTAATCTAAACATTCTCAGGTGTTTCTTAACGAAACTCAACCTTACTTAAAGTAACGAATACAGAAGAATATGACTTTCGACAGCACATTCCATACTCTTTCCATACCTTATTTTATCTGCAACTCATTCTACTCGATTCAATTCGAATACAATTCAAAGTCATGCAGCTGTTTAAAGTGAGTGTAAATATCACAAAATAAATCTTGTTTAAAACCATAAAAAAAAAAAATTTTTAACAAAATTTCGTTTTCGTTTGAATAAAGTTATGAATAACAAAATTAGTACAGCGCATTTTTGATGGATAATAAATATGAACGAAACAATTATTTCAATAAACCTTTGCTCCATTAAATCCCAACTTGCATATCTAAATATCTATTTTATGTACAATTCTGTTAGTTTTCTCAAGCCCCAGCGATATGGAGCATTTTTGTTTTGTTGTTGTTTGTGTTTTGCAACGTTTGTGATTTTATTTGTTTGTTTGTTTTGCGGTTTCGCTCTCTTATTTTTATTATTCTTTTTCTGCTGGTTTGTTTATTTTAATATATATATTTGCCAACACACAAATCAAAGCAAGATACTTTTGCGCTTAGGCAATCCGAGCACGAGCTGTTCGCATTTATTTTATTCATGCATTATTAGAAAGCATAGCAAAAATATAACAAGATGATCACAGCAGCAGAAGCAGCAGGTGGATGGGTCACTCTTTTGGGGCAGCCACCTTTGACATTAATGTGCCACTTTATTTAGTTTACACACTTAAACTAAGTAAGAGACGCAGTCAAAGTGGACATATATGCCTCGGGGCAAGGGCAAGGGCAAGGGCAAGGCAAGGCAAGACAAAAATGCTGAAACAACAAACCTACAATTTTCGACGCCTTCAACAGAAGCTAACGCCAACAACAACAACTACAATAATCGCAATAAACGACGCATAAATTTTGCGCAGTCAAATTAGCTTGGAAAATGTTTTCTGTGGGTGGATAAAAATACATTTTAATATATATGTGTGTGTGTGTGTATAAATTCATGGGATAGCTAGAGATTTCGAATCAGTTTCAGTTTATTTTGTTGGTTGGGTGGGTGGGTTGTTTAATGGTACTTTACTTTAGTCTGAGACATTTATGAATGTTTGTGTATGTGTATCGTTTGGCTGCTTTATTAACCGGAAACGTGGCACAAAAGTTATTTTTTCTCACACAGCATCCGTTCGAAACAGCTGAAACCTCTCAGTCATAAATCAGTTATGGGATAAAAAGGTGTTGCACGAAAACAATAAGTTTGTTTTCTAAGATAAAAAATAATGTCTTAAGAACAACGAGTCATATTTTATTTCATAGAAATCAAATAACAAATGCACACTCACAGTTCTTTAAACCAAAGGTCGTGCAGGTTCAAAGCGCGACCCTTAAACGAATGTTGCCTTACTTAATCTCAAGCTTAGGTTTGGTCTATCCACTTTCGTTTGGCCAAGTGTATCTTATTTTAGAAACACTTGTTGAAGTTCTTTGGCGCAAACAGATTTCAATTGAAATCAATGACATATCCATTACATTGACGATTAACGACGATAACTCTTAGGCAAACCGTCCTCCCTCTTACTTTTTCGGCAATAATACTCAAAATGTTGTCGCCATATTGTCTTTAGGCGCCATTAACAACAATGGTAATGAATGCTATCGCTCTCTTTCACGCACATTTCTCTGTTTGTGTGTGTGACGCCAATGAGATGCTTCTGTCGCCACTTGGACGCTTGATGTTGCCTTCATTTCCATCAATAAATTTAATGTCGTCTGTGAATGTTTTTCGCTTTTTTGCTTGCTTTCCATTTTATGGCTTATTAGTTGAATTTAATGTATATTTTGCACGCGTTGCTTTGCCTTGTAAAAAGTTTTGGTTTTTTTCTTTATTTTATTATTATAATTTTTCAAAAGAATAATTTTCTTGTTTTTTCCGTTTGCGGCGCGACATCTGTTTGTTTATGTGACAGGGTGTGAAAAATTCGGTTAACCTAGTTTAACATATTTTCGTTTGCATAGTATTCTATTGTTGTTGTTGTTGTTTTCTGGACACAATTGGCAATTAGGTTTTTAGGCTAAACTTACCTTTGTTTAGTTGCCCTTTATTTTTTACTTTTTATATATTTACATTGTCATTAATTTATAATAGCTATGTTACTTTTTACTTTCGTTGCTTTAAGGAGCCTTGAACAGTCAGTCACCCTACTTGCCACTCACCCACAGAGCCTAATTTGAACTGTCTGGCAGAGCATTTGGCCAACAATTTGGCATTGGCTATGCTAAACTTTGAGTGCCCGCTGTTATCAGTGTATTTTTTTGTAAACCACATTATCCAATTAAGGAAATACTTGAATTTACTTGCCCTGACCTTTAAGTGCGCCACTTGGCATACAGTTTATTTAATTCCGGTGGGAAAATGCCAACAACAAAAACAAATCAGATAAAATTGAAAATTTATGCAGCAATTAAAATGCCTTGTATTGTTTATATAAGTTGAATTTTTGAGGCATACATAAAAAAAAATACAGCTTGGAAAACAGAATAATAGACGATAATCATTTTTGTAACAAATGGTTTAACTGATTATAACATTTTCATAAGACCTAATCCCAGGCAGTTCTAGCATTTTGCATTTTGAAGGGTATTCAATAGTCGCTTTTGGGCTTAAGTTTAATGCATATTCGTAATAGTATTTTGGTGTTGTTCTTATTGTGGGTGAATTAATGTAATGCTCTCTCTCTCTCTCTCTCTTTCTTCTTGCATTCCTTACGCACACATACGCACTAGCTAATTGCTCTCTCTCAGTCGGCATTCTCTCGCTCAATTGTATATTGAATATGTATTTGAATGCTTCATGTCCCTCACTAAAAAGAAAAAGTGGCGACGCTTTGATTGAGAGTCTCTTTGATTGCCGTTGCGGGTGTGCTCAAGTGTGTGTGTGTGTGTGTGTGTGTGTTTGTGTGGGTGTGTTTTGGTAGGGGGTAGAATCTACGCAACTATTTGTGAGCCCTGTCAGGTCATTTAGTCACATTCAGTCTGGCAGTCAGTTAAGTTAGTTCAATTAGAGAAGTTGGCGTCTTTCAGTTTTTAGTTGAAGACGAAAAATGCGTCGCTGCCGCTTAAAATCCTTATCAAGAGTGCAATAACAACAACAACCGTTGTGTGAAATACAAATTTGATTACAAACATTTATCCAATAATAAATAATAATATTTCAAGTGAATTGAAAAGTTTTTGAAACGTGCCATGAGCTGTTTTCTGCGTTTATTTGTAAGTGCAAATTGTTATTAATATATTTTTAGATATATAAATATTTAATACGCGCAATATTTTGATTGTGTTGATGACGCGTTTCTTTTTAGCCCAATCCAAATGCGCAAATCTTATCAAGAAGCAAACAAAGGTTGTGGAAAATACGAGAATATATTTACCTAAAAAATATAGAAACATATTAATTACACAACTTTGCCTGCAGCTTGCAACAAACAATAAACAAAAAGTTTCTAAACTCAGATTTGACTAAGAAATTTGCGTTTTTTTTATTTATTTGCTTTAAATGCAAAAACTAAGTGCCTTAAATTAGTGCGATGTGATTTAAGTTGCGGTCTAACAAGTAACACATACTATAATTCAATTGTTGCAAAGCGAAAAAAAACACAACTTTTTTACACCTCAATGGTGTGTTATTATTTCTAATAAATGTTTAGCCAACTGAATAAATAGCATAACATGTTGAGAAAATGCTCATTCTGATGGACTCCCAAATAGAAAGAAATCACAAAACCATAACTACAACAACAATCAAATGCTATTTTTTCATTGTTTGACTGCAACAATCATATACAAAATAATATATGTATGTATATATAAGCACACACCTGCCACAATTGTTGCTATTTGCGTGTTGATGATTATATATTTGTTTATAGCGATGCCACAACGTGCATCTTTGTGCCCTCCATTTGCCTCCATGGCAAAATGCGAAATTCCAAATTGCTTTATAATGTTGAAAATCAAGTTTCAATTGAGTTTTGGATAGCAGCTGAAAAGTTTTGCATTATCTATTATAACTATTATCCTTTTTGCTCGTCTTGCAGGCCAGCACCGGTAAAATAGACGGTAATCCTTTATCGGAAATTGAACAAATTGTCCGAATGAGTCGGGTAAGTAGACGGAGCAGCAGCATCAAAAAGCTGAAGATTTAACTAAAGTTTATTTGATTTTATTTTGACAGGAACAACACGAGTCAAACAGTCGCGTGGATGGCAGCGCTTCAAATGAAGCTGGTGGTGAGGTTAATGCGGCCACCAATGGACGTGCCGAACTTGGCTTTGTGCAGGATAACAATGACAAGGTAGGCAACAACAAAAACAACAACAACAATTCAAATAAAAAAGTGATAAAAACTCTAAACAAAACTTGAACGCAGAACAAAACCGATGCCAGCGATAGCGAAGCAGGTGCTTTGAATCGACGCCAATTGGCGCTAAATGAACTGGTTTCAACAGAAGAGTCCTATGTGCAGGATCTGCAAAAGATAGTCAATGGGTTAGTTGCTTAACTTAATATATGTATATTCGAATCAAAGCTAAATGCCTTCGAACTTTAACAATAGTTACATGAAGGAGATACATAACAAAGATATACCCAGACCCGTTGATCTGCAAGGCGGTAAAATGGATCTGGTATTTAACAATATCAAAGATATCTACGAGTGGCACAGAGAGTAAGTAGCATTAACAAAACAAATACAATCAATGCTCATATGATTTTTAACTTATTTTGTATTTGCAGTAAATTTCTGAGAGCTCTGCGTCACTGCCAAAGGTCACCAGCGGATTTGGGACCCTTAATCGAGAGCTCAGCCAAAAAGTTTACCATGTACTATTATTTCTGCAGCAACAAGCCGCTGTCCGAGTTTATAGTCAATGAGCATTATCAGTATTTCGATCAGATACGCCAGAAACTGGGACATCGCCATGATGTAAGTAACAACAACTCTTTGAATGACATAATACTACTACAACTATTAATTCTGTTCATTGAATTTACAGTTGAGTGCATTAATTATAACGCCAGTGCAGCGCATTACCAAGTATGTGCTACTCATCAATGAGATCCTGCGGGAGACGAAACGCGCTGGGCTGCACAATGAGGTCGCAACGCTAATGGAAGCCGGCGAACAAATGAAGGATGTGGTGAAGAAGGTCAACGATATGATGATGGTGCTGCGCGGCCTTCAAGACTTTGATGGCGAGATAACAGCACAGGGCAATTTATTGCTACAAGGAATACTCACGTGTGCCATCGATGCCGGTCAGAAGCAGCGCGAACTGCAGGTCTTTCTGTTCCAACAGATTATCATCTTTGCGGACATACAAAAGGTGAAGACACAGTTCAGCAGCCCCATTTTCAAATATCGTACGCATATACAGGTGAGCTAAATAAACACAATTTAGCTTTGATATCATATTTATAAAACTATTATATTTATTCTCTATGTAGCTGAATCACATGCAGCTGGAATGTCTGAAGGAGGGCGAGTTTAGTTTTCGACTCAAATCAACAGATCCAAATAAGCCAACAGTTACCGTTGAGTGTCAGGCTGGATCGAAAAAGTCATACGATGAATGGCTGGACAAATTAAATATGATAATTGATCAGCAAAATGAAATGCTTATACGGCTCGTCAATCCCTTGAACAAATGAAACAATAGTAACAACAACAACAACATGTTGAATTCCAAATGAAAACAAAAAGAAAATAATATACACAATATATCTAGATATATAAATGATATATAACAACTACAGTTAAAAGATGAGAGTAGTTCTATATAGATTTATAACAAAAATATGACATTGCCAGCTTTTTTCAAAGTCTGTTTATCAACCAGTCAGTCAGTCTGTCTAGTGAGCACTTCGCCACACACTTGTTTGTCTGAGCGTCCTGTTTCTGTTCATTTTTGCTCACTATCGTACACACACACACACATACTCAAGTCCTTATTTGTATGTAGCTTGTAATTTATTTATTTATCATCAAACGCGTCTATAAATATATTATATTTGTATGTGCCGTCTGTTATTAATCGTCTTTTTTCCGTGTTAAATGACTAGCGAAAGTATTATATGCTCAAGAATACAAACATATATATATATACTATATATATTTTATAATTATATTATGTGCATTTCGTAAATTAATGTTTTGCCTTATTTTGAATAGTTTGTATTATCCTTTTCTACAAAAACGGCAATTAAGAACTCAAGTACTCACAATCAAAAGCAATACACAAATACTTAAATAACCCAACCATATAAAGAACCATGTTAATAGTTAAAGAGTATTTTTTAATGCGTACGATTAGCTCTAGTTTTTTTTGCAAATTTAGTTTATAAACTTATTTACGGAATTTAGTTTTCAGTTTGTTTAGAAACGGTGATTTCTATAATTATCTTATATAATTTCACTGCAAGAAAAGTTTAATGAAACAAACATTTAATTTTTAAGTTTGATTTAATTTATTTTTACGTACACAATGCTAAACATAAACATATTTTGTATTTAAAATATATACATATATATAAAAATATTATATTTTACAAATGGAAAAAAAAAACTATTTAAGCTTTAAACATTAATCAAAAGGAATTGCCTAAGTTTAGACATTTTCCAATTTTAAATTTAATGAATTAAAATAAAAAAAAGCAAACATGAACAAAAATAATACTGACTACTCAGATATCAAAAATGGTAATTGTTTTATTTTTTAACTCTCATTATTTAATAATACAACAAAAACAAATCAAAAACTTTAAGCCCCTCTATGCATAATTAACATATTTAAGCATAAGTAAATCTTGAAAAACAAAGTAAAAATAATACATATTTCTCCCTTTTGGTGTGCGTTTATATATTGTTAGTTAGGTAAGGTCGAGTGTAGGGGCATGTACAGATTAGTAGCGTATGCGATAAGTCTGTTTAAATACAAAAACACAAACTAAATAAATGCCACAAGTTAAAATACTCTTTAAACATAATAAAATGGACCAGGATTTGATTAAATGTATAAAGCACACAAACACACACACACATACATAAGACAAGTTACTAAACGGTTGTTTTTCACACACATTTCTTTTATTATTAATTTTAAACGCACTTAACGTACACCGGTAACAAACTTATCTTATAATTAATTCGAATATAAATATATATTTATATACATAAATATCAGCATAAATGTAAACAATAATTATTTAGCATAGCTAAATAGTGATGAAGAAAAGGGAGAAAAGAGAAGAGAAAAAGAAGCGTTTTGATGACGAACATGAAATGTATTTTTTTTACTAATATGTGAAATGAACCTCCGGCATTAATGAAAGAATGAAAAATACAAACGAAATGATATGAACAAACGCACATTGGAAACTTGCTATTTAAAGGCCACATTTTTCTACATTTTTGCACCGCACACAACAACAATAAAAACAACAACAATATATATATACTATCAAATAAAAATAAAACATAATTGAAATATTCTTTTAAATTTTTGAAATCTATGTTATTATACGCATAGTAGTATATGTAACATAAATTATTATATATATAAAAAAAATTATGCATCATACTTATAGTACTTACTTACTTAACAAAAACTTATTGTTGTACTCTAAAAAAAAAAAAGGGAAAAAACAAAAAACTGTTACGAGCAAAAATACCAAAGCGAACGTCAAGTAATTTTTTAGGGGCAAATGAAAATTCTAGATAATTGGTAATTTTGAAAAAATGTGCGCATATTTTATGAATATTTAAATACAGTATAAGTATGCCTGCATATATATTATTATTGTGTACATCTTTGCAAATAAACGTGTTAATCTGTGTTTTAGCCAAGTAAGCAAATTTAAATGCAAATCAATTGCAGCATTAATGACGCAAAAACCAACAAAAACAACAACCAACAAAATAAATCTATATATATTAATATATATATATGTATATCGAAATACAAATTGTATGTACCCAAAGCATGTAATCTGAATTTAAAATTTTCAAACAGTAATAAATGCAAAAGTAGATGAAATTTATAATGAGTATTTAAATATGAATCGAAACTTTAATAAATCGGGTGCCTGTGAGTGTCAAAGCAGACAGCTTACAGCCGCATGCAACGCTCTTTACGTGCAACAGCGCTGCCACGGCCATTTCACAGCGAGTTAGCATCTCTACATTTATTCTGCCGACTAATGCAAAAGCGTCGCAGCAGCAGCTGCAAGGAAATTCAATAAGTTTTCATCACAAATTGCAATCACTATTTTCAAAAATTCATATGGAGGAACTACGCAAGCATTTATCAAAGGTGAGCGTGCCGTGCGGCAACCCACCTATCTACAAAGACGAATGCGTATTCTCCTACGACAATCCGGAAACGCCGACAGGACTCTACGTCTGTCTGCAAAGTTTTCTCGGCTTCGGCGAGGCATTTGTACGCGAATATGCCGCTAAGACAGGCAACAACGTTTTTCTGCACATCAAGCGCGATCGCAAACTGAAAGAAGGCGAATCTAACGACCAGATGACAACAGATGCAGAAGCCGAAGCCGGTCCCGAACGTAAAATCACGCGTTTGGCCATCGGCGTCGAGGGCGGCTACAATGAGACTGACATTGCCAAAAAGTACGAAATTAAGGATACGTACAGCATTGTTATTTCACCCCAGATTGACAAGAAACTGCCCTATCCGGATCCCGAGCTGCCCATGCGTGTCACACATGCTGTGGAAGCCATCATTGAGGCGGATTCGGCAATATCCAAGCTAGAGAAGGCAACTCTAATGGGTAAGTGTGACCAGACAATAAAAACTTTTATGATTTTATGATTCATATCATTCTCTATCTGTACAGGCACTTGGGATGGTGAGGTGCGTCAGGCATCGAAGTACGCTGAGAATCTGCAACAGCTGGATAATGGAAAGAAGATACCGCCAGCTGGCTGGAAATGCGAGAAATGTGACCTCACCAACAATTTGTGGTTGAATTTGACCGATGGTTCCATTATGTGCGGTCGCAAGTTCTTCGACGGCAGCGGTGGCAATGATCACGCCGTGGAGCACTATCGAGAGACTGGTTACCCGTTGGCGGTGAAGCTGGGCACAATTACTGCCGATGGCAAATCGGATGTGTTCTCATATCCGGAAGATGATATGGTTCTCGATCCGCATTTGGGCAAGCATTTATCCCACTTTGGCATCAATATGGCTGCAATGCAAAAGTGCGAGAAATCTATGGTTGAACTAGAGCTGGAAATTAATCAGCGCATTGGCGAATGGTCTGCTCTAACGGAGAGCGAGAGTGAATTGCAGCCGCTGGCCGGTCCCGGATATACGGGCATGCGTAATCTGGGCAACTCCTGTTACATAAACAGCGTGATGCAGGTGCTCTTTGCCATTCCTGATTTCCAGCAGCGTTTCGTGGGCAGCGGTGCTGAGCATTACTTCAAGGCTTTCCCCAGCGATCCTGCCAATGATTTCAATATACAGATGGCCAAGTTGGGCAATGGATTGCAGTCTGGCAAATATAGCAGCATTACTGAAAACTCTTTGGACATGGAACACATGTCTGGAATATCGCCGATAATGTTCAAGAACATTGTGGGCAAGAACCATCCGGAATTTAGCACCAAGCAGCAGCAGGATGCCAACGAATTCTATTTGCATTTGCTTACCCTACTCGATCGCAATTCGCGCAATCAATTCAATCCCGCCGATGCACTCAAGTTTCAGCTGGAGGATCGTGTGGAGTGCATGACGAGCCACAAGGTTAAATACAATTTGCGTGAAGAGTACACCTTCGAGCTGCCCATTCCACTGGAGAAGGCCACTAATCTGGATGAAGTGCGTGAATATCAGGAGCGGGATCAGGCGGCACGAGTTAGTGGACAACGACTTCCCGACCGGGATATTGTGCGTCATAAGGTTCCGCTGCAGGCATGCCTGGAACGATTCTTTGGCACCGAGATCATTGACCAATTCTTCTCCACGGCCATCAATGCCAAGACGACGGCCAAAAAGACCACACTAATGGCCAGCATGCCGGATTTCCTCATGATACACTTGGGCAAGTTTACGCTGGGCGATGATTGGGTGCCCAAGAAACTGGACGTGTCGGTCGACATGCCCGACGATCTGGATCTAAGCGTTTGGCACGCCCGTGGAGGCTTACAGGCCGGCGAAGAGTTGCTACCCGATTCAACTGCGCAGCCGCCCAAGTTTGTATTCGATGAAAACATCATATCCGAATTGGTGAACATGGGATTTCCGCCAGAGGCGTGCAAGCGTGCCTGTTTCTATACCAAAAACACCACCCTAGAAGCCGCTTCCAATTGGCTTATGGAGCACATTGCCGATGCGGATATCTCGGATCCGTTTGAGGTGCCCATCAATCGCATTGGAGACGGCGCCGCCTCACAGTTTGCTGCCAATCCCGAAAGCCTGGCCATGCTCATGAGCATGGGCTTCGATGAGATGCAAGCCCTGGCTGCTCTTAAGGCCACCGATGGCAACGTAGAGCGTGCCACAGACTGGATCTTCTCACATGCCGACTGCATCGATGAGGTGCCAGCAGTTCAAGCACCGGCTCCACCATGCACAACAACAACAGCAGCTGCCGCTGCTGCTGCTGCGACCAGTAATTATCGCGACGGCAATGGAAAATATAAGTTGATGGCGTTCATCTCGCACATGGGCACTTCGGCTCAGGTGGGCCACTATGTGTGCCACATACGCAAGCAGGGCGAATGGGTTATCTTCAATGACACAAAGGTGGCCAAGTCACAGAATCCACCCAAGGATCTGGGCTATCTGTATTTGTATATGCGCGAAGACTAAATGATCTCCCGAGAAACTAACCAAGCAACCGACGCAATTCTTAAGATTTGTGACAATTATATACTGTACGAGAAAAACAAAATAAAGATTTAAATAATATGCTAGTTGGCTGTATTCGAATCCAACAAATCAGAAAGGTATTTTGAATGCTTTTACGCAAATTTATTGTTGTTTCTTTGGCAACAGTTCGTGAATAATTTGATTAAGTCGATCGGCAAATGCCTCGAAGGAGAACTTTTGCTGGACACGTTTGTGGCCAAGATCGCCCATCTTGAGACGCAGTGCCTCATCACGAAACAGCTGATACATGGCACCCCCAAAGCACTTCTCGTTTTTGTCGCACAGAAAACCCGTGGATGTGTGCACCACAGTTTCGGTGGGTCCACCACTGTTCAGAGCCACAATCGGTTTGCAGAAATACATGCCTTCCAGCGGCACAATGCCAAAATGTTCATTTTCGGGCGTATAGAGGAGGCAATGTGCCGTATAGAGAAGACGGCACTTCTCCTCATCCGTTGGTGACTGAAGCAGCACCACATAATCCTGTAGCTCCAATTTTTCCACCAGCTGCTCCAGCTCGGCAAAATGCTCGACATTCTCCACACAGCGGGTATCGTAGCCACCGGCAATGATGAGCCGGCAGCGTCTGAAGTCCAGTGTGGGCAACATGTTGCCCAACAGACGCAGGGAATGCAGTGCCAGAGCGTGATTCTTCTTCCTCTCATAGCGATTGATGTCCAAAAAGATAAACGAATTGCGTGGCACACGCGGATGTACTGGCTCATCGAGTAGCGCCGAACGCTGCTCCAGCTTGTGCTCCATCTTATCAAAGTATTGGGTATGCAGCGAGGGATAGAGTACATCGGGAACGGTGCTCAATCGCCGGAATGTATCTTGAAAGACGCGTAGCGTGAACTTGGAGTTGACCAACACCTTGTCGGCACGGCCAATGGTGTGCTCCTCCAGCCAGTTGATAGGCGTTCGGTATATACGCTTTAATAGGCCCTCGCGAGCACTTAGCAGCTGGTCCGGAAAATGGCAGTAGAAGAGGACACGTGGACGATGGCGCGCTAGGCGCAAAACCGGCACACACACAGAAATAAGATCACAGAAAACCACATCCACCTGCTCACGCTGTGGCATAAAGAAACTGGCATAGACAGCGGCATACAACATTCGAACATAGGCACAGATGGCATAGAAGCGTCCAAAGAGTCGTCGTGGCAGCCAATCGCCCACAACCTGCACCGGGAAACTGCCATCTGCCGTCTCCTTGAAACAATGCAAACTGTCATGATGATTGGTCAGAAAGCTGACGTCATGACCGCGCTCCTTTAGCGCCAAAGCGGCGTCTACAACAAGACGCTCGGCTCCTCCAATACCCAAATCGGGATGCAGAAATAAAACACGCACCATTGTGTACGCCCAGAATAAGTGCAGCTGCAATAAATTAAAGCTTTAATTACTTGTAGGCCAACCATATGCCAGTTTACCTACCTAAATGTCATTCAAAGTGCATTCTAAGCAGCTAAAAACAATACATATTTTTATTTTGATTTGTGCTAGAACAGCTATCGATAACTTTGATTCACCTATCAAAATTCTTTAGCGTTGCGTTGGCAACCCTAGAAGGAATGAAACCAAATGCGTTAGGTATTTTTTAGCGCAAATACGGCGCGAACTGTTCGCATTTTGGCCCGTGTTTGCAACGAACGCATTAAATTTTCAGTAATATCCCAATAATAATTTGGTAATTTTAATTAGCGCAGCAGCTACAGGCGCTGATCGGAGTGTATATTGTGTTGTTGTGCATATCATCCAGAGGGATGCAGCCGCCAATTAAAATTAAAAGCAAAGGCATCATCGACAGTGAGCGCGCCTCGTTGTTGTTGCTCAATAAATAGAATTTAGATTACAATCAAAACTCGTCGGTCGGTCGGTCGCTAAACCAAAGTATTATTAAATCGCCAAGTGTGTTATGTGTGCGTTGTAATTGTTGCTGTGACATCCAATACACAAAATACAAGAAGCGTCGCTGCCTGCCACCGCCCCCCCGTCGGCAGTCGCCTTTACCGTCACCTCACCGACAAAACAATCAACTGTGCGCTTCCTGCAGCGGCTTCTGTTTGTCTGGCTGTCGAATTGCAATTATCTCACGTCAAGCATAATTAAATATTTAATATAACAACAACAATTGTAGACATTGTTTGGCCACTAGGCCACGTAAAACAACAAAATGCCCAAAATATATGTGAAAAAACCCTTGGCTAATCTCGTCATACGCAATCGAGCGCACAAGAGCAGCATATTTACGGTAAGTGGTAATCTGTATTTATGTGCATGTGTATTTATTTACATACCTATGCAAATGTTTGTATGTGTAAATACCATGCGATTCCCCTTATAAACACCTGTGTCACTGATAGCAACAACAGTAAACTATCGTTAAATACTACTAGTAGTATTTGTATTATCGATTATCGATATATACGGGAACATAATTGAAATTTGTTGTTGCCAAAGTGGCGTGAAATTGGAATTCCACAGTAATTAGAATCGCCAATTAACCAAGTTGAATGTTATACTACATTATTTTTTATATACAGGCATATGATAAATATTTTATTAAGAACAAAAACACATAATGCGCATAGCTACTGTACTCAATATGAGGTTTGGTCAAATATGATAGATATCAATCGCTGGCACTCACCTACAAGTTTGTTGTTATGAATCACGTTACCTTTGCCCATTGATTAAGTTGTCTTCCTATACTATATACTATACTATAATGGGCGACATTAGATCGCCAATCAAAATGCCGATTGCTTATTTCATCAAGTGTGGTTAATGCAAAAAAAAAAAACTTTAAGTGTATGACAAAAGTAGTTTTCTGTCAGGCGATTTTCTTGTTCACTAACAATCATGCGATAATATAATAAAAAAAAAATAAACCTAAATGATATTTGTGAATTCCGATGGGAAGTGCTTTTGACTGCACGAACCCGTAAATTTTATAGCTTGAGTTTGTTTTACGTTTGAAAATTGTAAAAATTGAGTGATAAGAACTATTTCCTTGGACGTTTTTAAATACTATTAGTCATATATAATCGTCTCGCTGACATCAGCAAAAATGTAGCGTGCCATTTGAATTGTGAGCACATTGTGAAAAATTTTGTTTCCCAAGCGAGCACACATTAAAAGTGAGCACACAACATATGTTTTTTTTTTTTTTTTGAAGTGGGCGAGAGACCGATCTCAATTTTATAATTATATTCAACGTTGACCTATCAAGCAACAACAACAACAATTTCTTGCTCAACCACTTCACTAGAGACTCGATTCTGTTCTCAGCTCTCATTCATTAATTGAAATTTTTGGGGTTTCGCTTTCGTTTGAAAGCTGTTCTGTGAGTTTGTCGTTATTTTCTGTTTATGTTTTGAGTTATTTTTTTTTATTGTTTTCGGCAGAAGAAGTTTTGTTTATTATTCTGACACATATTGAATGACTATCAAATTTTGTTTTTATGGCAGTGCATTGAACTCTTCACTCAATGGGCTCAATGTAACTATAATATTTTGTCACACAGTAGTGAGTGCTACTAATGAGAAATATAGCTGCTTAATCAGTGTGCGCGTGTAAATATTACATTAATAACAACCTAAACCCATTTCCCAACTTCCCTCCCCCCACCTCGAGCAAGAACAAAAGGGACCGTCACTGGCGTATAATTACAGCCAACAACAAATGTGGCACAGTACTCGCCGGGACTGGGAACTAATCTTCTCATTGTTGTGCATATTTAATGCTCTTTGCGTCGACTGCGACTGAAACAGCAACAGCTATTCTAACGTTTGTACATATACAGTCTGACTTGCAAGATAATTAGCTGCTAACCTAAAAGTCAGACTGGGCAGCCAGCTTGCCGCCATTGCCACACTGCACAACAAAATAAGAAAAGCTGCTTTTGGCACACCAAAGACAACATTCGTTTTCCATTCCGACATTTGCTGCATAGTGTAATAATGCATTTTACGTATACGCCCAATAGAACGCTAATAGCTTTTGCACCCAAAACCAATTATGATAATGGCATTTCCTTTTTCTTTTCTATGGAAAATTTAACTTGCCGTGAACCTTGGCGCAGTTAAATGATATTCCGTATAAATGTATACAGCTTTGACTGTGACAATTTTCTAAGAACAACTTTGGATAGAACATTTGAAAACCAAAAATCATTCACCTTTGTTTTTCTACCTTAAAAATATGCAAATACTTAGCTATAGGGTATTTTTTAGTTAATTACTTTTGCACTCACATTTGCTTCCCATTCAGAATAAACACAAAATGTTGGCTTTATTTAGTACATTTCTTTGGCGCAAAGCTTTTCATTCATAAAACGAGAGCAACACGCGCCGAATCCACAAGGAAAGCGAAATGAACGAATGTTTAGCGGCATTTCTCATAAGCTCTCCAAGCTTTTGTTTTGAAGCTCTCTCTCTCTCTCTCTGTCTGTATCTGTGTGGGCGACACATGCAACAAGAATCACAAATTGGCAAACAAACAAGCAAACAGTTAACACAGAATGGGGAGGGAATTATTATGGGAAATTTGATGCAGACAATATGAGAAAGCAGGTTTATGGAGCAAATTCTGCGAGAGACGAAAGTGAAATAAAAGCGATGCTAAGCTTTTATGTGTGTGTGTAGGAGTTTTGTTTTTGTAAAGGGCAGTGAAAGTCAAGAGGCGCCATACACACCCAAACACACACACACATAATGTACTTGAAACAAAATGTAGTTTTATGGATTTTTTGTGTTTTGCATTTTCTCATGTTTTGTGCTTTTGTTTGCGTGTTTACAAATAACGAGCGATAATTATGTCTATTTTCCACCTAGTCGAAATAATTACAAAACTACTACAAAAAAAGAATGAAAGAAACGTAAGAAGCTTTTTAAAGCTCTGTTTGTGTGGCATGCGAAAATTTCATAGCGAAATGTACATTATATGTACATATACATATGTATATGTATTTGGTATTGCAAGCATGCGAAAATTGTAGCGACGCTTTTCCAGCTGAGTACGAAGCAGCATGTGGAAAAGCGAACAACACACGCTCGCTCGAAACGCTGCCACAAATTATTTTGTGTTATCAACGCCGTCGTCGTCTTTAACAATTTTTCGTCGTCGCTGTGAACGCCGCCGCTGCCAATGCTAGCAAATACTATACACAAAATTAAATACAATTTAAGTTTAGATTTTTGTTGATTTTATTTAACGTTTTGTTTAGTTAAAACGAAAATGTAGTTTTCGTGTGTGAAATTTTCAACGTTTCGGCCAAATAAACATGCAATTTAACTGAATATATTTGATAAAAATAAAAATATTTAAAGTGTATACGTGTGCTTGCAGATATGCTGTAAGTGTGGTAAACGCCAACGAAAATTAAAAAAACAAATCAACCTAAAGAAAACAACGTTAGAATTCTTCCTCACTTTGATGTTGTTGTTCTTGCCATATTACGCAAAAAAAAAAACCCCAATTGTAACGAGTGCCTAAGCAAATACTTGTTGTTGCTGTTGTTGTTGTTTTGTGTATGTGGCATCTGTGGTTCTGTCTGCTGTTTAATGCTTTGAACGCTTGTTTCGTGGCTGCCACTTTCCAAGACGACCAAAAAGTCGCCAGATTGTCTATTCACACGCACACATTTAAGGACACGCACTAGCGCATAGACTTTTGTTGTGTTTTCCCTTGAAGAAGGTCACAGAAAGACACACAATCACACCGTCCTTTCTACACACTGCCTTGACCAGCATTTTTGTTCTAGACTACGTCAAGATTTTTGCATAATTTTAGAATTTCGATCCGGTGGAAGCCTTTTGTTATTCTATGTTCTCTGTGCCAGTCTGCCAGACCTATATAGTACATATATACATGTATATAAATCTCTTAATAGTATAAATATTGTGTATCCATCTGTGTCGCGTTGATTCTGCTTTGGTCAGCTTTTTTTTTCAGCTCATTGCACTGCTGTTTTGTGTTCTATTGTTGCCAATTTTCATGATGAAGATGATTTTGTGCTTAGGTTTCGTTTTATGATCAAATCAAAATGGCTCATAAAGCGTCCGTTCCCTTATTCAATGTACCAACGAACTTGTTCCTCCTCATTGACCTCAATTGCAAAGCGTGCGAGCATCTTAAAGAATCAAAAGAGATTCAAATTGCATACAACAATACATTTATTTATAGTTTTTTTGACTTGAATAACTATAAAAACGGTGCACGTGTCGTATACACAATGTAAACTCAATTTAAAGTTCTATTCTCAATTTTAATTTATTGAGCCAATAAATATTTTCTTTTTAATTTTTATGGCGCTTAGGGCTTTTTTTATGATATCAATCACGTCTCAACCTCTCTTAAGGGAAACTTGCGTGTGCCATGTCGGAAAAGTTCAATAACCTTTGGTAGCAAAGAAACAGTAAAATAGACGAAGAAGAACATAGCGAAAAGAAAAAGTGCTTCACATTTTTTCAATGGGCACATAACGATTCATTAGCATATGTTTACTTTTTTATTTGTTGTGAAGCAAGTTAGTGTCATTGTTGCTGCTGTTGTTGTTGTTGTTGGGGTGAAAAACATTTACGGTTTTTGTTACCTCGTGAACCGCATCTGCATAAGATTGACATGTCCCCGATTTGGTTATGTGGAAAGAATAAATATTTGCCGAGCAGTCTCGTTACTCTCAGACCAATCAATTATGCATAAAGCAGCAGGAGCACTTATGAAATGCCGTTAGATAACACACACATACAAACACATACAAACACATACAAACACAAACATTGTGGCATCCATATATGTACATATTTTGTTTGCCAGTTCATAAGCAGCAGCTTTTGGTGGCTAATGCGGTGTATGCGCAATACCGCAATATTTACTTCCCTTCCTTATCTATCTAGAAGCCATTGTCTATAATTTTTATGCCCCCAACTGCAGGCTATAATTAAACTGCTATAATGCATACAATAACTTCGATAGTTTCTCTAAAGTTGTTCTTAACTTTATGGATTTGTTAGTTGAATGACAAGTGCGAAAGCTTCTTAGTAAAGCATTATATAAAGCAAAGCTTCTTTAGACATCAAAATCTCAAAAGGGCTAAGAACTTTAAAAGGATTTCCCAGCTTTAGGCTCTTTAATGCCCAATCATATCACGTATAATTTCTAACCCATTCATATCCGGTCTAACTGGTTGAGTGAGTCACTGCCACTTTCGTCCTTGGCTAAAATTTGTCCTCTTTTTTGTGTGTTTTAAAGCCGGCACACCCTGCGTCGTCATACTTTCCGTTTGCTTTTAACTTGACTGCATTAGAAATTGGAATTCCTTTAGTTTTTAGTGCCGTTGTTAGTACTGCTCCTTCTGGCTGCAATATGATAATCGTGTTTGGCCGCGCTGCCAAAATGCGCCAGGCATTTATGCAAATTAACTGCCTACATAATACCAGACTGATTGCCTGCAGGGATTTTTAGTTTTTGTCAACAATTTTTAGGGTCCTTAAAAGTAACAGTAACAGAACCGAAGCGGAACTCTAAATGTATACTGAAATGTCGTGATTCAGGGCTTGAGCGTTTTGCATGCAAGGTCGGTCAGTGTTCGTGATTTAGCTGCATCATCATTGCTAATCAATAAAATAAAACAGCCACAAGCAACAATAATAATAATTATTATAATAATGAAAGAACGAGTACTGAGAAGAATTTAGTTCGAGTTGCAGACTGAACACTCTTTTCTTTGAGTTAAGCAAGAAAAATGTTCAGCTGAAAAACCAAAAAAGAACTTCATGCAACAGATGGAAATATATTGAAGTCAAGTCTTGTAGAATTCAATTCACAGCTACCCCTAATGCACCTGATCTAGAAAATTTATTGTCTTTCAGTATTTTAAATGCTTTGACAAAGTTCATAGGACCCCAATGAAAAAAAAGAGTATACATTTTGAAATGAAAATAAGAATGAAAGCTGCTGCCTTGCACTTGGCCACGACATACAATATCTAGTACATGTGCCATGTGGCATGTGGCATGTGCCTTGTGCCTTGTGCCAGTTGGCATTTGCCACACCCCACATGATGATGTTGATGATGCCACATAGGCCTTCCCATTCAACTGTCACAGTGTCACAATGTCTTTGGTTATTCTTCTTCTTGGCTGATGACATCCCACTGACGTTCCATATGGGTGGCTGGCTGGCTGGCTGGCTTCCTGTCATGATTTGATTTGATGTCGCTGCCAACTAAAACAGAGCAAAATGAACGGAAGGCAGACAGAACGCAAAAATAGCAAATGCAATTGCCATTATCTCACTATGGCCAAGTATAAAATCAATAAAATGCACATTCATCATGACAGTATGACTATGTATGTGTGTGTGTGTGCGTGTGTGTATGACCCTTTGGATCGCTCTCTCTCGTTTTACTCGCCTTATTTGCTTTGATGCCCGGGCACGGCCAGTGCCCAAAAAGCAATTTGGTAACAGGCTGCCGTTTGGCATCGCCGCTTGACACTTTTCCAGTTTGCCAATGTTTGTTCAACAAAAAACTGTTTTTGTTATTGAAAAGCGGCAAGCTGTGCTGACAGGCACGCGCGCCTATATAACGAGGTACTATTATGTTTAAACAAAATGAGTTTTGTTTTCAACTTTCAAAACTTGACTGCTTAGCGTTAAGTCCGCTCCTGTCATGCATAGTGGCGTCATTGCTTTGAATTGAATTTGAACAGCAAAAAAAATTTAAAAAATAATAGCAAGAGCAATGGCAACGGCAACGGTTGCTGCATTCATCTAACCTTGAGGTTTGTTTGTCAATTTGTGCGAAAATGAGTTTCATATTCATTCAAGAAAGTGTATTGAAAATATTTGTTTGCCCATTGGTTTTTATTAACAGGCATGCATATAGTACTATATATCACTTAAATAGAACTTGATACAAATCATGAAATTAACAAGGCCTAATGATTGGCATTAGCCCACTGATTGAATGCATATTTCCAAATTGAAATTGTAGCAGTTCGAGGCCCGAATAACCCAAAACCATGTGTTTGATAATATTTACTTGGGCTGTATGTAAATGCACTTTTGAAATGCACTTTTGGACACCTTGCTCCACATTCGTGTTTTTCGCACAACTTTGCATATTCACTGCATACTTTTAGGAGCGAATAGGTAAAGTAACAGCGATATTTCATTCGATATATTGCCATGTTGTGTTGTGAGTTCTGTAACCAAAATACATTTTTGTTGCATATCAATTATTGCGGCAGCCGCAGCAAAACAAAACAGAAGCCTAAATTTGACCTTGCCACGAGCGACAAACCTATTCCTTGCCATTTCATTTGGTTCGCGTGTCGCGACCATATGCATTAACCTCAGAAAGTTCAAGCAATTAGTCCACAATGAGGTACCCTGTTGTATTTAGTTGCTTAAAAGCAAAGCCAGTCATTTGCCCACACCCCATTCAATTACAGGGTATAGCGCGACAAACATGACACACGGCCCGTGCAATAGATTAATTAACTATAAATGTGTGTGTCTGTGTGTGTGTATGTGTGTTGTCAAATAGATGACATTACGTATACGTTCGTGCTATTAGATCATAGACGGTCAAATACGGCTGCCACAACAAAGCAAATTAGTAAGGAAATCTATCAAGTGCAAATAGACTAAGCAAACAAACACAGTATTCGCATGGAAATAAGAATTTTCCGATAATAAAAATTTTGCAACATTTTTATTAGTTGAAAATGCTTCGAATTGCAATTCAACTTCAACTCGTGAAGCACATAAAATAGCCCATTATTTCTATCAACTGGCAGCTGTTTTTAAATCATTTTTCTATTTCAAATATTTTGTAAACGTATTTTGATTTTATTTTGCTTTTGTTAACAATAGCATACAACAACTGCTAATAATAAATGCAAATTATTGATTTTGTTTTCGTTTTGTTTTTTGTGCATTTTTGTTGCTGTAGACTTTTTGCAGTGTGTTGAAGTTGTGTTTAAAGCATATCACGTAGGAATCATGTCAGATAAGACAAAGCATGACAAATTTGTATCTCAGTTCAAACAGTTTTTTGTTTTTATCTCAGTTGGACATTTAGTTTATTTAACCCGCTTTTACATTGAACTGACGAATCGTTTTGCTCATTTTAATGCTTATTATTGCACATTAGATGATCGTTCTATTATTATGTTCCCTACACGATCGCAATAATGATGATTTGTGCTCGAAATTAGTTTTATTTTGTGTGACTCATTTTATATTTTTTGTTTTTTGCTATTTTTCAGCATCTTTGACTGTAACTGTTCAGCAGCTGTTTTAATCTCTTGTTGAAGATTTGATAGAATGAATATTATGTAGAAAAAAAAAAAAACATGGCACGTTTCTTGTATTCTTGGGTGCAGAGCACTCGAATACATTATTCTCTGGGGGAGTGAGTGTGTGTTTAAATATGCCGCTTCTGCTCGGCCGCGGTCAGCGCTTGTGATATTACTGCGTCAGCATTTTGGCTCTTATGTTAGATCATATTACGATGAGCATCTTTGTGTTTGCTGACGATAGTTCATTAATTTGTTTATGCAATGCAACAAAGTGAATGCCTAATGCATGTGACACTCTTTCACTTTTAAATTCATATCACAGTTTAAAGTGGTTTGCTAATGTTCATTGTTAAGTTCGGCGTTCCCGCCTAAATTTTGTTTGTTTCTGCTGATTCTGCATTGCAAAGTCCGATGCGCATTCTCTCAGCCCTTGCTCTCTTTTGCTCTCTCTCTCGCTCTCCTTGGTATACAACTTAAAAGCTCTTGACTTCAGTTCAGTTGTCAACGTGCATTTGAGGCGAGCAGACGTCGCTGAAAGTTTGTCTCGGTGCTTGATGAAGAATTGCTTTGATACATAAACAAATCGTAAATAAATAAATAAATGATGACAGAAATCAGCATTTAGAGTTGTATGAAATTCAACACGCTTGTCAAAATTTCCAAACACATTTAACACATCTATGTAGATACTGAAATTGTTTTATAGTGCATTTTGGGCTAAATTAATTAACTTATTTCTTGGCCTTTTTTTTGCGGGTATTCGGAAGTGCTCCATGGAACGCAAGAAGCTGCCGCTGTGATTTTTTTAATCAATTTCTCATAAACAAAACGGTGAATGCTCTCTCGCTTGTAAAACTAAACTTGTTATAAATATCAAAGCACTTTTGATTCAATTCAACGATTTGATTAGCATTAGCTTTGTTCTGTTGCTGTTAATTGCTTAGCCTTATTCCTGTTTTAGATGCATTGCTTCTACTATATGCAATTAACATGCGAATGCTAAAAAAACGAAAAAAAAAAAAAACAACTGCAACTACAACAAGAACAGCGGTAAAAACCGCATTGCCCCAAATTGGCATTTAACGACTCTTAACTTATTGTTAAACAATTAAATAATAACATTTTATTGCATACTTGACGGCATCCAACTAACTTTGTTTCATGAGTGCCTAGAAACTTATGTGGACCTTAACAGGAAACGTTTTGTAAATAAAAATAATCAAATCAAGTTTTAAAAAAGTCGTTTTGCTCAAACAAATGTTTTTGGATATTCGTCAAGTATTGCAATTATATAATGTTAATTGTCAACAAAAACAAAACTTCGCGTTTTCAATTACAAATTAAGAACGAGCAGACCTTATAAAAATGTTTTTACAGCCAGAAAAGTGCCTAAAACTCAACGAACTGCAGGTGTACAAAGGATCTCCTTCCCAATCGATGATCAATGATCCGCGAACGAATTCAAAGAAAACTAATATATTATTCAGAGTCAATTAAAGTGGAAACTGGGCAACTGTGATCAATGTGTGCTATGTTCATCTAATGATTAACCAAGCTGTTTAACTGTGGCAATGGAAATAAGTGCGTTGGACGAACCAAGGAAACTACTAGCGAAAGCAGAGCACAAGCGATAAGAGTGAAGAAGGAAATTGTGAAAGTATTAAAGAAGAGTTGTCAAGGATTTGGAAATAGAATGCGTAAGAAGCTGAGCCATGTGCAGCGGCAGCTCTCGGAGACAGCAGACAGCAGCAGCTTTGAACTGGACGAGCTTGACGAGACACAACTTAATGACAACACCTTAACCTTAAACACAAGCCCAAACCCAAATCCAAACACAATCACAGCCACCACAACAAGCGTGGTCATCAAAGATGAGTCGGATGTGGGCGAGCAAACGGATACACAAAGCACACACAGCAGCAGCTCAACGCCAACGACGGCAGATGTTGCTGATGTGGCAGATGCGGATACCATAAATGGTGGCTCCTTGCCACTATCACCGGAGGCGGCAACAGTTGAGCTGTTAAAGCTTCCCCATCATCATAATCATCATCCTAAACCGGACACTGTCATTGTCACAACACAATCAACAGTCAGCAATCAGCAGGCATTCGATGCAGATAATGTGCCTACGGTAAGCCAATGTGGAGCAACAGCATCAACTAATACATCAACAACAACATCATCATCATCATCATCTATCCTGCAGTCATCATGTTATGCAGCGCATCCAAGCGCCGCCTATGCAGAAACAGCAACAACTCAGGGCGGTGCCACCAGTCGTTCAGTCGGTGGCACCCATCGACGCACACTCTCGGCTGCCTCCTACATCTCGATGCGTTCGCAGCTGGGTGCCACAGGAACGCCACCGGAGCGACCCAAACGCAATTGTTGCTTCGAATTCTTACGTTTCCTATGCAAAATATGCTGTGGCAAGGTTTGGAAATTTATCATTTAATTTTAATTGTGTTGAAACTAAATTGATCGACAACAAACAAATCAATATGTTCGCCCGTTTTAATGTGAATTGTTAGACAGTTCACATTTCATGTGCCAACGAATTTTATGTTTATTGTTGAATGAAGTTTGTGATCCCAACATGATACCCCAAGTCCAAACTTGAGCTCTTAAAGTGATTTCCAGTCTGTGTTACAAAATTTATTAGGAAAAACATGGCGATTCTAATTACTGGAATATCTTAATCTAATCTCGGACTTACATTGGATTTATTAACTTGACTAACTTTACTATTTTATGCTCAACCTTAGAGTTCGGGAATTGGCGAGCCAAGTGTTCATCATGCGCTGGTTGTGATATTTTTAGAATTCTTCGCCTGGGGTCTGCTAACCATGCCCATTATATCGGTAAGAGAATACAATTTATAAAGTACTACATATATTAATTATAATAAAATCTCTAATAATATTTTCAGACATTAAATCGAACATTTCCGGATCATACGTTCCTAATGAACGGTTTGGTAATGGGCATCAAGGGCATACTGTCATTCCTGTCGGCGCCACTGATTGGCGCTCTCTCCGATATTTGGGGACGTAAATTCTTCCTATTACTAACAGTATTCTTTACCTGCATGCCCATACCGCTGATGTGCATAAATACGTGGTGGTTCTTTGCCCTGATCTCAATTAGTGGCGCATTTGCCGTTACCTTTTCGGTGGTGTTCGCCTATGTGGCAGATGTGACGACGCCAGAGGAGCGATCCAAGGCATATGGCCTAGCGTCGGCCACATTTGCAGCAAGTCTGGTCATCTCGCCGGCATTGGGCAATGCCCTGATGGACATGTATGGCGATACATTGGTTGTGGCGCTGTCCACAGCCATTGCGTTGCTAGATGTCTTCTTTATTCTAGTCGCTGTGCCGGAGAGCTTGTCGGAGAAGATGCGACCAGCGACATGGGGTGCGCCCATCAGCTGGGAGCAAGCAGATCCGTTCATGGTTAGTTAGCAATCGAGTCTATTATACAACTATGTATGTATATTGAAAATAAACTTTGAATATTGTGTTGATTTTCATTGGCAGGCACTACGAAAAGTGGGCACAGATAAGACCGTGCTAATGCTGTGCCTCACTGTGCTGTTATCCTATCTGCCCGAGGCTGGCGAGTATTCCTGCATGTTTGTCTACCTCAAGCTCAAGATGGGCTTCAACTTTGTTGAGGTATCCATATTTATAGCCGTTGTTGGCATACTCAGCATCACTGTGCAAGTAACGCTGGGCTCATTTATGAAGTGAGTAATTAATTCAACAATTTGCTTCAATGTTTACTCAAATATGTCTCAATCTCTTTGTAGAGTCCTTGGCGCCAAGCGCACTATCATTTTGGGCCTAGCTCTTGAGATAGTTCAATTGCTTTGGTATGGCCTAGGCAGTCAAAAGTGGTTAGTATACAAATAATATCAATTATTAAACAGCAAATCTCCAACTCTTGAATCTCTTTTGTGCAGGATGATGTGGTCGGCTGGAGTTGTGGCTGCCTTGGGCTCCATTACGTATCCAGCAATCAGTGCATTTGTTTCACTTTATGCATCACCCGAGAGTCAAGGTATGAACATAGTATTGTTAACATTTACTCACGCTAGTTAACTTGTTTTATTTTTGACAACAGGTGCCGTTCAGGGCATGATCACTGGAATGCGAGGGCTGTGCAATGGATTGGGACCCGCAGTGTTTGGTGTCATTTTCTATTTGTTCAATGTGGATTTGAATATTGATCCTGACACCATTAATAAGAGTCAAGCAACGAATGTTGAAAAGATCTCGCGTTATGTGCCCGGACCACCATTCGTATTTGGCGCCATTTGTGTCCTGATTGCGATAATCGTGTCCGTTTTTATACCCGAACAGGGTACGCTGGCATCGCTGGAAAAGAAACGTAAGGAACGATTGGCTGCTGCCGAAACCAATAGCCAAATTCAATGAATTCCAAAACAGTCATACAATAAAATTAAAAAGTGTTTTGTGTACTTAAAGTAAATGCATATATCTAATTATTTTGTTACGTTTATTGATATTAGGTGCCTCGATTGATTTGCAGTACGAAATTGAGACCGGACACAAGGTGCCCAGCTCTTTGGCGCCACTCATCCGTTCAGATTCGCTGGCGCAACTTTAGTTCAATACGCCTACAATTGCATCCAGAACCACGCACCCACAAATTAAGTAATTTTAACAAATGCTGTATCTAGTTTCGCTTTAGTTTTTATGGCAAATTCAGCGCTTAACTAGAATTCTACCATACAAAGATGCTGTTGTACAATTTTATTTCCTTGCCGTTGCCTTCGTGACTTGCAAATTCTTTTTAACAATCATAATTTTATTGATATATGTAAGAATCCTATCCGACTGTTTGCCACTGCGTGTGCTTGCCCGGCAAAACCTTCTGTTTTTTAATTTTTGAGCATCACAAAACAATTAACAATTCTAATGTTGAGCTTAACAATTTCTTTAAAATGCATCAACGGAAAAACTGCCAAATAAACAAAAAAAAAAGTTGAAATATATTTCATATTGTTTTGTTCTGAAGTGCAGCACAAGATTTATAAATAATAACATATTGGATTTTAATATCGTTGTAACCAGCTAAAAGTATATTTTGTTCATCACCAAAATCTTAGATTTGTTAATCGTATGTAATAATACAACAAACTATGTATGTATAACTATAAATTAGAATTAACCGATTAGTAAGCTTTACTTTTGGAAATTTAAGTGATCTGAGTTAATAAGAGTCAAACTGAGAAAGCCGCAAATGGCATAATTATAGATCATGCATTGAACTTATCGTTAATGTAAAACGCTTAACTGTGTAATAGTTTTATAATGATATCCATTCAAGGCAACAAACAAAGCTTAGCATAATTAAAACAATAAACAATAAAACACAGAAAGATAAGCAAGTGCGTATGTGTAAGTAGATGTACTATAAAATGAGTATTTGCACGTGTGCTATCAAGGTGCAAAGTTTCAAAACTTTCGATATACATACATATATACATGGAACATATATATTTTTGATTTTGAAACACAGTTGGACCATAAAAAACTGAACATCCAACTTTGTAATATATAAATTAAAAAACTAATTAAACAAAGATGACAAAACTGATTGTAAATTGCATACAAGTATGCGATTTACATATAAACAAATATATATTTATTAATACCTAAATGTACTAACTCTTGACGCAGTGTAAAAAAAGTAAAACTTAACAAAAAACAATTGAAATAAATGAAACCAAACAACATTTATAATACAAATTGTGTAACAAAATGAATTAAATAAAGATATGGTTTGAAGAAATCCTGAAGAAAAAAACACGCGTCCTTATATTATAATCACCATCATATTCTCTTTGACATGTTATATTGATATAGTTTTTGTATTTGACATTTTATTTTGTATTGATTGTTCGAGTGTTTTAATAGATTATATTTTGTTTAGAGTTTTAAGTTTGTTGCATTCTGTGCAGTCAAGTTAACCAAATTTCATGTACTTACCCAACACATACCGCGAATGCCTGCCGGCTAGGGCTGCTGGAGTCGAGTTCGGAGCACGAAAGCGGAGTTATCATCATGCTTTTATAATATCCATGGGATATTTGGTGCTGCTTGCGTTGGTTGCACAAGTTGGCGGTAAAATAGAAGAAAGGGTAAAGGGCGATGGCACCACCCACGAGCGGCTGGGTCAGGAGCACTACCCACATGTTGATTTGACACCCTATCAATCTCATGTGCGATATACCGCACAGAAGAACCGCTCCAGCTGGGGTATCCAGCCGGTTTTTAACTTAGCGCATACATTATTTGACCGATCTATAATCGATAGACCAACCTTGATGCCGGGTAAGTTCATTTTTGTTGTTGTTGTTGTTGTTTTTCTAATGCGAATCGTGCCTCAAATCTATATCATTGCCAGGCTATATATCGGTTACGAATGGCGACACAATTGTCCTGGGCCCCAAAGTGGAAAATCACGATTGGATGGAACTTTTATCGGAATATTGGCTGGCTTTAATTTGGATTCTATTTCTGGTCTTTTTAATAATAATTATACCATTTATTGCGTGAGTAAAATTATCTATAATCGAATCAATCGATTCGAATAGTAAGTATACTATTTTGCGTTTTAGCGTATGCTATTGTTGCTTCTGTTGCTGTCGACGTTGCAGTAAGGGATGTGGTCCATGCGATGCAAAGCGCGATTCATGCGCTAACTGGATATGCTGTATAATCCTATTGCTGCTTATACTTTTAATATTGTAGGTCAAACTGAAAAGGATTTGTTGATTACATAATCTAATAAATATTGGTTTTTGTATTCCATACCGCAGAGCTGGCATAATTATTGCCTTCACATCGAACCGAGCGCTAGATCGTGGCTTGGACGAATCCCGAGAAACAATCAAACGTTCCAGCGAAGACACTTGTCGCTTTTTAAAAGATATCAGCGATCACATGCGTCATATCTATGTCGATAACTATGACGAGCTGGATGCTCATCTAAATGACTTGTTAGTTAGTAAGTCCGAATCTCGAACTATGTATTTAGATTTTCCATTTTTATTGTTTAATCGACGTTGTTTGCAGATGCACATCTTCATATATTCGTGGACTTGGGCGATCGATCCCAGGCTAATGCTATCGAAGTACTGGAACGTATTTTGGATAACATGGTTGAGGCCAGAATTTTAATGAGACAAGTTGACGTGGAAGAAAAAAATTTGCGCTTCTTTGGCACTCAATTGCGAGATTGTAAATTTATTCAATTTATTAAGTTATACATATTTAGTAATCATGTTTCATTGCCTGTTGCAGCTGTGCGTGGGGCTAAACGTGATGTTAATTATGCCTGTGCAAATTTGATAAACGATGAAAAGTGTAAAGATTTCTTGCAACGATCAGAAATGCAGCTTGTTGATACCTCTCCCTGCCTACACTTTGATGGGGTAAGTAAAGAAAAAGAAAAACTACATACATATTCTCATTATCCGTTGTTAACATTGTATTATTATTTGATTAAGATGCCGAATACGACGGTCTTTGTGGAAGCCATAGAGAAAATAATCAAAGATAAGGACGCTTTGATAATCAAAAAGGCATTGGAGCGATTCCAGGTACTTGGCAGATTAATTGAAGAGGCAATGAGTCATGTCATTCCGGAGTTGGTGCGCGATGTGCATCTCGGACGACAAAAGTTTCAGATTCGAGCCACAGATTTACGTAACCAAATCCATGCTGTTGTTAGTAAAATACATATGAAAACTCTCCACTCCTCGCAATCCTTTGAGGATGTTTACGAAACATTTGGCCAGGAACGCAGCTATGTAAATGCCCTTGCCTGTCTGTTTATTGTTACGGTTAGTAGGGATATATTTTTACTAAATCTTAAACGATGGTAAAACGATGTTAATTGTTTTTTTTTTTTTTTTATATTTTTTCATTGCAGATTTTAATTATACTGATAATTGCCTTGATATTTAACTGCTGTGGCAGGATGGCAGTTGGAGCCAGTTGTTTGGTGTTGTAAGTTGAGAAAATGCCGCCAGTTTAATAACAATTAATTTTTATTCGCATATTTTGTTTTTTGTTTTTTTGCTTATAGGGCAATCATATTGATATTCTGCGTATTATCGTTTTGTTTACTTGTCGGATTATTTTATTTTGTGATGGGTATGCTGACGTATCAAGGCGCATGTGCACCGCTGCGAGATCGAGATGGCAATAATTTGTTCCGTGAGCTGGACGCAGCCATCAATCTAAGGAATTTTCTGCCACAAACCAGGGGTATTCCGGCGGAAAAGCAATTACCGCCGATGCGCATGTCCAAGGCAATAAAACATTGCATGGAGAATCAGTCGATCTTTGATCTGATGCAGTTGAACCATTTGTATGACCTTGAGGATCTAGAGGACATTGCTATTATAAATGAAAAGGATGATAAGAACACTCAGATATTCGATGAAGATCTCTCGAAGGTGTTTCTACTTACCAAAGAAGAGCTGATCATACTAAATAAAATGGCCAATGCCAACCTGGGACCATATCACAGCATATTATTTCTTCAATATTTGTGCAAACCGATTACACCCAATTTGGCAACCATAGCAGAAAGTCTGAGATCAATTGGCTCAAACATCAATTACAACATCAATTGGGACTATTGGAACCGCTTTGGTGCCTATGCCATGTACAATGAGGCGAATCAGTTCGATACCTATAATCGTCAATGGACCAATAAAATCCACGAAACCATGGCCAGAATGAGGGAAAAGTTGGCTAAAATCGATAGCCTCATTCTTTATAACAATCGCCACTTCACTGCCTCGATTGATGTTCTACTTAATGCAATTCAACGTTCCGAGGCATTCATCAGGACTCGCGGCAAAGAGTACATCAATAATTTGGGTACAAATCTGACGGATGTGGTTAACGAACAGGTCGATGAATTTATTCAAGGATTAATAAAACAAAGCAGCACTGACGTTGGCCGCTGTCGTCCCCTTGCCTACATATATGATCGCGGTGTTAATCACATTTGTGACCGTCTAGCCGATCCAATGGTATGAGCATACTACTAACATATGTAGTTCTTATTAATTTTAATTTTTTCTGATTTATATTTGCAGAATGGTTTCTGGATGGGATTACTACTAGCTTGCCTGCTCCTTTTGCCCGTCTTGTTTATTGCCCACTATCTAATGTGTCTGTGGAAGAGGATGCATGCCTATGCTACACCTTTGATTGGCATAGTTAACGGGTAAGTACGCCCACTGTTTATTATATAAGTAAGTAAGACATTATAATCTTTTATCGAACAACAGCTGCCCCCGTTGCACTGGTACACCGTATACGGAACCACCTATTGTGATCTGCAGTGGTGGTCAACGAACGCTTGCCGGTGTTGCCACTAATCCCTCAGACAGAGCACTTAACATTATTGCCGTTGATGCACGTCCAGTGCAGGCAACTGATCAAAGAAATGTCGTTTTGCCACTAGTGCCGCCAAAGAAGCGAAAAAATGATTAGAAAAGAAAGAAACATTATAACAGAAAATTTTAAATGTAATATAATAAGGTTTGTGCTTTTTTTTTAAATGTTATCAATATATATACTAAATACAGCACATGCTCATTGATTTTATTGTACACAAGTATACACATATAGCTTTATGAAAAAATTAGAAAAAATATATATTACACTAACACACTTTTGACACTAGAGCGCTAACTTTAATCGATGTGTGTGAAGCTAGTTTGGTAGGTGGTCGGGTCGGATAGAATGGAAAGAAGAAGAAATAAGTTGAGAAGGGGGGAGCGCCATAAGTATAACAAAATCAACCGCATACAGTTACGAATCTCAATGTCAGTGATATGGATTTTAATTGGATTTTTATTGCTCGCCTGCATTGGAAATCTTTGTGCCCAAAATGAGGCTGGTGAAGGTGGTAAAGATCCCGAGCCACCAAAGATCGATGAGAATGATGTGGGCACTGTTGAACGTTATGGGTTCGGTGGCGCGGGCACAACACATGAGGAAATGGGCCAGACTCATTGGGCCGTAGTTGAATACACTAAATTTCATTCCCATGTTAAATTCCGGGAATCAAGAGCATATCCCGATCGCGGCCTGATACCCATCTATAATTTGACGCACTATTTGTTCGAAAACACGTTAACCGACGAACCCCCCTTGCCGGATGGTGAGTTAACCAAATCATTTAACACAATCTCATTTCTATATATTGCAAAATTTTTTTTGACTTTTTGATTAATATTCCCTAACAGGTTACATTGCTATCAAAAGCGATCAAACTTTGACTTTGGGTCCGAAGTTGGACAGTCACGATTATCGGGATCTATTGTGGGAGTATTGGTATTATCTGCTTTGGGTTATGTTTATTCTATTGATCATAATTCTCATTCCATTTATTGGGTAAGTAAATTTTATAATAATAATAAAATTAAAATTGATAAGGACTTATTTCGTAGTGTATGTTATTGTTGCTTTTGTTGCTGTCGCCGTTGCTCTCCAGGATGTCCACCGTGCGATCATAGAAAAAACTGTGTATTACGTTTCATCTGTGGATTTCTGTTCCTTGTGCTAATCGCTGTCCTCGTGTAAGTGTGACCGATAAAATATTGTTTATTCGATTCGTTTCGAAACGTTTTTGTCTACAGGTTTGGCACTCTTATTGCCTTCTTGGCTGACAAGAGCATTGATCACGGTCTTACGGAATCGAAATTTATAATACGAAGAATCGCCGATGATACTTGCGCGTTCTTGAAGGATATCCATGAACATGTTCATCACCTGTTTGCCAACAATTACGAAGAAATGTTGAATCAAGTACAGGATATGATTATGAGTAATGCTATATCGATGTTGTTTTTATTCTTTTTTGTTTGGTTACATAAACTATTTGTTTACTACTGTATCAGATGCGGACCAGCACATGTTTCTAGATCTGGGCGATACATCTGAGGCGAATGCAATCGAAGAGTTGGAACGCATTTTAAACAATATGCCACAAGCTATGCATTTAATGCAAGAAGTCGATCAACTAGAAAAGGAATTACGTTTTCTAAACTATCAACTTCGAGATGGTAAGTGCAATATTATTTAAAATTTTTGCAAGTATTATATTTAATGTAGTGGTTATTGCTGTTGCTATTATTTTACTCGATACCGAAGGTAAAGGGTATATTGGTTATGTGCAGTGTCCGTCATGGTGTCTGTCCATCTGTCCGTCTGTATGAACGCAACTTTTTTCCACACCCTTCAAGTTAGAGACTGGAAACTTTGCAATTGTCTTTATCTATGGCATACTAAATTAAAGTGTCAAGATTAGAGACAAACAATATATTTGCAAATCAAGAATTGTGCTTTGCGGTCATTATTTTGCCTCGTGTGCATTGGGACGTCGACGTCCGCCCACCACTGCTCTAAATCGATAAATCCTCCTATTTCGCACGCCCTTATATCTAGAACTACCCAAATTGGGAAGCAGATACCAGAAGCAGAAGACCCATTTCGACCGCAGTTTAAAACCAAGAATGCTTATATCTTGTACAGTTTTTGAGCTGGAGCCACCAAATTTGCTGCCAAGATAGGTGTTGACGACCCTCAACCAAATTCATAAAAACTTTGGATGCCACGCCCATCGATACTGCCCTAGCCGCCCAAATCTAGAGTCACCAAATTTGATAGGAAGATAACTGGTAACGACCCCCAAAAAGCTGCATCAACTGTTTTGGAGCTACGCCCCCCACCCGATCCCCCTGCATTTGGAAATCAAAAACGACTATTTTTTCCCCAGCTTTTGAGTTAAAGCTACCAAATTTGGTGCCAAGATTGTTGATGAAGTAACCCAAAAAAATTTGATGCCACGCCCCCACCTTACAGCTCCCATCCCCTTTTCCCCCATATTTTACTATTTTTAAGCTAAGTCACCAAATTTGGTTGGAGAATAGCAGTTGACATCATACACAGATCTACAGCAAAAGTTTGGATGCCATGCCCTCCCTTACCGCACCCAGCCCTCTTCTACCTTATTTTACTAACTTTGAGCTAGAGTCACGAAATAGGATAGCGAAGAGGATAGCAATTGACATGATACACAGATCTTCAGCAAAAATTTGGATGCCAAATTTTGAAGGAAGATAGCTTTTTGGCATCCCCATCTGCACCAGACAATCTTTGAGGCAGCGTACTCCCCTGCCGTATCCGCACCCTATTGCAATCAGGTCTCTTTTCATCGGTTTTATTACTGGTATCGAGTATACCGCAGTCGGGTGCGTCCGACTGCAACGTTTCTACTTGTTTTTTTTTTGTTTTTGTTGCAGGAGTTCGTGGCGCGAAGCGCGATATTATATTTGCTTGTACGATGGCCAATAATATTAACTGTTCCAGATATGTACGGAATAGGCACGTTGCTTTTTTGGACACCCTGAAATGCTTACACCTTGATCAGGTAAATTTAATCACATAAAAAAAATAAAACAAAAAAAGTATTGATATTCATCAATATAATATTCATCAATAAAATATAATTGTTTGTTATTCCAAACAGTTGCCTGTTTCACAAAAGTATTTGAATGGCATGAAACTCATCATCGATAATAAAGATGCGGAGATACCCAAAAATGCATTGTTGCGACTGCAGAAAATCAAAGTTCAAATAACAGAAGAAATGAATAAAGTGGGTCCACCAATTCTAGACGATATAAAAAAGGGACGCGATAAGTATCTGCATGAAGCTAATACGCTGCACAATGTTATCAAAGCAGTCGTTAGCGACATACATATAAATACTGCCCGAAAGACCCAGTCACTTGAAGATATCTATGAAAAGTTTTCCGCTGATCGGCATATTATCAACAGTGTAGTCCTTATTATTCTCGTTGTGGTAAGAACCTGAAACCAAATTTCAAGTTAATTTTACAGCTATCGTTAATTGTTGTGTTTAGATCATAGTATTTATGGTTTTTGCATTGATATGTGGCTGCATTTTTAGCAAACCGGCGGGCGCTAACTGTTTATTGCTGTAAGTGAATATCGATTCGAAAATAAAACTTCTCTAACTCACTTCATTAACTAATCAATTTTTTATTACAGTGTGATGATTTTAATATTCATCTTCATCTCGTTTATAGCCATAGTCGGCTTATTCTACTTTATACTAGGTCTCTTGACCTACCAGGGAACTTGTGTACCGATGCGCGAACAAGAGAAAGCTAATGTCTTTCGAAATATCGATTCGCGTTTGGATGATTATGAACGTGATAAGGTTAAACAACCAGTGAAGATGTCGAATCCGATAAAAACTTGCAAACTGGATGAATCCATATTTAATGTGCTGGCTGACCATGGATTGTATAATATCGATAATTTAAAGCAGATCATCATCATAAGCGAGGAAGAAGATATAAAATATTCTGAAATTCAAGAGGATTTCAAAGATATGTTCCTATTGACTAAGGAGGAGAAAAAAGCTTTAACAAAAACAAAGAATGGAAATCTTTCGACATACCACAGTTACCTCTACACATCGCAATTGTGCAATGCGATAACTCCAACGTATTTGCACACTGTATATGAAGATGTATTTGACGTGGCGAATTCAATGTTGAGACCATGGACCTATCACAAACCACGGGTGGCGTTGTACGATGCGGCAGAATATTTAGTTATCCATCATGAATTGTTTGGGCGAAAAATGGGTCCGATAAAGGATGAAATGAAATCCAAACTATTAAAAATCGATAGCTTAATATTATATAATAATAACAATTTTGGTGATTCAATTCGTATTCTTCTGGAGGCGATATTGCGCTCCGAGGCGTTTATCAAAGCTCGAGGAAAAAACTTTATCTCTGAAATGGTGTTCAATTTGACCACTTATGTAAGTGAACAGGTCGAAGAATATACCGATATGGTTATAACCCAAAGCAACACCAAAGTCGGCAGATGTGAGCCCTTGACTTATATCTACATTCGCGGTGTTACATCCGTCTGCAACCATCTAATTGACCCACTTGTAAGTGTTACAAAAGTATATATTTATATATATTCATATTTCATTTTCTATTGTCCGTTTTTATTTCAATTTAGAATGGATATTGGTTTGGTTTACTGTTATGCGTTCTTGTCTTTCTGCCAGCTCTTTTTGTAGCCCATCGTTTGATGTGCTTGTATAGAAGTTATGCACCTTTGGTGATAACAACACATGCAAGGTAAGTTGAGATACATACAGACATACGTACTATGCATATTATTCAAAGGGTATTTTACAAAATGCGTGTGTTTGTCTGTACATATTTATATATATATTTCAAACAACTCCAACCTAGGCATGGAAACTGTCCGATTTGCACGGGTACTCCATACATTGCACCACCAATAATTGTCTGTTCTGGTGGACAACAGGTCTTTAAAGCTACGGAAAGATCGACTGGTGGCAATAATGACGGCAATTACATAATTTCAATCGATCAACAAAGAACGGAAACTTTTGTATTAGAAGAGAAAGAATCGCAAGTCTTAAAAGAGAAACGAAAGAAAGAATAAATGCGTAAATTAATAAGCATATAAATCATCAATAACATTCATTTAGAGCACAATTAATAAAAAATAATGGAATAATATAAATTTAAAATTTAATTTTTTATTGTTACTGTCATGCAAATTGCTTATGAATGATAGCCTTTAATTAACGCTCAAACTCAAAGTCTAGGTACAAATCTATTTCTACGTGAGCTGTTCAAATCAGCACATAGAATGTCGATTGAATTGTCTGACGGAATCACTTTAGATTTTAGTAAGTGAATGCGAAAGATTAAATCGCTTAAGAGCTTCGTTGGATTTGCTTCTTTGTTTTGAAAGCTTTTGTTTATGCGCTGCATTTCTTCAAAAAAAAAGTTTTAAAAAAGACGTACAAATGGATGACATCGTCGTTGTACAAATCTCGTATAAATGCAAATTTATGACATTTTTGAAGTAGGCTTTAAATTGGTCAGAAGAATCCCGGCACAACCAATTTTTGAAGTCAGCGTGGTTTCTCGAAACTTTTGCTTTGTACATTTTCTTGGGCTTTTTGTTCTTTGTTACTCCCGCTCCTTGTTCGAATATAAAGTGGATGGCATTCTCCAAACAATAGCCGATACGATTATTTTACAAGTGAATGGCATTTATACAATCGATAGACAAGTACAAAAAGCTCATGGTTAGTTCATATAAGAGATGGCCTTATTTTCATACCCCGTAATATTGGCATTGTTTCGTAAATTCAAATGAGGGATGTTTGGTTATTTTTCCGGCTAACGAAGTTTAAAAAAGAACAGATATGTCTAAAAAAAAGGCTGCTATGGCAGCTCTGCATGAAATATCGCACAAGTGTATCGATATTATTAGTACAGTTGCATATGTAATTATTATGTATCGATACTTTAATAAATTCTTAACGATAGTCGGTAAGCTATTGCTAAAAACGTCCCATACACCATCTCTAGTAGTAGTCGTTGTGTTGTACGCGCGTCGAGGCAAAAGTCCGGAGAGGCTCGTTGTTTTTGTGGAAATTGTGTGCATTGCTCCTTTAATAATAGAAAGGTGATTATCGAGTGAATCCAACTAAATGTTGACTTAAACTTTTATTTATTATAATATTTGAAGTGTGTAAACAAAGTTCTGTGAGTCCAACAATCTAAAAGACTCACCACCAAATAACTGTTTTCTCTCTGTGCCCTGTGCAAACAAAGAAAAGAATGTTGTGATGGAAGCGCAGCAGCGCACCAGCGGACGGTGCAGTAGATACACACACATATTCACAAAAACACATGCATATGCTATGCTTGTCATATACCTATGTATGCCTGTATGTTTCTATGTGAAGTAAAATAAAATGCAATTGTATGTAGTATGTATAGAAATATGCATCTTAATGCAGATAATCAGATTGTTACAAACATACGTCTGTAAAAAAAATTTGACCCAAGCACAATTACAGTTCCAATTAGATTACAAACCCAGGCCACTGGAAGCTGTTTAGGAATATTGATATGGCTGGAGTAGGGTAATAAAATGTGCGCTACAAATTAAATGCATGGGTGTAATTGCCTTAAAAAAAAGCAATGTGTGCCTTCTGATTAAATTATTAGTATTATGATTTCACAATCGCCAGACATTTAATAAATTCCATTGCACTCGAAGTGTTGTACAACGTAGCTAAGTATGTCTGGTGATGCGTTGCAGTTGTGCCTCTTTTTTTCTTGTTATTGTTAACCAAGTGCTTTAAATTACAGTTAAACGACGCGAACACCCGCACACTGTCTGTATGTTCTTAATTTTCATTCTTAGTAAATGTGCTTGTTTGTATGGCTAATTGGATTTTAAAGTTGCAGTCACATAAAACATCATTTGATTTATGGTTTTTTTTTTTAACCCAGAAGCTGAGGTAGAAACAAAGGCATGAGTTACCGTTACACTTGTCCGTTGGTGTGAGTGCGACAAGTACGAGTGCGTCGCTCATTGGCTTGCCGATTCTCTAACTCAGGGTGAGGGTAAGCTGAAGGTGAATCTAGGGCCAATTACTACAACTCACCTCATTGCTTGTTTAAAATTTGATGCGCTTCAGAGCACTGCTAGCAGTTTACCGTTCACACGCTAACAGCTTGAAATCGTAAGCAGGGCAACCTAACAGCAACAAAAACATTGGAAGAACATACTTACATACATACATATGTATTTATGTATGGTAATGTGCATGGCATTTGCGCAGATACACAGCACGCGTCTACAGATACATCCCTGACCTGTGATAAAAAAAATATATATAAAAACACATTCATGCATGCATACAATACGTATGTAAATGTCATTACCTATTTCTCCCATGTGCACATAAATATGTAAATGCATATGTATGTTTATATGTTGGAGACGCTGCTCTCTGCAGTTCCAAATTAGTGCTACCAAGAGGAGGCCATAGACCCAAAAATCTAGTAGTCAATGCGCATGTATTATGTTTGTATGTATGCATGTACTTATAGCTAGCTACAACGCCGGCACCCAAGTATTAATCACTGAATTTTTTTCAGTCATGTCAAATTTGAGTAAAAACAAAAAGAAACAATGACATGCACTTATGTCAAGCAAACTTTTAACTAGAACAGCAGTTTCTTTTTTATCGAGTCTTCACTGTGCTGGCAACATCACAAATCAACGTCTTTTGCATGTACATACTTCTCTCTCGATCTATGTGTGTTTTCCAGCCAATGTAACTTCTACTTCCGTTCGCCATCAACAACAGCAAGAATAACAATAACAACCGCAACAACTTGACTCATTTCACTCGCTTTGTCTGTTATTTGCGTCTGTCTCCTCACACATCCAGATATATGAGTATGGTTGTTTTTTTTTCATACGTTCATTGTTTGTTATCCGTCTCGCTTGCACGTGTGCTTAATTTTAATTGAAAATAGGTTCTTTGTGTCAGCTTTTGATTAGCCAAACAAAAAAAAGACGTCTCTCTTGCAGCTCTTCTGGCTGCTGAGTCACATGGCCGGCAAACCCGTTTTCTTTGGACACACACACAGTGTACGGTACGATCTTCAAAGACCGGTTCTTAGTCATACTCTGCACATCAAGTGACACAGACACAGACAAAACGCGCCAGATTTCTTTCGATCCAACTTAAAAGCTTCAAGATGGCACTGAATTTCCGCCCATGTGCCAAATGTCAATTTTCCAAACTCCCAGTTTATATAAACAGCAAAACACCTTACACTATTGTTTCTCAATGTTGCATTGACATATCATATAATATGAACAAAAGTTTTTGACAACTTTACTGTTAAGTTCTTAATCTGATTGAATATTGCTTGAAGTTAATATCAGGTTTGATTATGGAACTTAATGACAATGTTTACCTTTAGTTTCTTCTTCAATATACTGCAGCTAGTTGTTTTCTTTGAATCACATTCAGTCAGGCAAATGTAATTCAAATACCAACAACAACAAAAAGATGGTCTAAAATTAAGTTGCAAGTTAATTCAAGCACTCCCTGCAATGTTCTTGGCTACTTATGCATCTGTTGCATTAATCAAATTGGCTGCGCCTCGAATGTGCAATTTTAAATAGAGTATAGGAATAACAACAACAACAACAACTTTTGTTGGCCTCAATAATATCGAATCGTACGTAGTTTTCTACTTTCACTTAAATAAATAAAGTCTGCGTGTTTGTTTTTTGCGTGTTAGCTTTATTAATATTTGCCATAGACGCCCTTCGCTTCAATCGGACTTTTAAAACATTTCGGCTGAATTTTAAATGAGTTTAAAACTTATGCTTGTTATTCCATCCCGTTGCTTTAATAACACCTATCAAGTTTTGTTTATTCCAATTATGTATATTTTAGTTCAGGGCCAAACTGCTTATATAGCAGTTCTGTTTTAAGTGGTAAACAGCAGCCGGCAGTTATTCAATTAAATAAGTATGAGCTTTGCAGTGAATTCTCAAAAAATTGTTATAATTCTCGCTATACTTAAGTGAAAGTTATACAGTAATTTTGCCAAGTTTATTTTATCCCATCTGTGTGCACTTTATTGCACTTGCGCGCAAGCACTTTCTAATTAAACAAGCAGTATACACTTATAAGTACATTTGGAGTATTGCCTAAGCAAAAGGTAACTATCTGGTTGTTCCATAGAAATAAAGATATATAAAACCAGTTAAGCTTGGCTGAATTGAAACAGCATCTGGCAAACGAACAAAAAAAAAAAAGACAGACAAACTGATTGAATTTCAAGAAGTAGGTCGTCAACGGTTACTCTGGTTCGGGTTTTCATCTTATGTGTTTTCGATGAGTCGTCTTTGTCGCTACAAAACTGCAAAACTAAAAAAAACTAGTATGTACTTATATAAAAGTTGTACACACTTACACCAAATTTGCCAAATTTATGGTCAATCAATGCAACTGTTGTGAACTGATCCTATTGTGATTGTCAAATATTTTTATTATCGAAATATCGTTTCTGTTCTGAGAAACTGATGGCAATCCTTTACTTTGCATCCATGTGTATTTAATTTTGATTTTTTGGGATTTTTTAGTGTTGCATTTTGAATTATAGATTTTTGAAGAGCATTAGTAGCAGCAGCAGCAGCAGCAGCCGCCCCTAAAATTGGTGCCTGGGTGTTAAAGGTGCGCATGTGCTTATTATTATCACGTCTGCAAAATGATTTTGTTTTGTTTTGTTTTCAAGCACAAATCGTTTATGTGCTGTGCGTTTATAATCACAGTGACCTCTTCCTCTTACTCATGTGCAGTGGCCAGGAGTTGCCAGGCTAAAGGCAGCTTCCAGCTTTTGTCGCATGTCAAGGCCGTTCAAATACGTCTCTTTCTCTCTCGAGCGCTCTCAGTTTATTTTGTGGCAAACGCGTGTAGAGAAATTTTTGCCAGGAGCATCCTTGTAGTCTGCCAAAAGATGAGCTAGGGAACGCAACGCATTAACGCGCAATTTAAAAACAATTTGCTCAATTGTTTGACATGATAATTAACTAGCTGTTAACTGGCCGCGCAACACTTAAAAGCAATAGAGCCAAAAACAAACAGCCATAAAAAGTGCGCATAAAAGCAAAAAAAAAAAAACGAAGAAAAAAAAACCAGATAAGCAAGGCGTCGAATGCAGGGCATCCGAAAGCTTCTGTGTGTGTTGTGTGTGAACGCGTTTGTGTGCGCGTTTTTGTGTGTGTGTGTTGTAATTCCTTCGACAACTGGCTGTGGGGCGAGACAGCAGGACTAGGCAGGCGGAGCATTAGTAGCAGTAAAGCAGGCGCTCGTCAGTGGTTTAAGTACTATGTGACCAGCACACAAGCGCCGCCACCACCACAACAACAACAGGAACAACATCAGTACCTGGCAGACCCTTCTGTTCTACTAACGCCCTATTACTTATTAACTTGCTTGCTGTCTATTTAGGAGGTTCGTTTAGACTAAAGCACATACATACATACAGCAACATACAGTTCATGTGGTTCATTCAACTTTGCCTCTTGTTTTGCTTTGCTATCTCCACACGAACACGCACATACACACAGCACTTGTTGTTGCTATTGCTCGAATGATAATGTGTTATGTTTCCAATAATAAACAATATTATTTCTAAGAATAAAAAACAAATACAATGAATACATATCAGAGGCCTTTTCGCCTTTATCAATAAATAAACTTTATCAATCATTTATTTCAATTCAGTTGAATTTGTTTGCAAACAAATTTGATGCAAGTTTCATTTTTACTCTGAGAACGAACATTAAGCTTTTTTCTCAATGTTCTCAATGCAGAACGAGCACCACAGTACAATTAGGAGTTTGCCGTTCAAGCGGGCATAGCCTCGGTGGCGCAGTTGGCAGCGCGTAAGTCTCATAATCTTAAGGTCGTGAGTTCAAGCCTCACCCGGGGCATGTTATTTTTTATGTTTATTATTAATTTTATATATTTTTTGTTATTATAGCAGCAGTACAAATTTTATTTTATAACTGTCATGCCCGTCTTTGGTGGACATTTAGATTTTCTTTCGTAGATATGTAGGCGTAAGTTAACATTGCTGCATTCGCTCCCAGTTGATTGTCAGTCGCATTTTTTTATTGGCTTAAATTGATGTCAAGTGGAGAGTGGTTTGCGACACACAGCAAAGCATTTGAGCATTTGTGCTTAAGCAAATAAATATGCGACACACCCACAACCGAGAATGATGATATACTTTATATGCATTTGTATTGGACTGTTTTACTGTCCTGCCAAGCATTAATATACAAATAAGGTCAAGACATGCTAATATCGTATTATTAGGGAGTGTGCTGCGCGTTCTCTGAAAAACACGTTTATTTTAATCGTTTTGTTTCGTTTCGTTTGCAGTTTGCTGACGCATGAAATGGATGCGCTCTCTGGCGGCCAGAGGAACCAAAGCAGGAGCCAAGCGTGTTAGGAGCATTTGAAGGGCCTAGATAGAAATCGGCCAAACATCATTTATTGTTAGGGCAGACACAGAACAGCAACCGAACGGCACGGACGGCTTAAGAATGACACACAAAGGACTAGCTCCGGCATCGGGATATGTTAAGGCTAAGAACTCAGCACGCTATAAAGGTAGCGCCAAGAAGCGACGACAGATGCAAATTGCCTATTTGGCAATATGCAGTTTCAGCATAATAATTTTTGGCTTCGCCTTGGCCACCTTAATAAGGCCAACACACGCAGCAGATGGGGCAACAGAGGTGTGGCGTGTGGCCACCGCCCACGAGAAGCTTGGACAGCTACATTTTCCCACTGCCGGTTTCACCGAATACAATTCGAAGGCAAACTATACCAAAGAGCCAAATTTCTCTACTAAGGCCATGGACCCCGTATATAACTTTACGCACTACTTGTTTGATTATCTGCTACCCGAAGAAGCAGCCATTCCGCCGGGTAAGCTAAGAATATCCATAACTTAACTCTATTCATATAACAAAATCTCTTCAACATTTACATTGTAGGCTACATTGTAATCAGTGAGAAGGATTCGATTGCATTGGGTCCGAAGGTGGAAGAAAATGATTGGCGCGAACTGATCACACAGTATTGGGTGGTGCTTCTCGGGACGACTATATTGCTGCTTCTTGTGGTTATTATGCCCTTTATAGCGTAAGTGAATCAAGCTTAAACTCTGTTTGAAACTGTTTTAACTTATTTTGTTCTTTCACAGCGTTTGCTATTGCTGCTTCTGCTGTTGTCGACGCTGCAAGGAAGGATGCCCACCATGCGATAGTCAAAAGGACGCTCGCAGACGCTGTTGCTGTGGACTGTTGCTTCTACTATTAATCATTGGAATTCTGTAAGTTCAAATCGTTGACCATTAGATTCATAGTATTTATGAATTTACTTGTTATTGCAGATTTGGTGTGATCATTGCTTTTGCGACCAATAAACTATTGGATCGTGGCTTTGAGGAGACCAGTACAACAGTGCGACGTGGCAGTCAGGACACCTGCACCTATCTAAAGGACGTTTCGGATCATATCCATCATCTGCTTGTTTATAACTATGAAGAGATGGACAAACATCTAAGTGATATCCTAACGAGTATGACGTTAACTTTTGTTTTTTTTTTATTTGTAAAATTAACCAAGCTATTTTTCGTCTCAGACTCACATAAACACATATTCTTGGACCTAATGGATGCGTCTGAGGCCAATGCAGTGTATGATCTGGAGCGCATATTGGACAACATGGAAGAGGCACAAAAGCTAATCAAAGAAGTGGACAAATTGGAAAAGGACTTACGTTTCTATGGCACACAGTTGCGAGATGGTAAATAAAAAAAAATAAAAATAACACTTTCATTTATGATTCATTTTTGTGCTTACACCTTTTAGGCGTACGTGGCGTTAAGCGTGATGTAAACTATGCTTGTGCTGTCCTTTGCGGCAGTCGGGAATGTCTGCACTTTTTGAAGAAAACCGAAGTTGAGTTTCTTGACAGTTCGAAATGTTTGCAATTCGATGATGTAAGACATGGATGGATTCTTTAATAAAAAGGTTATTACTGAAACCGTTCTCTCTTACAGTTGCCCGATACCACGTACTACCTTAAGGCCATGGATCAAATTATTGCTAAAAATAGTGCGAAAACCTCAAAAGAAGTAATCGACCGTCTACAACATGTAGGCAAACGGATTAAGGCTGGCATCGATCCCATTATACCACCGATAATTCGCGATATTCGCAGTGGACAGGAACTGTTCCGAACCCAAGCGAACAATATACGCAGCATGATCGATACTGTTATCAGTGATATACATGCAAATACGGTTAGATCGACCAAAACGTTTGACGATGTCTATGACACATATGGAGCTGATCGAAGTATTATTAATGTCATTGTCTGCGTCATACTATTGATCGTAAGTGTAGAAAAACGAATGTGTTTCGAATGAATTTCATGAATTACATTCTTAATTAATCCATTTTCAGATTCTCATGGTCCTGATTATAGCGTTGGTTTGCGGCTGCTGCGGACGTCGTCGACGCGGCTATCGTGATGACTGCTGCAGCAAGGGAACAGGAGCGTCCTGCCTCTTACTGTAAGTGGCTTAAAAATAATTTCGATTATATATATACATATATGTGCAACAAATTTATATTTCTTTTACAGTGCCATATTGCTGATATTCTGCGTGTTCTCGCTTGTTGTTCTGGTCGGCGTATTTTACTTTGTTGTGGGCTTGGCAACGTATCAGGGTGCCTGTGCTCCACTCAGAGATCAGGAATCGAATGCCTTGTTCCGTCAACTGGACTCAGTTATTGATCTCAATCGGTATTTGCCAAAGAGCGAACTCAAATCGGAAACACCATTGCCCCCACTGCGCATTTCAAGTGCTATTAAGGCCTGTCAGGCAGATCAATCGATCTTTAAGCTGCTGCAAGAAAATGATTTGTATGATATTGACGATTTGGCGCGCGTTAAAGTTATAGGCGAAACACCAACAGTGCCCATTATCATGGCCAACTTGGACACTTTCACAATACTCACGGACAATGACAAACGTGATCTTCAAGCTTTGCGTAGCAGCAACCTGTCAAGCTATCAAAGTAAAGTGTTTACAGATCTCATGTGCAATCAGCTAACTCCCATCGACCTGCCAACTATGGCCAATCAGCTGAAAGAGCTGCGTGCCAGTCTATGGAGTCAGTGGGGCATTTATGACTGGGCCAGAACCTCCCTCTACAACGAAGCTTATAACCTGCAGAGATATCATGATGAGTTTGTTGAGAAGATCAAAACCATTATCAGTACAATGACACAAAAACTGTTGAAAATCGATCAACTTATTCTATACAATTCCAATGCATTTGGTGAATCAATTAAGAAGCTACAAGAATCAACCGAACGCTCTGAGATATTCCTTAGAGTGCATGGCCAGGAATATGTTGGGGGATTGCGCGATAACCTCACCAGTTATATTAAGGAACAAGTTGTCGACTATATCGATATGGTGGTCAACAAATGCCATGGAAATGTTGGAAAGTGTGCTCCACTTGCTCACGTTTATCGCCGTAGCGTTGACTTGATATGCCATCGTCTGGTTGATCCAATGGTGAGTAGACATTGAACTTTACAGCTCATCTTCAAATCTTAACATTTCTTTGATTTATAGAATGGTTTCTGGGTTGGCGTCTTACTTTGTGGAATACTTTTCTTGCCTGTACTCTTTGTGTCCCACCGTTTATTGTGCTTATACAAAAAGATTGATCCATATTCGGCACCAGCTGTTGCCGTTGTTGAGGGCGGGTAAGTCTCGTCCCGATTTGAATCATATTTTGGCTGCATGTTTTTTTCTATTTCTTGGTTGGGCAAATGAGAGTAAATTGGTACGCTTTGCTTGAAAAAATTGAATATTGAAATTTTTGTGTATGCACATAAGCTAATCTGATCATGCCACTTGTTCCATTCTCATTTCACCGCTAACCCCCTGCCCCCTGCTACATACGCACACTGCACCCAGCAGCGACTACTTATACGATGCCTATAGCGAGCGCGAACGCGAGCATGTGCCACTGGCCAAGTAAGCGAGAAGAAACACACACACACACACCAACAAACACACACACACAAACACACATACATACAAACAAACCAGCCAACACCCATCGAACTAGCTAAATTTGCTAACTGCGTTTTCTTTTGCTGCCTTTTCTTTTCTTTTTTTTGCAGTGTGCCCAAGAAGCGACGCAAGGCGTATGAGCGTCGACGCGAACAACAGGATTATTATGAGGATGCATCACCCAGTGTTTCTCGGGTGTCGCGTGGCGCTGGCGCTGGTGCTGCTAATGGTGATCCAGCTGCTGGTGGCAGCAATATGCGTTATAACGATGTGGCACCAACGTAAGTTTTACGTGTCGATCGAGTATCCAGCCTAATAAAATGCTTATATATTCTGCCGTATTATTAGCATACTAAAGACACATATACTATTAATCAATAATACACACAAACACGCACACACACACCTAATTTATTGGCTGACCAAGTTAATTGCTAATTTTCGGTTTTCATTTTATTTAGCGCTAAAGTTGATACAAGGCCAAAAGCACTGGCGGCAGATGGTTTCTTTTAGGCATGACCCGAAGTGCAAATGGTTTGGTTTATAGTATATATAAATAAATTAATTTGGTTATTGGTTATAGCTGTCTGCCCTAAAACGAATCAATCCAATCTCTCACTCAGTCTCTATGTGTGTGTGTGTTCTTTTGTTGCTTTGTTGTAACTATACGCAATTTAATATGTATATCATTTGTTAACTGTGTATGTGTGTCTGCCAGTCCAAAGAACTTTAACTGGCTATGCATTCCGAGCACCTAACTCATCTGCTTCGCATCTCTCTCTCTTCACATCCTTCAGCCATATGAAGATGCTATTCTATAACTTATATATATATATATACTCCATTGCCCAACTCCAGACGCAATTAAAACTGCTTCAGTTGTCAACAAATCTGATAAAACAGTTGTATTTGTTTGTTATTATTTGTGCGTGTTTTTTGTTATTGCGATAAAAACTTACAATTCATTAATCGTTTTCAATTCACTTTTTCACAGGCACTGGGATCATGAGCCGCCACGTTATCACAATCCGCCTGTGGCGCCCCCAGCATCCGAATATGAGCGACCACCGCCATACTATTATCCTGGTGCCTCTGACCAGGATTAAGCACTTGTGTGTCTGGACGGAGTTTTTATGAAAGTTGTGGAATGCGCATCAGAAAAGAGAGAACGGAACAGAGAGGACTTCATTTTTTAAACACTAACTGGAAGCAACAACAATCCCCATTTTACTGAGACTGTAATTTTAGTTGAAAGTTTAGTTTTTTTATTTAGAGCTATTATGTTATTTGTAGCATCACATGTGTTATATTATGCTTTTGTGAACTGTATCAGACGATCAGCCAGACAAATGATATGATGATATGGATTAGTAAAGATTAGGTTTTTAAGCACAGGATCGAAAAATCGATAAAGCAAATTCACACATCGTAGTAGTACTCAATTTATATATATATAGTATTATACTGTATTGTTTAAAGTTTACACATTCAAAATGTTGCCAAAAGAGAAGAGTGAAGATTGGAAATGAAATCAATTGGGTTGATTAACAAAAATTATATGAATATGCACAGGTAAAGCATTTAATAAGTTAGTGTTCAAAACAAAAAACAAAAACAAACAAAAAGCCACATCACAATAACAATTATCCCAAAACAACTTTAAACAATGAGGGTGACATTAAGAAACGAACTTGAAAGTATCTCATTAATTTATTGTGCACTCAAAATGTTTGCCCACAAACCCACAATAATTAATAACATCACCAAAACTTTTAATGGGACAACTAGTGCCAGTGGAATAAACTGTTCTAAAATCGAAACTGCCATTTTAAACTAGAGGATCCAGAGCAGCATTAACAACAGTTAAATCTCTCATCAAACTGTCGGCATTTTTTGACTTGGTTTGACTTTTGATTTGTGTTTGAGAAGTGTTTGTATTTATTTTCTAAGAAACTAATACACACTGCTAGAGACGAATTAATTAATATGTATTAACAACATTAAAAGTAGCGCCCCGAAAATGCAATGACAAACTATTAAAATATGAATGTACTTTTAATTGTCGTAGTTAAGTAAGACAATATTTCTCAACTCAAATCCAGAGCCTACATAACAATACATAAAATGAATTATATAACAAAATTGTTGGCAAACTGCAAGTAGCCAAAAGGTTTAAAAAAATGCACACATTCACATTGACATACTCACACACACACTCATACACTTATGTATTACATATGTATTTAAGTTTAGCATTCTATCTATATACAAGCGAAGAAAAAAAAACCAACAAGTATATATTGTCTGAATGTATGTAAAGTTTTTATGTTTTACGTACATTTAATGAACTTTCTGCCTATGTCATTTTTAGTGTCTAACAATAAGCCAATAATATGAATCAAAGTTTTAAAGCTAAAAGAAAAACAAAACAAAAAACGATTACTGTGAAAAAATATAAATACAAATATAAATTATAAAAAAAAAAATATGTGTGTTTTGAACTGAGTGTGTTAACTGTTAACTGTGCGATGAATGTCAAACTGTAGTGCTTAACAAAACGAAATCAATTATGGTTAAATGTAAGATTCAATTGTCATTTCAGAAAAAGTTTATCACGTTATACAATCAACTAAGTTAAGCCACTCAAGTTTTATAATGACAGTGTAATTTTTTAGTTACGATATTCAAATGAACGGTGGAGTTCTTCGCTAAGTACTACGATAATACTTAAGAGGCAGGTGTAATATGTCAAAATCATATGATAACTAGCGAACAAACGAAACCCTCAACAACACCATGGCGCAAGGAACTTCTATGAAGCATTTTGTCCAACATGAAATTGTATATTTCACCATATGCTATATTGGCATCTTAATGTTTTTAATGGCATTGTTAGTGACACCAACTGGGGCCAGAGACCAGAGACGAAAACGGTTCGACGATGGTGGACTAGCACGAGATACTGTGCATGAGCAGCTCGGACAGTTGCACTTTCCACCTGCAGGTTTCAGTGTCTATCGGTCCAATGCTAGCTATACTCAGGATACTAACTATTCGATTGACCTAGTGAGAACATTGTTTAATTTCACTCAGTATATATTTGATCATGTGCTTTTGGGCGATACTAAATTGCCGCCGGGTGAGTTAAATCTTATATACATACATATGTACACAACCAGAAAGGGAGAGTCATCCATCCTTATAGGATATTTGTTGTTTCTTTATAGGTTACATTGTGGTGAAGGATCAAGATACTCTCGTCCTGGGACCGAAAGCAATGGAAAATGATTGGACTGATCTATTGACGACTTATTGGTTGACAATTATATGGGTATTGTTTTTGTTGACACTCATAATGGCTATGCCGATTGTAGCGTAAGTAAACATCATGTGGCAAGCTAAGCAATCAATTAATCTGACCTTATTTGACTTACTCGACCAGCGTCTGTTATTGTTGTACTTGCTGCTGGCAACGTTGTCCCAAAGGATGTCCACCCTGTGACACTGTAAAAGATGCTTGGAAACGCTCCTGTTGGGGTCTTCTACTTGCAATTCTAATCATTGAAATTATGTATGTCTTATCAGAGCCGGCCGGCCGGGCAGATACATAGCAAAGCGTTATTATTCTCATTTTGTTTCGGCCTTATCGCAGAGTTGCTGTCATAATGGCTTTTCATAGCAATACACTGTTCAAATATGGGCTCGATTATACAGCCGAAACACTGCGACGAGGCAGCGCGGATACCTGTACCTTTCTAAACGATGTATCTGATAACGTCGAACATCTGTTTGTCAAGAACTATGAAGAGTTGGACTTTCATCTATCGGACATTTTACGAAGTATTGTTTCGTTTGTTACTTAAAACATTACTATTATAATGTACCTTTAAGATGCACATACGCACATGTTTCTGGACGTAATGGATGTTTCTGAGGCGAATGCAGTATTTGAAATTGAGCGCATTTTAAACAACATTCAAGAGGCTCAAAAGTCATTTGAAGAATTGGATGATCTTGAAAGCGATTTACGTTTCTATGGAGCACAGCTACGAGATGGTAAACACATATATTGTATATGATATTATTATGATGTTCTAAGTGGTCCTTGAAGGTATGCGTGGCGTTAAGCGCGACTTAATTTATGCCTGCACTGTGCTTTGTGGCAGCAAGCATTGTCTTGAGTTTTTAAAGATGACGGCAGTTCAAGATCTTGATACCTCACCAAGCCTTCACTTTGATGAGGTAAGCAATTGCATTATGAAATCAAAATAAAAATAATTCTATCGTTATCTCAGCTACCCGACACTCTTAGTTATTTGGATGCAACAGATTATATACTAGATATCGTAGATCTCAGTTTGATACAAAACATGATCGAGCGTCTGCAGCCATTTGAGTCGTATATCAAAACGGCCATAGATCCGATTACACCGCCAATAACTCGTGATTTGCACAATGGAGAAGGATTGTTTCGTGAACAGGCGAACCTCATACAAAATACCATCGATGTTGTTATTAGCGATATTCATTTCAATACGCTAAGATCGACCAAATCGTTTGAGGATTTAAACGAGAAATTTGGCAAAAGTCGTGACACAATCAATGTCACCATATGTATCCTCATATCAATTGTAAGTGGAAAGCGATAGAAAACAATGTGATGGTCAATTGAGTATTTAATTTCAGATTCTTTGTATTTTGGTTATGGCGCTAATATGTGGTTGCTGCGCATCCTTTCAGGGAGCTCATAAGGTTATTTTCTGTACGAGAAGAGTTGGCTCATTTTTTTTATTGTTGTAAGTATTGTCTACAAAAAAATTTGTATATAGATTAATTACTAAATCTTATTAAATTTATTTGCAGTGCCATGTTTATGATATTCGGCGCGTTCTCGTTCATTCTTTTAATTGGTCTATTTTACTTTATATTTGGAATGATAACCTATCAAGGTGCCTGTGAACCGTTCAAGGATTATAAGACGAATCCAATTTTCCACCAGATAGATTCCGATATAAATATTAATCGGTATTCGCCAAAAAGTCTATTGGCTGGAAATAGAGCACTGCCACCGCTTAGGATGTCCGCGGCGTTGGAAGCGTGCCACGAAGATAAATCGATCTTTAAACTTTTGGAGGACAAGCAAGTGTACAGTATTGAGAATGTAATACGCACAGAGGTTATTGGCGAATATGAAATACCGACAACACCCATATTTCCAGCTAACATCAGTGAATTCATTTTAATAACTGACGATGATTATTTTGCACTTGAGGATGTCTGGTTGAGCGAATTATCGAGCTATCACAGTTCGAAATATGTTGATTTTTTGGGCACTGAATTAACGCCTGTTCCACTGAAATATTTGGCCTCGCAAATCAGAGACTTGGCGTCCCGTCTACTGAGCCGATGGGGCTATTATGATTTGGCCAAAGTAGCGCTTTACAACGAAGCAGCCAATCTGGACAGCTATCACGATGAGTTCGTAGACAAGATACTATCCCTAATTGAAAAGATACGTGAAAAAGTCTTGTATATTGATGAACTGATATTGTATAACGGCAAAACATTCGGTCAATCTATCAAGATTCTGGAACAAGCAGCAGAACGTTCCGAAGATTATATGAGAGCTAGTGCCGAGAGTTATGCTCGCGATCTACGTGAAAACCTTTCGTATTTTATAAGACAAGAAGTCGATGACTATATGGACATGGTCATTACAAGGTCCAGGAACAGTGTGGGAAAGTGTGCTCCATTGGCTTATGTCTACAGTCGCAGTGTTGATTGGATTTGTCTACGTCTAGTCGATCCTATGGTAAGTTTCGTATAACTTTTCGTATCACTTTCAATTGATTTGTTTGTTTTCTAGAATGGCTTCTGGTTTAGCATTCAACTTTGTTGCATTCTTTTAATTCCAACTCTCTTTGCATCCCATCAATTGGTTTGCCTGTACAGAAAGAAATATCGACCGGTTGTGTTGCAACGTTTTGTCACCCGTCAGCCGAACCCCAAGTAAGTTTCCACATTTAAAAGCGAACTTTCATCTAACGAATCTGTAGGAAAGTCGAAATTATTTCGTTATGAGTGTTTGTTTGAACAAAGTTGCAGGAAAGGTTGTGGTAGTTCGTTATTTGGAAGTTCAACTGTTAAATGTAGTTCGTTCTCTCTAATCTTAATCGGGTTGTCAACAGCTTTAGGTTACCTCCTGTCCAACCAAGCAAAGTTGTTGCCGCCCCGCCACAGCCAGTCAAGCAAGTAACTCAAGAGGTACGGAAAAAAGTGGTTCGTTTTAGTTTCGTTAATGATGATGAAACCAATATGAATGATGTAAACAAATCTGAACTGGGATCCACGAGCAAGAATAAACAAGAATAGCAACTGAATGAATGAACTTTTAAAATCCAAAGCCCACTTTACTTTTACTTTTAGATTCAGATAATAAATTAAATCAAATACCAAGCGGAAAAGTTCTTGAATAAAGTCAGAACACATCCGAGGCAAACAAAAAAACTTCACAAAAGTCACACCTTGTCTCTGCACATTGTCCATAAATCATGTTGTTATTATAAAGTGTATACCGAATCTAATCTTGACAAAAAATATAAAGAGAAGAAAAACAACCAACACAACACAACAAACCGACTACCGGGTGAGCATGTTAGGCAGATAAAAGTGAACCTGAGAAGAGTCGAGACTTCAAACAATGCAAGGAAGTAAACCAAAGAGAGATCAACGTTTCACAGACTTAGTCAATAATTAACTATAATATCAGTTTATTCAAAAAAAAAAAAGTAAACTTCTTTTTGGTTCTGCTCTTCGAGCAGTTTTTGTTGTGGGAATAGCAATCCGGTTTTTTGGGTTACCCTCAAGAGGTTTCCGTCCAGCAAGGCCATCGAAAAGTGAAAAGCAAGCAGCCAACATATATGATTTTCATAATTTTCAACTTAAAATTGAATCACGTTTCTTATCAGCATTTATATATTGTTCATGTTTTTGTTGGCTGTGAGTGCCTTTCTTTTTTAAACAATTACCAAAAACAAAAACAAAACAATAACAAAGAACAACAACAATCCGAGCGTAGTATAAACAATGAAGTTTCACTTTCGATTTGTGTGCAATGTAAAAACAAAAGACTTAAGACACAAACTTGACGCCGCCATCACACAAAAAAAAAGACATAGTGAAGGTTAAGTTTGCCCAAAAAAAAACAATTGATATTCAATTGGTAAAACGCTTTCGAAAGCCAACTACTAGCCAACAAAATGGCCGTCAATCTATGTCTGGCGACAGTGCATTGCACTCAGCACCAAGCATCTGGCATTGTGTTAACTTGATCAAGATCAGTTCTCGGGGTCTTTGTTAATTAATAAATTGCTATATATACTATCTTTTTATGTTGTTGTTGCAACGTGAAACTTCACCGGTATGTGAAACAGAGCGTTGCATTTTCATTTCTCATTTCTCACTTGGAAAAACTGGCACAGAATTGCAGCAGCGATAAAAGTTTGCTGCCTGATTGCAAAATGCACGCAATACGCATTAAAATGCACACAATTAATTTGCTGCAAATGATTTGCAGTGAAAGGCAGTGAAATTTATGGCACAAGCAAAAAGCGTGAGAAGCAGGGCCCAAAAACAAAACACAAAAGAACCATGGGCCAACTTGTTAGAATCATCGATCTAATATCTTTATTTTAATTTTAACACTGGCTGCTAGTTGCTGGCTATATTATTATCACTTTCGCTTTCGTCTGTGCGATATGCGACGTTTGTACCGTTTCCAACTATACAAAAATACACACACACACATACATTTATGCAAATGAATTTGTGACTTTCTATTGTGTGTGTGAAATAAATAAGAAAAAAAAAACATAAAATAATATGCATATATTTTGTTAATCATAATTCCCAATCGGATCAACTTACACAAATGCCTAACAGTTGCTGTCAGTGTTAACTTAACAGCACCGTTAACAGCTGCTGTTTGAGTCAAGTTTACGAATGAGCTGCACAAAAGGCAACAAACGCAGCCTAAGAAATACATTTTCAATGCAGCTCACACACAATAAAAGTTGTAACTCACATTTATGTATGTATATGGCTCGCTTGAACGTGGCCAACAACAACAGCCAAGTCAAAGAGTCAAGACACGCGCTCCAAGCAAACTTCACTCAAGTTTTGAGTTGTTGTTGTCGTTGTCGACAGTTGTGTCGGCTTGGCAATGTGGCCGCGACTGCGCACCAAATCAGTTTCAGTTTTTCAGTCCAACGTGCGAGTTCGCAACGCGTTTAACGGTTAGTAACGGATTTCAGGAGATCAAAAAAATAAAAAACCAAAAAGTTTTCCATTCAGTTTTGAACTTCAAGCGACCAAGCAGAGTGCAATACAAAAATTCAACTGCAGTGTTGTGTTCCTAACAAATCAAATAAATAATATCAATATAATAATAATAATATAATTTCTTGTATAGTGCATTTGGAAAAAGCTGAGAATTAAGGAGAAAACAGGAGCTAGAGAAAAGCTGCATAGAAAAATGGTGAGTGAGGCGGTAAAGGGAGGAGTGCATGAAATATCTGAAAGAAATGTGTGTCAGCCAAAAGAACTATGAACAAAACAGAATATAAAAATTATCATATTTACTACGACTATATATGCATACAAATTGAGGCACTCAAAGAAGCCAAACTAAACAACAAAAACACAAAACATTAAACAGTAAACGAAAAAAAAAAAAGAATGTTAAACAGCTTGGTGAATGTCTGACTGGTTTAAAGAATATATGTATATATATATACTATATAGTAGTAGTCACAGCGATTACGATTACGGGTTCTTGTTGTTGTTCTGCTGTCTGAGCCGAAGTTGAAGGCAAACCTGTCAAAGACAATGGCTATACAAATAGTCTGACTACAGATTCTGAACTCAACTTGCGTTTTCAGTTTCGCTTTTTAAACAGACTTTTGCTGCTGCAATGATTTTCATATTTCTTATTTCTATTCGTAGCTTTTACTTCCTTGCAGTGCCTTTATTTATTTTTTGTTAACGATTTCCATTATTGCCATTATGGCAGCGGCGGGCACGCCATCAAAACTGGCCACGCCTCAATTTGGCCAAGTAAAAGTCGGACTGTAACTAGTTTTCTACCTATGCGCGATTTTACAACAATTAATTTTTGCAAAAAAAAACTGCTGCTGCTGCTGCTAGTCAATCGTCGCCTATTGGCAAATCGTTGTTGTTGGCCAAGCGGCTGGCCCAAAAAAACTGGTCTCGCACAAATTGAAAAACCCGCAAAAAAATTAGGTTTGAAATTCGCAAAACGAGTCGCTCGAAACATATGGCAGCAGAAAAAGAAAGAGAGAAGAAAATGTTCAAACATTAATAATTAATTCACTAGCATTTGCCAATTGCATTTGATTTTAATAATTATTAATATAAATTTATTTTAAGTTTTGTTTTGGCAATCAATTGTATTGTATTTGAAAGTGCCATGGTTTTCAATGAAGCAGACTTTAAAGTCTTCAAATGTTAATTGCTTTTAATAACCTTTAGTTAATTAAATAGGGAACAACAACTTTAATGTCACGCCCTCGTCAATCTGTGTTCAATAGACAAGCGTAACTAACGTATGTATGTGCTTCCCTCTCTCTCTCTCTCTCTCTCTCTCTATTGCTATTGTTATTGTTGCTGACTTAACTCTCACTTTCATTTGATGTTGTTGCTACGTTCGTTCGTTCGATGTTTGACAATTGAAAATGAACAACAACTCGCAACAGAATTTAGTGTTTGTTAAACAAACAATTCAAATAACGAGCTGACTTTTACGTTCGGCCAGCTTCGTCTTGTGTTTACATTTGGAGAAGAAAAAACTGTAGTCAAACAAACACACACACTTAGAGATATAATAATTGCACATTGCACACAGGCACATGCGACAGACTTTCTCCCAAAATAGTACCAACAACAACAAAAATAGAAAAACAATATACAAAAAAAAAAGGCAAGCGTCGTTTCATGCATCGGAAGTTGGCAACTCTGTCAACCAACTCGACGCATGCGTTACTTGAGGCATTTGTATTGAAGAAAATATATTATTGAAGGTTGGCAAATTCTTTTAAAAATGTTAAAATAAAACATAAAAAGTAGTCGCATTTCTTTCTGATTACTTTTTGCATGTTTTTTTAAGCCCAAAAAATCATTGCTAATCGTTGTCGATTAGTAATCGTGGAAATTTAGTATATACGATTATTTTCTTCTTTAATAGATTATTGTTGCAAAAAAAAAAGATGAATAATATGATAAGAAATCATTAATTAACTTTAAAACAAATAATCTTTTATCTTTTTCTAATTTAAAGTTTCGACAACTTAAAACTTTGCGTCTTGGTAAAGTTTGACTGTACTTTTTATAAAATGACAAGAATGTTGTTTTTGTTGTGACGAATGCTTTGGCAAACCACTTTGCCACTTTAGTTGATTTATTTATTTTATTAGTTTTATTTTATTATTATTTTGTTTTTGTATGATTTTAATGCGAGATAACGCCGCGAGTCACAATTACTTTTTGCGCCTAGCCCTGACAGCAGGCAGGCAGCAGGCCTGCAGCTGTTGGTTGGCCCGCTCGTTTGTTCGAGAGCTGAGTGGGCAGCGTTCAATTGTTGTGTGTGTGTGCTGCAGTTTAAACAATACTTTAAATACCCAACTGGCAATTCACTTTTATGCTGATTTGCAACACACATTTGCATATGCCGCAAAAAACCAAAAAGAAAACAAAGTCAAACGTAAACAAAAGGCATCAATTGGTTATTGAACTATTGGGCTAGCCATAGCTAATTTAAACATTTAACAACGCACACCAAAGTAAACAACTGTAAGACAAACAAAACAAATAACGTCCTAAAACAAATAACTTAGGCAACGAACCTTCTGCTTAAAAAGCCAAGAGCAGGAAGTGCCTCTAAACAAATAGTTCGATACGCCAGCCTCAATTTGTTGACTTCAGTAAGAAAGACTTTAGTTTATGTCGCACACAAACACAGATATCTATAGTCTTTATTTATGTTCAATGCCAAATGGCAGTGGAACACAATAAACATAATGAAGTTAATTGTGAACGGATTTAACTTTATTCACATCAATCATTTGTCACACAGTCCAGTTGACAAAAAAGCCAAATCGTAAACGATTGAAACCACCACAAAATCCAAAAAAAAAACACGTTTTGTGTTATATAAAAATCTATTTGCATATCATAAAAAAATCATAAAAACTATTCATTATCAGTCAAAAATCATTGAGCAGATCAGCCTTTGCTGCTAATGATATGTATGTATGTATATATTTGTGTGTTTATCTTGAGCTATATCCAAACAAAGTTGCACAACAAATGTTTTTTGTTTTGTGTTATGTTTATTTGGCAACATTTCACATGGTTTTTGTGTCTGTTGGTTTTTGCTATTTTTTTGGTAACTCGCTTCATAATTAAACTAATTAACTGTGATTGCAATTTGTAGTATTTTGTTGTTATATCTTTACATTTTTGTTTGTTTCGTTTTTGGCCCTTCCGCCGGCCGCAATTAACTTTATCTACGTTTTGTTTCTGTATTCTGGCAATCAAAAATCCAACAATGACAATGCCATAAACAATAAACGTTTTGACTTAATACCGTTGGCTATCTGGCTGACTGGCTGTCTAGGCCATAAACCGCTCTATAAACTGGCCAGCCTCGAAGACTCGAACGTCATTTCATTTGAATACATATAAAACTTTGTATGCTTAAATAATTATTTACTTAAATTGAACATAAAACGCAAACTGGTTTGTGTTTTTCGTTGGTCTTTTGTATGAAAAGGTTAAAGTTGAATACAATGCATGATTTACTCACTAACTAAAGCTAGTTAATGTACTAAAGACACACTCATACACAGCGCATCTATTCACAATTCAAAAACAACACAAATTTCACTTTTCTGCATGGTTTTTTTTTTGTTGTTTTTTGCTTTTTCTGCCGTTTTGTTTATTAAATAAAAGCGCATATGTTTTACATAATCCTCCTGCTGCTAACGAACTTACCAGACTGACTATACTATGACATAATGTCCGGGCTAGACGTCAGTTCCTTATTGTTGTTGTTGTTGTTGTTGTTGAGGCGGCCTTTTGGGCGCACGCCCCAAAAACTCATCAAAAATGCATGGGAAACCAGAAAATGAAATTAAGTATTTGACAAACTGTGATTTAGGTTGAGCATAAGCTTATATAAATATGATTTATGAGGAAAAAATATAATAAATGAATAATACAGTCAAGCTTCCATGTAACGAATCTCTAGGGGACATTAAAAATCTTTGTTATAAAGAAAATTTGTAATACAGAATGAATTTTTTTTTTTTTTTTGTTTGTTTGTAAGTTCGACTGTAACTTAGACTAAAAGTAAAAGTGAGTTTCCCGTTTTTATATTGGTCAGAAGAAAGAAAAGCTCATCAATCTCGTTTGAAGAATATCTTAAAATAATAACTGTCAATGTTTAGTTAAAAGCGTAAAGTTAAACCAAAGTCTTCAGATTTCCTTTTTTTGTCACACATATCCGAATTTATTTAATAAGGTTTTTTTTTGCCTTGGCTTATAAAATGTTTGGGGGCGTTTATGAGTTTTTCAGTTGGTTAACTTCAATTAGCAACAACGATTATTAATGCTGACATATCTGTGTCTAATTTTGTGCGGCTTTAAGTTTCTTGTTGCAATCCAAGTGTTGTACTTGCCGCTAGAGCGGCAACAGCAGCAGGCAACACAACATTAAAATTAAATGTGACAATGACAGATTGCCAAATTGTGGACAAGGCCAGATTAATGTGACTGCGGCCAGACTGTAAACTGAAACACTGGGCCAAGAAACAAATGGACATAAATTGTATTGACATTATTATGAACAACATTTGAAAATTGTGGCCAAAAGCAGAGTGGAAACGGAAGTTGTGTGCACTCAACTGTTGAGAATTCTCAGGTTTTTTTCTTTAGCTTTTGGCCATTGCCAGTTACAAAAAAAAAAAAAAATAAGAATAATGGCAACATTATGTAGACAGCTGTCTTCCTTTATGCCAGCTGCTCTGTGAGCTCCTCCAAGCTGCTGCTCATGACTCATGACGCGGCACGTTTATGTTATTTAAGCAGCAAAAATGGCGTTAAAATCTCTGCTGCATCTAAAGAACTTGGCCTAACCCACTAAATTGTTAACTAAAATCGTGACTTGAAAAAAAAAACACAAAGAGACTTTTCTTCTTTAAACACATTTAACTCAAATATTAATAACTAGATTCTTGTGATAATTCTCTACGAATTTTTGTGGTCAGTGTAAACCTTGTTGTTTTTGGTTTTCCAATGCGAATGGCCGTTTCAGGGTTATGCTTTTGTGCTTAGCAGGAAGTTATTGCCAACTGGCTCAACTCGCAGTTCAGTTGAGTTCCGCACCCAAACAGAAGAGAGAGATTTGTAACGCTTTGGTAGAAATGCGCAATTTAAGCATTATTCTAATTGGTCAGTGAACCAGTTTCAAGTTGCATTTAATGAGCTCCAACTGTGACTCATGAGCCACAATTATCAGTATGTGTTGTTGCCTGTCTTTCTGTCTTGCCTGTCTCCAAGCCAAACTTGTTTGCTGTTTTGGCCAGATTGCGCAAGGTCGCCTGGTCAGGACAGGTGCGCTGATATTAACTCAATTGCAAAGGCGCAGCAGCAGCAACAAAGGGAAAAACTTGATAAAAATCTTACAAACCTTAAACAGCAAAAAAAGGGTCTACTGTTGGCGAAACAGTTATGACTGCTGTTTGCCGTTAACACAAACACACGCATACACCAAAAAATAGTGTCGCCAACTGTGCAGCGGATTTTCTTTTTTTCATATTTTTTTTAATAATTTTATTTTATTTCACCTTGAGCTGAATTACGGTCAGCGTTTAATTAAATGCAAGCCGCTAAAAAACTAAACGTACACAATTTCAATAAATTTAATTTGAAACAACACAAGACACTTGCAGTTTTTTTTAAATGCAATACCAAAAACGAAAGACTTAAACGACAAACTCGCGCATGAATCTCAACTTCAACGAAGCATGATTAGTGCAGTTTTTTGCGCAATTTGAGTGGCATGTTGAAAATATTAAAAAAAAAAAAAAGATCTAGCGCACGCTCACAACAAATGCAATTGTTCATGCGATATATAAAAAGAAAGAAAGATATAAAACTAGTATATATACATATATATGACAATAAATAAAAGTATTAAAATTCATGCAAATAAATTAGCAATTTCTGCTTTTACTTGCGTGCAAGTGAAAACGATGCGACACAGATCAAAGATCATAACATAACTATATATATATGGCATTTGAGAAATGTGAGACTTGCTGTTGCTGTGGGCTTGTTTGGTTTTGTTGGCTGGTTAAAGTGACACTTTGGAACACTCGAAACGAACGTTTGAGATTTCGCTTTTTTTTGAATTTTTCACTTTTATATATGAAGTGAAGTCTTATATGTGAATGGTCACATAAATTATCATATTAAGTGAATGTGTCGACTATTTAGATGCATGAAAATTGTGTGCAAATCAACAAGATGTTTGTATACCCTAACACTGAAGGCATATACGTATCTGCTATAACATGAAGAATATATCAATGAGAAATAAAAATATTATCAACATGGCTTTGGTTAGTAAGAGTATTTCAACTCCGACTTAACAGCCTTTTCTCTTGCATGTTTGTTTTTCGCTTTGGCCACAAATCACAATAATTTATCGTAATTTTTTGTTGTTGTTAATTTTTCTCTTTTGCATTTGCGCAATTTTGGGGGGAGAAAAACAAAATAGATAGCCAATGTGGCACCTGGAATGCAGCTAACTTGTTTATCATTGTGTTTGCTAGCCAACTCCACCAACCTCCCCCTCTCTATCTCTCTCACTTTTTCTATCCACTAACCAACCAACTATCTAACTATCTATCTATCTGCCTGTCTGTCTGTCTTTCTGCCTGTTACTTATTGACTTTTATTTAGTGCTGTCGTAACCCAAGCTGTAATCGACAAACCCACAAAAAGAAAAACAACAAAATAATTTAACTTGGCGAGGCTTTGGCACCACAACCAAACAAAAAAAAATACATAATACAAATCTCAACTTGGCGGTGCTCCAATCGCTATTTCTAATGATACTTACTTGCAGCGGCAGTTTAGAGTAGCGGGGGGACAAGTTGTGTCCAGACAATTGCCCCAAAATGGACAACAATAGTTTTCTGTATTTTTTTACGTAAGCAGAATGCAATCAGAGAAGCATGGAGAGAAAAAGAAACAGAAACTTGAGATAATGTTTGCAATTTCAAAAATAATTTGCTTAAAAAAAAAATATCAAAATCAAATCAAAGTTTGATTTTGTTTGTTTTCTCGAGTTCTTTGGCTTTTCGCTTTTGAAGAAACCCAAAGAAAAATCGAAAGGCTGGCGAATTTAAGCCATGTTTTCACTTCAGATCATTTCCGTGCCACAGTGAAACCAGTTGGTCCAGTTAAGATGCCGGTCCCATACGCAATAAGGAACCTTTTTGTTGTTGAATACAACAAGTTTTGTTTGTTTTGCGCATTTTGAATATTTTAATTTATGCTCGTGTTTCTAAAAGCAAACTTGATAAAAATAATTAAAAAATCTAAACCAGTTTCACTTTATCGATTGCATCTTGCGGGAGAGATACACCAAAAAACAAAACGAGTAATCAAATATCTACAGAATATTGTGCAATTAATTGTTTTTGGTGTTGGGATTGTTATATGTATGGCTCGAACCAGGCTATAAATCAGCCAAGTTGCGACCTTGATGCAAAATTTGAAAGCTCCTTTTGTGACCGTTAACTGACCGCCTCTAACTGTAAGTCTAGAACATTCTTGGCAAGCAACTCACGTTTGTGCCAAATTTTGGCCATTTCTTTCTAAGTAACTGTCTGTGTCGTTTGTCATTCGGCCATTTGGCCATTTGGCCATTTAAACCGCAAACAAGTTGTGTAACGTGGTTTTTTTTGACGAATGACAACGCCCCTTGAATATAAATAAGATGTTGCGGCAAATAAAAAATACCAATCAATGTCTATGAATTTACCAAAAATCGATTTGATAATTAAATAGTTTTATAATTTTATTTTTGGTGATCTGAAAACAATGACCAATAAAATTGATTAAAAATTCGTTTGGCTATTTGAAAAACTGCATAAGCTATGACAACAAATTAAATTTTAAACAGCTATGGCTTTTAAGTGATAAAAATAATATTCAAAGTCAAAAGGCAGTCGCTCCACTTGACATTGTCATTGTTGTTGCTACTGGGTTTTTTTAAGTTATGTGAAGATGTCAAAAACAACAACAAACAAACTTAATAAAGAGCACTAAATAAGTTTAATTAGTTGTTGAAACAAGCGACTTTTGCCCTCCTTCAACAAAGCAAACAGCTCATTGTGTGCCCGGGCCAACTCCGGCTTTTAGTTAACTGGGTCAATGTCAAGAGAGCCTACTGAAAAAAAGAGTGGCGACTGGCAAAGGGTCACAAAAATGATGAGCCAACAACCAATGTTTGCGACCTTCTTACGACCCAAAATAAACTATCAAAATTTAAATTAATTTTTTTGACAAGCAAGTGCCACGTAATTTGTTGCAACTTGACGTGCCGTGCTCAGCACCGCCCCCTCGCCAATTAATCATTTTATCGCGAACATCAGAAAATAAAAAACAACAACAACCAACCTTAACAAATAACTCTGATTAATTGTCTTAAATATTTATTATCTTGTCTCTTTTACAGTTGCCGCCGCGATTGCTGCGAATTGCTTTTGTAATATGTCTGCTGATTGTATTGCTCTCACCCGCCACAGACAGTGCTCAGAGTAAGTAAAAGTTGTTAAAACCTTATTAATTTTAAAAGAAAAGTTGGGGAAAAAAAAAGTTTTTTCAAGGGGACACCCGGGTTTGAACCGGGGACCTCTCGATCTGCAGTCGAATGCTCTACCACTGAGCTATATCCCCACTTACATAACGAAGCGAGAATTTACTTAATATCAACTGCTAAAAACTTAGCACAACTCAAAGTCTACCTCGGTGTGGGTGTCTCTTACAAACCTCAAAGAATATTATTATCTTTACGAAGGCGGAAGTTGATAAATTGTTGTTATTATTGCCGTTGCTTTTGTGGTGTGTTTAGTTATATCTGCACTATTATCACATAACCAACAATAGCCACATGTTTCATAAATGACTGTGCATTATGAACGGTTCATTGTTAAATCGGGGTAAATTGTATAGTTGAGTTATATAAACAACAAAAAGCGCTTCACATTCGAATAAAGATTTTTTGTAAGGAAATTGTTACCATTTGTTGCTTATCTAATATAATTTTGGTTTCATAATTAACTTTTTAAACTCTGCCAAAAAGCAAAGCAATTATCGAAATATAAATATAAACTAGTATGAAAAAAATTTGGTAAAATGTTTACCAAGGGGACACCCGGGTTTGAACCGGGGACCTCTCGATCTGCAGTCGAATGCTCTACCACTGAGCTATATCCCCATGCGGTCGCTGGCTGGCTTAATTTTAGCGTAAGCAAAGGCGTTGCAATCAATGCTGTTAAAGTAGTTTTGCCCAACATCTGGCAAATTAATTTTAAATTTTTAATGATATAATGCAACAAAAGGATTGCAAAAGTTAAAATTTAAAAAAAAAAATACTGTGTGTATTTGAATTGATTGTTGTAACTTGATTGTTATTTATCGTTGTACTTTGGATACAATTAATTTTCTTGAGCTTCAAGCCACCCATTATTAAAATTTTATTTTAAAAGTGCACACAAAAAGTTAATATTAAGGGGACACCCGGGTTTGAACCGGGGACCTCTCGATCTGCAGTCGAATGCTCTACCACTGAGCTATATCCCCCATATTTTAAAATTTACCCCATGGAGCTAGTCGGACCAAGCAACACCAATTTAAAACTATTAAATAAAGTAGGTACTAACTACTGATAGTTAACTTATATGAGAAATGCAATAAGTAAAAAGCAAAAAAATAACCAAAAAGCCTTTTAAGATATATTGTACAAAAAGTTTACCAAGGGGACACCCGGGTTTGAACCGGGGACCTCTCGATCTGCAGTCGAATGCTCTACCACTGAGCTATATCCCCAGATATTTGCCAAGCGATTGTACCAGTACTAGAACAACACGGCACAAGGGCAAGCTAAAAATATACACAAAGCGCCCCCATTTACGTGTTCATAAATCTATGTGTGTGTGTGTGTGTGTGTGTGGGCTTGCGTATTGTGTGGATTGCTTCGAGTACTAAATGGAATATTTGATTGTCGACCGGTTTGGCAAAAGATTGCCACAAATTGCATACAGTTTTGTTGTTTCAGCTGTTGGGCAGTTTTGTTTAAATTTTAATACCACGTGAAACGGGTATATATATATATATATATATGTTATTACTCTATAAACATTGTGTCATTTAATAACCAGTATCATTAATAAAATCGTTTTATCTTCATGCATCTTCATTAAAGCACTGACAAATAAAGTAAAAAAAAGATTCCTAAACATTAACAAATAGCCTGGAATATAATCAAAGTTAACTGGCTAAAAGACAGCTGAAGATGTAGATGCCAATGTGAACATTATTATTTGTTTTAATTATATATCCTCTGATGCATAAGTTGTTAGATGTCATAACATAAGAAATGAGACATTTATTTGATTGATTGATGAGTAATCAAATGATGATCATCTTGGGGATTGATAGAAGATGATGATAGGGTAAATTATGTTCAGGTGTCAAACATAAGTGGTTGAGTGTGATTTTATCTTATTAATGTTTAACCACTTACAGCCAAGACACGTCGACGTCTGCGACGTCCAACAACAACGGCGAGTAGTTCGTCTCGGACTAGTGTGTTGATCTCCAAGAAGGTGACAGAAGCGCCTGTGGCACAGAAACGTAGTGATCAGGCACCTGCCTCAACGACAAGTGTCACCCGAACGCGCCTACGCTCCAAGTCGAAGTTGCGTGGTGCAGCAGCAGCTGCAGCTGCTGCCGGTGGCGCTGCAGCCTTAGTGGCCAGTGGATCGTCGCTGAAGGGCAAGAAGACCAAAGTAGACGATGGAACGCCGAAGATTGTCTGCTACTATACCAATTGGTCGCAGTATCGTGTTAAGATTGGCAAGTTTGTACCAGAGGATATTCCCGCTGATTTATGTACGCATATAATCTTTGCCTTTGGCTGGTTGAAGAAGGGCAAACTGAGCTCTTATGAGTCCAACGATGAGACCAAGGACAATGTGCCTGGATTATATGAGCGCATGATGAACCTGCGCAAGGCCAATCCCAAGCTAAAGGTAAGCTAAACATTTAAGATCTTTACTGAACCCATGTCTATAATTTTGTTCTTTAACAGATTCTGCTGGCTATTGGTGGCTGGTCCTTTGGTACCCAGAAGTTTAAGGATATGTCTGCGACACGCTATGCTCGCCAGACCTTTATCTACTCTGCCATACCGTTCCTGCGCAAACGTGACTTTGATGGTCTCGACATGGATTGGGAGTACCCCAAGGGCACCGATGACAAAAAGAACTTTGTTTTGCTCTTGAAAGAACTGCGGGAGGCCTTTGAAGCCGAAGCACAGGAACTCAAGCAACCACGACTTCTTCTTAGCGCTGCTGTACCCGTTGGTCCTGATAATGTCCGTGGTGGCTATGATGTACCTGCAGTTGCCAGCTATCTGGACTTTATCAATCTGATGGCTTACGATTTCCATGGTAAATGGGAACGCGAAACGGGACACAATGCACCACTGTAAGTACGAATATCCAACTTAACCAGAAAGTCAACTAATCCATTTGTAATATCCCCTTCAGCTATTCTCCGTCAACCGATTCGGAGTGGCGTAAACAGTTGTCAGTGGATAATGCCGCTAGTTTGTGGGTCAAAATGGGTGCACCCAAGGAGAAGTTGGTCATTGGAATGCCTACCTATGGACGTTCGTTTACTCTAGCCAGCACTGATAAACATGGCCCGAACGCACCTGCAACTGGAGGTGGTAAGGAGGGTGTCTATACCAAGGAGAGCGGTTTCTTGGCCTACTACGAGATCTGTGAGATGTTGTTGAACGGCGCTGTCTATGTTTGGGATGACGAGATGAAGGTGCCCTACATGGTCGATGGTGATCAATGGGTTGGTTTCGATGATGAGCGTGCGATCCGAAACAAAATGCAATGGATTAAAACGAATGGATATGGTGGTGCCATGGTCTGGACTATTGATATGGATGACTTTAAGGGTGAAGTGTGCGGTGGCAATGTCAAATATCCTCTGATTGGAGCTATGCGCGAGGAACTGCTGGGTATATCGCGTGGCAAGGAAGCTAAGGATGTCAATTGGACAGCAATTGCCGCCACATTCGAAGATATCGAAGAAGAGGTTTGTAGTTAAATAGCGACATATACATTTTCCTTATATAATAAAAACCTTTTTTACAGAAACCCGAACCGATTAAGATTGATGTTGATGAGATTATTAAGAAGGTACGCAAGCCACATGTTCAGAAGAAACAACGCATTAAGGGTGGTTCCCATGCCATTGATACAAATAGTAAGTGTAAAATCTTTTGATTTGATCTGTGATTGTACCAACCAATAATCCATTCGGTTTTACAGCACGTCCTGCTCAGGTCTTCTGCTACTTGACTAGCTGGTCTGCTAAGCGTCCGGGTGCAGGTAAATTCGCACCGGATAACATTGATCCGAAGCTCTGCACCCATATTGTGTACGCCTTTGCTACGCTGCAGGATTACAAGCTGACAGAGGCCACCGATGATGATCCGGAGAACTATGAGAGTGTGATTGCCTTGAGGGATACGAATCCTGATCTGCAGATCCTACTAGCCATCGGTGGCTGGGCCTTTGGCTCAACACCTTTCAAGGAACTCACCTCCAATGTGTTCCGCATGAATCAGTTTGTGTATGAGGCCATCGATTTCTTGCGCGATTACAAATTCAATGGATTGGATGTGGATTGGGAGTATCCCCGGGGTGCCGAGGATCGTGTGGCCTATGTGAATCTGCTCCGTGAGCTCCGAGTAGCCTTTGAGGGTGAGGCAAAGTCTTCGGGATTACCTCGTCTTCTTTTGACTGCTGCTGTGCCAGCCTCCTTTGAGGCTATTGCCGCTGGGTATGATGTGCCGGAGATCTCCAAATATCTGGACTTTATCAATGTGATGACTTATGATTTCCATGGTCAATGGGAGCGTACAGTGGGTCACAATTCCCCATTGTTTGCCCTGGAGTCGGCCACAGGCTACCAGAAGAAACTGACAGTCGATTATAGTGCACGCGAGTGGGTTAAACAGGGTGCGCCCAAGGAGAAGCTACTCATTGGCATGCCCATGTATGGACGTAGCTTTGAGCTGGTCAACGATACCCAATTCGATATCGGATCACCGTCTTCGGGTGGCGGCAAAGCCGGCAAGTTCACCAACGAGGCTGGTTTCCTAAGCTACTACGAGGTGTGCTCCTTCCTTGCAGCGGATAACACAACGCTTGTTTGGGATTCGGAGCAGCAGGTACCCTTCGCCTACAGAGGCAACCAATGGGTCGGATTCGATGATGAACGTTCGCTCAAGACAAAGGTGGGTTAAGGAACTTTTCAATGGTTTTTCATTTGCTTATCAAATATTGATTTCCAGACGGAATGGCTTAAGGAGCAAGGCTTTGGCGGCATTATGGTCTGGTCTATAGATATGGATGACTTTTCGGGTCGTTGCGGCAGTGGCAAATACCCATTGTTAACTTCATTGAGTGATGAGCTCAAGGACTACAAGGTTTCACTGGAATACGATGGACCGTATGAGTCGCATGGGCCACGCGGTGCCTACACAACAAAAGATCGTAAGTGTGCAAGGAAAAATATTTTTGATTTAATTTACTAACCTTATTTCCTTTTCACAGCGCATGATGTGACCTGCGCAGAGGAGGAGGGTCACATTAGCTACCATAAGGATTGGGCTGACTGCACACATTACTATATGTGCGAAGGAGAGCGCAAGCATCATATGCCATGTCCTGCCAATTTGGTTTTCAATCCTCAAGAGAACGTTTGCGATTGGCCCGAGAATGTTGAGGGCTGTCACGCGCCAACGGAAGCGCCTGCCTAAGGAGAAAGGAAAATGGGGAACGGGAACAAGTTGTTAATACATACATATACATTATTAAATGTTGCCCCACACTCACACTTTAGATTTAGTTATAAACTGCGAAAATGCTGACTTATCCCCTCCGCCGCCGCTGCCCCAAGCAAATAACTAACGTGAAAAAAAATACTCAAAAACTTTGCTCAAGTTCAGCTGAATTTTTTGTACTAAATATAAGAATTAATTAAAGCCTTAATTGTAAGTAGTTTATATGATTTAGCTAAAAGAAAAATATGATTGCATAACTATTTTAGTTGCTATCAAAGTTTACAAAACAAACCAGCTTTCTTTCAAAGATTCGATATACCAACTTATTATTACTTCAACAACAAAAAGAAAGGCCGAACTTCTATATATTTAACTGTGATAACCAACCACACGAAAATTACTCAACAATTTCAACAACAATCTTGTAACCTAATCAAAATTACTTTAAATTAACAAGCCCAACTTATTAAGAACACGTTCTCCCTCCCTATCAACATTAAATTTTCAAGTTTTGTATCTTAAATTTGTATTATACGTTGTAATTTTTTAGTTAAAATATTAAATCTTTGTTATAATTAATAACGTGTGGAAGGTATTTATTAATGGCCCGATTTTGCAACCAGGCACTAGCAAAAATTATTTTAGACTCATTAGAGTGCTCCTCTCCACGGAAATCTTTAGTAAAAGGCGAAAGATTTATTCGACAACTGAAGAGAAGCCAGAGTAATTTAAAATAACAAAATTCCAACCAAACCATGCGGACAGTGGTAAAACGACTTGGGAATTATAACAAGCAAGCTGTTGATAAAAACCGGCACTTTCGCTACCTAGCTAAGCACACAGAAAAACAACCACCACTCGACGACTATGCCGCTTAGTTTGTATCATAGGTAAACGTTTGTCATGGCAGTGCCCCTTTTGCTGTGTAAAAGCACTAAGCAGAAAATAATATTTATTATTATTATTTTCTGCTTAGTGGTAAAAGTGAATTCAAATTCGTTGGTTCGAGAATACCAGAAGAAAACTCATTAAATACGCGTTTCTTATGCAAATGTTCGTGATTCTTGATACATATCATCAAATCAAAAGCATTCTATCAACATGTTCTTTACTTACACAAAACACCGACAACATACAACATAAACCTACATAACACAATACATACACCACTTTTAGTCAAACATTATAATTTTATATTTATGGGCAATAAACATTGGCAAAAAACGAGTGAAAACAGCACCAAGGCTTGCGAACGCATTCGATTGCTTTCGTTAAATAAAGTTATTTTGACAGCCCTGTAACCTTTCATGCTCGTGAATATTAGGATTCTAAATATGTAATTTTGAAGTTTGATCTTTTCCTTATAAATTGCCATCAAAATATTTAAAATCGGACCAACTTGAAGAGACAAATTTCGTTCCAAGAAGCGGCAACGGCAGCCATAGTGCATTTGGTTGTTCACATTGACTGCGCAGTCACTGCGCCGCAGTGCGCACAAGTCGCGTCAATGGTGTGTAAGTTTTCGTCACTGTAATTCCCAAGTGGTTCTTGTTTGCAGCTCACCTAGAGGCAGTCAATTTCTGGTGTCAGTTATCGCTTCTCGGCCTTATGGCTAAGATCAAAGTGTAGTATCTGTTCTTATCAGCTTAACATCTGATAGATCCTCCATCGGAGGACAACAAATGTTAAACTGATTTTTGGAAATAGACGGAGTGCTAGGGGCTTGCTCCACCTCTGTCGCGGGTTGGCCTGGTATTGCAGTACCGCCAGGATTTCGGCCCAACTATATAATACATTAAATTAACGAAGCACACTAACATATATATATATAAACGTATATATATTTATATACGACTTTTTAACGAAAATTCCTATCAGGTAATAATGTTCTATTTTATACTGTCCTAATTTAAGGTTCATCCTGAAAAGTATGTTAAACTATTCCCAACAATCGCCCATGCCGAATCAGCGGGTAGCATTCAATGAAATTAACATTAATGCATACTTTTGCGCTGACCTTCAAAATCGGGTTTCATAATTGCACAGCATACTTTTACATACATTGAAAAATACATCGCACACGGAGGAAAAACTAATAATTTTTATTTATTCCAATTTGCGGATGCAGTGCGTCATGCCATTGTGCCTCATCTAGCGCGTGCTTTGCAAGTGTTCCAGGAGCTGGGCATCAATATGCTGCATCTGAAACAGTCTGAATTGGAGTCAGCCACCAATCATGCCGATGGATGTGGCTTGCAATCCTCGTCGCTTGGATCAGTTGGTTTAGATGCTCAATCGAAACTTACACATAACACTTAAATTCTTGAATGCAGTTCGATAGATTATGTCCTTGCGATGATGCCATTGTACCATGTCCTTTGAAAATCACCAAGGATTTGGCCTAGTAAGAGCTAATTTCCTTAAAAGAACAGCCGTTTTTTGTTCATAAGTCCGTCATATCCTTAAGGATATCAAAAGGACACATATTTTTGAGCTCACTAAAAAGAGGTCTAACAATCTGCATTCAAGGATTTTGGAAATTCTACAAAAATATTTTCATAAAATTTATCAAGGGGGTAGGTCAGAAAATTTATGAAAAATCACAAAATCCATTATAGCTCGTCCGTTTTAAGGACTAGCCGGTTGTCCTTTGGTCAAAAAATTGTCCGTGGCCTGCTAATTCATACAAGCTAATCAAAAGGACGAAAGTCCTTCAAACAGCTGAAATATTATGAATTTTTTTCAAACAGAAAATCATGTTTTACTCAGCCATATCCTTGCAGATCCTGTCGAAACCTATGTCAAAAAAATTGTATTATTTAGGGCTATCATCTGTCCAAAGGACATCCAAATCGTTCCAGCAGTTGTTGAGAAAACAAGGATTTTGTGATTTCAACTCAAGTTCTCTTGCTTTCCGATGAAATTTTCTAAGTGTTTGGGTTCTTAGAGTACCCCATAAACCTTGAATGCAGCTCGATGTAGCTGGTCTAAGCGATGCCAATGCGCCATGTCCTTTGAAAATCTGTAAAGATGCGACCTAGTTAGAGCTAGCTTTGAAAATCCTTTGTCCCAATTCAAGTTTCATCATTTCATTTCCTTTGTAAATTGTAAGAATGCGACGACCTCGGTTTCGTCATTAACAATTAACTATTGTTCCCGCTGAGTGAAACTCTTTTTTTTTTAAACATTTTATTATTTTTTTGTGTCTGTTTTTTCAAAAGATTTTCTTTTACATTCTGTTTTTGTTGGTTTTCTCGTTTGCATTTTTTTTTTCTTTTCGTTTTAATAATAAAAATTTATAACTAATTAATTAGTCTTACTTTGAAGTACACAATAACTTAATAAAGAAAAGTACGCTTATGCATTTATGCTTCGACAAACAGAGAGTGAGTGATAAAGGAGTGCACGAAAAAAATAAACGAATCGGTGCCAAAACAACGATCAAGTTAAGCAGGGGAGGGAGGGGGAGAGGAAAATGTCGTGTTTAAAAATAAAGTGTCAACAACAAAATAAATAATAACAATTCATACATACAATTAAAAGTTTAACAAGGCATTTAGAAGTTATTACAAAAAATAAATCATATCGATTAGTTAACAAAAGTTATATGACAATTTGCAGGTGAATTTTTTTTTGGGTGTTGATTTTTATTTCGGGATTTTAGCTTCGGTTTCGTGATATGCGGGCGCAACGCGACTTTTAAGCATTTGTTTTTAAAATGATATATACATGCATGCGTATATATAAATATTTATAGACAGACTTTTGAAGTTATTTGTTGTTCTTGTTGTACGTGCAAATGTATGTATGTATAAATGTGTGTGTAAATATGTTGTGTGAAAAAAAATAATTATAAATATTGCAAGACTGAAAAACCATCATGAATTGTTGTAAAAATTAAAAATATAAAAAAAATTATAAAAGAAAGAGTATATATGTATATACATATCACGCTTTGTGTGGCCTAGACGATTCCGTTTCTTCCTTTTTCCACTTGTATAAATATTGTGCTGTTTTCTCTTCTTTTTTTTTCTTACATGTTTTGAGCAACTTGCCAAGTCGCGCTGTGCGTCGCTTTGCATGTTTTCCTAACCTTCTTTATCTTCTTACAACAATTTTGTTTTGTTTTAAAACTTTTTACAAATACATAGTTTCAGTTTTTTGCCTTTTTTTTGTTTGTTGCTTTAAGTCGTTTCTTTAAAAAATATTTCACTATAAAAATATTAGTTGAAAAATAAGAAATGTTCACTTTTTTGTTATTTTTTTTTTTAGTTGTTGCTGTTAAGGGGGGATGCGGGGAGGAGGGGAGCAGCCGCTCAGACGATGTTATTTTGTTTGTTTGTTAATGGTTCCTTGTTTGCTCTTTAACTTTAAATTTTGTTGTTGCTCTTAAAATTTTTCGCACTGCACATTTTCCCTTCAATTTGATTTACAATTCTTTTTTTTAAGTTTCGTTTTTAAGACTTTTCAATACATAGTATAAATACTTTATTCTTTTTATTTCTCCTCTGCTGTGTAAAAATAGATCAACTCTTTGCTTCTTTCGTACGTTTTTTTTTCATCCTCTGTTTGTTTTCGATTTTTTTCTTTTAACAAATTTTGCAAGATTTTTTTTACAGTTTTTTTTTTTGTTTGTTTACACTTTTTTTGTTCTTGTATATTTTGCATTTTTTATCGTTTTTTTTTTTGCTTTTTTGGAGAGATTTCGTTTTCAAAAAAGTTGTTGCTCCTTTTCTGTTTGTTGTTGCTGTTGTTGGCTTTTGTTTTTTTCTTTCTTTCTTTTTTTTTGTAAGTTTAAATGCCTAAAATGTAGTTAAGATTTAACATAATATTGGATACCAGTTGTTGTTTGTTTTTTTTTGCGTTTTCTGTGGTTTTTCTTTTTCTTTTTGCCTGACTTAACAATATAAATCTGCGTATTTAGTTGATTTTATTATTGTATGTATTATATTTATAATTATTATTAAATTTATATTCTTCATCTCTTTTGTGTTTGTGTGTGTGTGTTTAGAGTCGGCATGTGCCAAAAATGTCTTAGTTATAATGAATGTTTTGCTTATATCTTAAACCGTCTATAATTGTAGTTGCTTGTGGTCGATTAGGGAGGGATGAAGGGTGTTCAGGAGGATTTAGGGTTAGTCAGGGTAAACTGTGCGTGTTGTTGTTGATGTACTTATTGTTGTTGATGTTGTTCGTGTTTGTAATGCTCAGTTGGCCGCATTTGACATTAGTTCAGAGAAGGCATTCTCCAGACAATTCTTGAGTTCAGCATAGGAGACAATTAGTACCGATTGCTCATCGCGTGACATCAATTGAACCTGCAAAAGAAGACATCCATTTGGATAAGAAACTAAAAGAGTTAAATATTGAATCGTTGCTATTTACGCGCTCGATGGAGCCAGCATCCAATTTGTTGAGGCATTGTACAATGTGTGCGTGATCCAGCCAGGGTCGGCCATCGTCAGTGACGGAATGAAATAGAAAGTCACGGAATAATTTCAGCATATATCTATCACCAGTCTCTGACCAAGTGCAATCCAAATTGAAGCTGTCAAAGCGAAGAGGAAATATATTCAATTTAGATTAAGTACTCATAGCCCTTTTTTTTTTTTAAAAAGAAACCTACTCGGGTCGTTCATTGATGCTGTTTAGTTTAACTAAAATGCGATAGAGACGACCGTTCTCCATTTCTTTGGCCAGCTCATCCTCCTGCATATCAACTTGTGCTTGTAGCGCATCCAATTGCGTATAAAATCGAGCGCCAATCATTGGCATCAAATCCGTTACAGAGCGGCGGTTATTCGTGGTGAAGAGGTAACTAAAAGTGACACGACATTCAATCAAAAACTGATTTTCAAACAAACTCAAATTGGCTTACACAATAAAATTGCGTAGATCGGTGGAGTAGTTTCTGGTTACCATATCAATGCTCGACTGTACATTGTCACGTTGCACAGACTGCAGGCAACGACAGGCCAGCGCTAATACTAAGCGACCCAATGCGGTTAAATCGTCCTGCAAAATTCAAACACAAGTGTTAGGAAAAATGGATTTGAATTTGTTTTTAGGTTTTGACTACCTGCTGATGCATGTTGACCAAAGCTAAGGGATTTGCCGCATTGGGATCAAACTGTGTTATATCTGAGATACAGCAAGAGCTAAAACGAACACGTTTACCAGTTACAATGATCTTCGTGGGATCCAGTATTCTAAAACGTTAAGAACATAAGTTTAAATAGTTTTTTACTGGTTGGGTTTCACAGGTGCAATACTCAATACTCACTTGCAAGCCAATCCCGCTTGATGTATGGCCCGCAGGCCAGCGGTTAGTTGCATTATAATCGACCAAATTGTCGATTCAGCTAGCAAGGGTCCGTTATTTGTGCGCTGCATGTTGCTCTTATGACTGGGCAGAGTCGAATAGATAGCTTACTTATGTTTAAAACAATTACAAAAAAAAAAACAAGTACCTGAAAGGACGTGCCTCGCCTTGGAATGGATCTGTGTAGCCGTTAGTTTCGGGCGCTGGCGTAAAATATTTGGCTAGCAATGTCTGCGAGCCGGGATAATAGTCGTATACTAATACTAAGGCTTTAAAAAAAGATGGGATATATTTTAGTTTAGCTAAGCTATGTCCGTTTTTTCTATGCAAACAAGTACTTTGGTCATTTTCTACTTAGATCATTTGTCAAAATCACCCTGATCGTACAATCATAACATAACATAGCTGCCATACAAAATCAAGATCGTTATAAAGATTTTACTATGATAAACAAGTGGCAATAGAGGCAATATGATATTTGACATGCCGAACGAAAACAAATATGTAGTTTCATTACAGCGATTAAACAATGGATTGTTCGTTTACAACTTCTATAACGATATCGCAACAATTGGTTTAAGTAGCACTTCATTGTAGTACTAGGTTCACGATCTAACAGTTCTAAGAATTTTCTATGATCCAATTTAAATTATCGTCTGCAAACTTACAGTTATCACCAAATGCTTTTGTCGTGAACACCTCTCGCAGCTGTACGACGTTCGTGTGCTGCAATTTCTTCCACATCTCCACGAGAGTCATACATTTCGTAGACTGCAAACGAAAGCCTTTAAGTATAGATCAATATGAATATCAGTTACTCTCAATAAGTTTCTCACTTGCCGCCACCACTCACCATGTAATCTTCTCAAGCAGTATTTGAATCCAGTGCTGTTGTGCGTGGCTCGATATGTGCTCGCCGGCAGCGTCAGTTTGGTGTGCATCGCTTGTGCCGGCGTCTCTAGGGGATACAGTGCATGATAGTTGTCCACTTCGTGGGGCAGAGCGTGCTGAGCCGCTTCCGCTGCATCCATGATCAGATTGGAGATCTCGTTGCGGGCAAGAATATCGCTGCGCATCTCATCGGGCATAAAGAAGGCCGATTCCAATTGCGTTTTTGGTTGCAAGGCAATCACATTGGACGCTGGACCCGGATACACATGGGCCGCATACATCATTTGTGCGGGCACAGCGCTCATTGGTGCCACAGCACTAACGACACCATGATGTGCTGGATGCGCCGGATGAGCGGCATCCACAACAACCGAATTGACCACCGGCTGACCATTTTGTGCATTCGAAGTGGGATAAAAGTAGATGGTGCCACCAACGTTTTCCTACAAACAAATCGAAAACAATAATTAACATCAAGAAGACATCAACGGATTATTATTCGATTTGATTTGGGCTTACCTGATGTACGCTTGCTGGCAATGTTGTTGGTATGGGCGAGGCGCCGTGGGGTGTCATGCCATGGGGCGGGGACTTCTCGCCGCCAATCATGTGGGTGGTTGCTGTGGGTGAATCTTGTCGCAACATTGCGTTGCGTGCTTTTAGTGGCGTTTGGGCGGATGACAAGCTGCTAACGAATGGTGGTGCAGCAGGATTTGGTCCGCCTCCACTTCCGCTTCCACCTCCACCGCCACCACCACCACCACCACCTGCCGGTCCACCGCCAATAATTGCAATTGGTGCCGATGTGGCTGTTGTTATTGTTTCCGATTGATGTTGCTTTTGTGGTGTTGAGGCAACTGTGGAGGTTTTCTGCATGGATAGCATTGAGGTGGTGGAGTTGCTGCCATTTAACGTTTTATTACTATTTATAATGCTCATTGAGGACGTGACCGAGGACGATGTGGAGACGGGCGCTGTTACTGTTGCAGCGGCGGCGGCTGCAGCTGCTGTTAACCCATTGACGCCGTTTAGGCCATTATTCAGGTGATATGGTGTATAAAAATTGGTAGACGAATTGATGCGCGTTGGAATGAATTCGGGCGATTGCGGCGTTACCTTAAAAATTAAGCGATAATCAAAAAAAAAAACAACTATTAAATAATGTTTCAATTAACTTGAACAAAACAATTAAACACAAAAAATAACAGCGCACTCATTGAACTAAAGGAAGAGGGAAAAGTTTTGTTAAGGGTTTCAAACAACATAACATAAGGGGAGAGGCAGGGGGTTGGGTGAGCTCACTACATTGCATTTTACCTGAGACTTTTTATTAACAGCAAGGGTCGTTGAGTCCAAGTTAAGTAGTGCGAACCCATTACTGATACTGTTACTGTTATTATTACCATTAACATTAATGTTAACACTAACATTATTCTGAGCAAAGCCCGTCGCTGTAGTTATATTCTAACAAAGAGATAGAGAGAGATACAGCATGCGAAAATACAGAACAAGAAATGAGAGTTGAAGATCAATATTTTTGTATAAGAGATCTGTGGCTTTAAAATAATTTCGATTGATTTTTTAAAATGTTTGTTCCATTTGAAACGTTAATTTTTTAATAGGTTTATTAATTTCAGAAAATGTTGATTATACCATGGTCATATGCATTTGTATACTCGATACCGAAGGTAAAGAGTATATTGGGTCTGTGCAATGTCCGTCATGGTGTCTGTCCGTATGTTCGCAACTTTTTTCCACACCTTTCAAGTTAGAGACTTCAAACTTTGCAAATCTCTTTATCTATGGCATAGTAAATTAAAGTGTCAAGATTGGAGTTCTACGATTACTAGGGGGCTGGCAAATAGATAAACTCGATAACGCAAAATCGATAGATCAAGCTATTTCGCAAGCCCTTACAGCTAGAACTACCAAATTTGGGGAGAAAATAGCTACTAACAATCCCCAAAAAACGGCATGAAAAATTTTGGAGCCACGCCCACCCATTCCGCCCCCCGCAGTTTAACACTAAAAATGCCCATATCTTCTACAGTTTTTGAGCTAGACCCATCAAATTTGGTGCCAAGATAGGTGTTGACGACACCCAATCAAATTCATAAAAACTTTGGATGCCACGCCCATCTATACTGCCCTATCCGCCCTCAACCACCCCCACGCTTCGCTAAAAACGGTAGTGAGTGTATCTTCCAAAGTGTTTTTGAGCTAGAGTCACAAAATTTGGTAGGTAGATAACTGGTAACGACTGCCCAAAAACTGCATCAAAGTTTTGGAGCTCCACCTACCCATACCCATTCCCATACCCCCAGCCCCAACGCAGTTTAAAAACAGAAATACTTATATCTTTTACAGTTTTTGAGTTAGAGCCACCAAATTTTGTGCCAAGATAGGTGGTTATAACCCCAAAAAAAAAACGCATAAAAACTTTGGATGCCGCGCCAATCCATACTGCCCAAGCTGCCCCAAACCGCCCCAATGCTTCACTAAAAACGAGAATGCTTGTATTTTCCAAAGCGTTAAAGCTAGAAACACCAAATTTGGTAGGAATTTAGCTGTTGACGATCCCCAAAAAACTGCATCAAAGTTTTTATACCCTGAACCCATAAAATGGGTAAATCAGGGTATAATGGTTTTGTGCAAAAGTATGTAACAGGCAGAAGGAAGCATCTGCGACCCCATAAAGTATATATATTCTTGATCAGTATCAATAGCCGAGTCGATTTGGCCCTGTCCGTCTGTCCGTCCGTCTGTACGTCTGTATGAACGCGTAGATCTCAGAGACTACAAGCAGAACAAGTTTGCTTCAAATTATCGATAACTACTCTGGTTTTCAATATACACATAGAATCGATAACAAAAAAATATTGAACTTGGAAAATGTAAAAATGGGGTTGGTGCAATGGGTAACGATAAAACTTTTCTCAAAATTTCGTCCAAATCGGTTAAGAAACACCAGAGATATCGTAAAGTTAAGTCAGTTATGAGTTTTGTTTAAAGTGATCATTATTTGAAGCATACTTTTAGGACGCAAGGCCTGCAACTGGGTTCAGGGTGTCTTCTGGTCGGGCTATCCCGACTAGAGCCTTCTTACTTGTTTTATTTAATCTTATCTGCAATCATATGACAAAGTTATGACAAGAAAAACAAGTGGAAACGCAACAGTCGGACGCAACCGACTGCGGTATACTCATTACCTATGGTAACAAGAGGCCTGGTTGCAAAGGAGTACGGATGCTTTAGGGTGTGATTGTATTGTGCAGATCTTTTGGAGATGTTCCCACTTATAATGTCAACAAATTTGGTGACTCAAGCTTGAAAACTGTGAAAGATAAACGTTATCCTGTAGCTAGAGCGTTTTGGGTTGGCGTTGTATCCAAAGTTGTGATGCAGTTTTTTGGGGGTGGTTAGTAGATATCTTCTCACCAAGTTTGGTAACTCTAACTTTAAGCATGTGGGAAATTATGAATTTTTCGATTTTGAGTTATAGAATTTGTCGATTCTGTAGGCGTGGAACCCCTAGCTTGAAGGGTGTTAAAAAAAGATGCGTTGAAACAGATGGACGGACGGACAGACACCCAATATACTCTTTACCTTCGGTTACGAGAATAAATAACCCAACAGCAAGATGCCTTTCAAGTATTTCATATTAAATGATCTGTTAACTTAAATTAACATTTTTTAGAATCTGGTAATGCTTGTTTTTCGATCAGAGCTTAGTAAATTTATTTTTTTGGGGAACATTTAATTGAATTCATCAATATTAAGCAATTTGCTATGCATTTGTTTAATATTTGTTTGTGTTCGTTAAAAGTAAAAATCCATGCATAAAATAACAACAAATTGAATCTAATATAATATATGTAATATATGTATATTCTTAAAGATCCAAGCAATTGCATGTAAATATATGAGAGCGAATTTATATATGCACTTTATAATTACAAAAAAAAGTCGGTCAAGTATACAAATAATAATTATATAAATGTGTATACAGACACATTGCATATGGACTTATGGATTGAAATAAATTAAATTGTTCCAAGAGAATTGAGTGAAAACAAATACATAAAGCATAATTACCAACAACACACAATCTGTCTGACAATCAAAACAAACTTCAGCTGTTAATTAAACAGCTGCTTGTTTGTTTGCTTGCTATTATTGTTGTTTTATTCTTTCGCTGTTGTTGTTGTTGTTGTGGTAGACGGGGGAGGTGGAGGTGGGTATTATTCGCCAGACAGGGTCATTTGTTAAGTGGCCTGACTGCTCGAAATGAGTTTAACACACGCATGCAAAACACAAATCGCATGACTCTCAAACTGTTACGCCATAAAATAAATCAAGCAAGCGCATCTCAAACTGTGCAGTTAACCGAAAAGTAAGTAAGATTAATATTAACTACGACAACAACAACAGCTTACCATATAAGTGGCGAGTTTACTCTCAGACGGTATACCATTTGAAGGTGAAAAGAATATTGGATCCATAGCAGCCGTATCTGTGTGAAAGAGAGAGAATAAGAGAGCAAAGTATTAGACGAAATATATGAATGATTCGAAATCAATTAAACAAATATGAACATGATTTTTTTTTTTTTTTTGTGTTGTGTGTGTGCTATAGGCACAAGGGTAAACAACGCAATAGAGAGCGTTAGCAAGAGAGAGAGAGAGAAAGCGAGTGCAGTGCAATATATACATACAGTTGTATTGATGTTTGTTTTTGTTTGATTGTTTAGTTTTGTTTTATCGCCACGCTATCGATAAAACGATAACGCGCGCGCGCTTGTTTTTGTTTTTGGAGTGCATACACAACAAATGATAATTGTGGTTCTTGCTCTTTGCTATTTAAAGTGTGTATATAAGAAAGCAAGACGCAATTCGCTGGCAAATAACAAAACACGCAGAAAATGTTAATGACAAACAACAAGAACGATAACAAACTGTTTAATAGAAATGAGGGAGGTGCGAGCGATAGCAATAACAACAACACGCCTTACTATCTATTTTACCTATGCAGTTACACTTACACGCACATCTATCTATACATACATACATATTTATGACTGATTGTCTTTAGTTCACTGACTCTAAAACTGTTCAAGTTTGAATGTCATTTGCAATATGCACTGCACTTGTGGGATGAGAATAAATCGAAAAAGTAAAACACAAATATTAAGAGCAGCAGCAAATAAAATATTTCATGCCGCCTGGGGCGGAAGGTTGACTGAATACGGGGAGGGGTGCACGAAATGGGCCAATGCCTTTTTGGCAGCGCAGAAAGCAAGGCAACAAATTAAGAGATGAAAAAACCCCAAAAAGTAAGATTGAACACGCGGTTGTTGGTAACTACCGAATACCCTGTAATTTACCAAACAACTACGACGGTAGGAAAAACAAGCAAATGCTGGGGAATTATTAACATCAATTTCAATTTAGCTATTTACAGAATTTTATTTATTTCAAACAAATGAAACATATCAAAATTACATTCAGTTTACTTTTGATGATTTGCAGTCACAAAAATACCCAAAATTTAAAAAGTATAATAAAAGTGATATTGGCCTTGAAAATATTCGTGTGCTTGTATATAGCAAAAAATACACAAAAAAACACCGTTTTATTTTATATATTTAATTTAGGTGTGTGTGTGTGTGTATTTAGCTGAGTTGGCAAACACTTGTGTCTGCTGCTGCTGTTTACTTATTTCATTTAACATTTTGGGGCACACGCAAAACACAGAAAACATTTAATCAAATTGCCCGAATGAGTGAGCAAAAAATAGTCAATAATTTATTGAGCAACTGGTTTGAGAGTCACAACCAGATGTTGATCTCTGCTAACACACTTACTTGAGCATGGGGCCAATGCATGTAAAACCGGTGAGAACAAGTTAACTGCTGCGAGAATACGTTTGCAATGCCTCAACAACTGCGCAGTATGTATGGATGTGTGTATGTATTTCTGACTGTTGTCTGTTGACGTATTGACGAACGTTTTCACTTTACATAAATTGACTGCTACTACTGCCAGTTTGTTGTTGGCATGACGTCGGCAAAACACAAAAATATATAGTAAATGTTGTTGCTTTTGCTTTTTGCGGTGAAACACAGACAGCTGGGTTTTGCTTCAAAGATCACGAACGCGGCGTTCATGAAAATACACACACATATACACGCGCGCGCTTGTACGCATACTTACACTCTCACAATCACAAAAAGAAACTTCAGAAAGGTGAACGAAAGAAATAGAGAGGGGAGTTGGGGTGAGCGATACTGAGCTAAGCAAGCAATCACAATATTATGTCGTTATGTCACGTTGTATATAATAAGCACAAACAGCGTTTACCGTTATGTATTACGCGGTTGTCTGTAACGGTATGTTTAAACTTTCGTAACGTAAGCGCAGCAATTGCGGAGTAGTCGACGAACAACGCGGCAGCACGGCGCAAACTCAACTGAGTAAACGACCAAGCGAGCTGCTAGTGAGTGAATGAACGCAAGCAGGCGGCGGAGGTGTGTGCGTAAATTACAAGCAAAAACAGCGCGCAACGGAAAATAAAGAGAGCGACACAGAGAGAGAGAGAGAGAGTGCCGCCTGCTTGCAGTTAATGTGAATGAGCGCCAGCTTCTATCGCTCTGAAACTGTAATAGTCAACAGACGAAAGTGGATGCAAGTGCGTATGTGTGATGGTGCGATAGCAGCCACAGCTGTAGAGTTTTTCTTTCTGTCGATGCACAAGATCAAAATTAAAAACATTTTGTTTACATATTACGTGTGTACGTGTGTGTGTTCTCCCGCGCTCTTGTGCACAGTTTGACAAGCACACAATTGCGAATGCATTGACCCTTACTCATTTACCATGATCATGATTATCATGTGTGTGTGTGTGTGTGTATGTTGTTATTGTTGTTAGACACATTAGCACCCCATTTGTGTGTCCTCCAAAGCATTTGTCATCTGCTTTGGTGGGGAATTATTCAATATTACAAAAGCTTTAAAGGGGTTTGCATATCTTTTTTCCATTTGATTTTTACATTTTTTATATGCGTATACATATGTACATACATATACATAGCTGCATTTGACATCGGACATTATCATCTGACAGCTCTTATATGTATATGTTTGTATGTATAATAAGAGGAGGGGCGAGCACGTGTGCTCTCTTTTGCAAGTTGCGACACTTGCAGAAGTCAGAATGAAAATGAATCAATTTTATACATTGAAATAATTCTCGAGCTAAATAGATTAAAATAATTGTCATATCGGTCGCACACCTGCCTTAAGGCCAAACAATTTATCAATGTTCAAGATTTGGGTTTTGTATTCATGCAAGTAAGTTAATAAGATCTTGAACAACAGATAACTGTAAATTTAAAATATGAGTGCGTTGAGCGAGCTGCTCTTGAACTAATCATTCACTGAGCAAGAAGCGTGTTTTAAAATATCACTTATTGATTTATAATACTAGGAATACTACAGTCATACCTCTTTGACATCCACTTCTTGTTTGAATTTTGACTAGTTAAAATATTTTACAGGTTTTTTTAATTACGAAAATTAGTAAAATAAATACATATATCGAAAAAGTTCAAGTTATAAAAACAAAACAGTTTTCCAATTAACACAATTTAGATGCCAAATGTTGATTAATAAGTCATTTCATATTTATTTTGACAAAAAAAAATTTATTAATATAAATGAAGTGTTAAAACATTTGATTTTTTTTCTTTCATAAAGTTGGAGTGATAATAAAAAAACCTTTTTTTTCTTTTTAAACCAACGAAACCAGGTTACCAACATATAGTTGACAGTTTGCACCCACAACATACAGAGATATTTCAACATTGCTTTTGTTCTTTTTTTTTTTTGGAACTTCTTCAGAGAATGGTTTTCATTTTGATGGTTATGATTATGGTGTGATCTCTGGAACAACAACAACAGTAGCTGTATGCGATATTGCCAGAGTTGCCAGCTCGGATTTCGCTAGTCTTTTTGTCCGTCTCCGTCTGTTTGTCGCCAACCGCCAACGTGACCAAAGACAAGTTTGGTTGGTTGTTGGTGTTGCTGCTGCTGTCAGCGGAGCCAGAGTTTGACCCAATTCGCCGTTCAGCTAAGTCAGCGTCGACAGAACGAACAGCTGTGCAAATTGAGGGCGCGAATGGGTTAATCAGCGAGCGTTTTACAACAACAATTGCAAACTCATTAAATATGTAAGCAACAAATCTAAGCCTATACACGATAAATATCGTTGATGTTGTTGCTCTTTTCGTTTTATACATATGCCTGCCACTTCAACAGCAATAAAAAATTTGTATATTTCGAAATGCGGCCAAACGAGCGAGCGGTGGATTACAAAGAAAGCGGCGTAAAAGCGTAGGCGGCGAACTGAAAGAGAGCAAAATGGATCGGAGTTGGAAATGGAAAGAAGCGGAAGCGCGAATGGGCAACGAGGCGAAAAATTATATGCATAACAAAGCCGAAAAAAAAACAACAACAACAACAACTACAGCAAAAGACAAAAGAAAAGTAAAGCAACAAAGGTTCTACACCTCTTTGTGTGTCTATCTCCCTCTCTATCTGTCATTGTCTATTGCTGAGTCAAGCGCTTCTTCTTCCGCAACGCAAGCAGAAACAGTAACAGAAAGACAACAACAACAAGCGGTCGACGTACGCTCAATTCCATTTTGATTGATGTGTTTCAGCTTATTCGCTGTCGATTGACAAGCAGCGACCGAATTGCGGCGAATTACGCACTTACCGTAGACGAAGGCAGCAGAAAGAAGTTAAGATGTGCTTGTTTATAGTTCAAAGTGTGACACATTGCAAAATAACATTAATGACAACAACAAAAAGCGCGAACACACAAAAAAAAAAAATAACGCACACACACATTACTTTGGCACACCATCAACAAGCAAAACATACATAGAGAAACAAAGACAGAGAGCGCCACTCACTTTATGTTGAGCTCTCGTTCGCCGCGCTCACCGTGTGGTAACGTTCGTTGCCAAAGAGTGACTAACTCAAAAGGTAAGCAGCGGCGCTGAAGACGAACACACACACACACACACACTCACCAACACACAAGCCAAGTGCAAAAGCAAACACACACATACACAATGAAAACAAAAATAAAAGTCATCTAAAAGCGAATAATATAAGCAAACGCGGCTAAACGACTGATAATACAGTTTGAGTAGCAGTGAGCTTTTCAAACTGTATAAGAGTTGTGAGCGCCGCATTGCAGTGTGAACCAGTTCGAAATAAACCCCAAGTTCACACCTTGTCAAAGGTCAACCAACAGCTAAAAATAACAACTAGTTGAGTGTTTAGCACAATTTACACATTATAGCGAAAAAAGCTAATGCTGAGAAATAAACCACAATTTATGAATATAAACAAAAAAAATAACACGAATTAACTTGTTGTAACTTGTTCTAGTTATAAGTGTTTACTCAGAAAATTTAACTGTTTTCACTACTGTTACTAAAGTCACATTGAAAGGCACTCCAGATAATAATTGTATTCCAAAATGGGCATTCCTTTGGGAATAAAAAGCTGGGCCAAGCAACTTTAGTTATGGGGCAAAAAAAAAAAGGTCGTTTCGCGAAATCACAGGACAAATGTTAATATACGTTTTCTCTTTCTGTCACACGCAGCAACGAGTAATGATATAGTTAATGGCAATATAACTGCCAGGCCATTCAAATTACACACTCACACACATAAACACAAACATAAACAAACACACACAGACAGAGAGTGCGAAGGAAGGAAGAAGGGAAATTTATTGTGCGATGCGAACGATGCGGCGTATGAGTTATGCGAGAGAGGCTCTCAAGGGCAGGCGCCACACTTTGGCAAGCGAAAGCGAATGCGAATTTAAATAGCCACCGGCAAGAAGAAGATGACGAAGAAAGGGAAGGTGGGTGGGCTTGTTGGGTTGTATGGCAATTTTAGTATCATTACGATAACAGAGGGAATATGCAAAACGCGGGCGTCTTAAATATGTGCTGTGGAATGTGTTGCATACTTTGAAGCTAGAACAACAACAACAACACAGCACAAAAGACATTCAATGAATGAATGTGAGAAATTTCAAAACAAACAACAAAACGAAACTATAACAATGAGAAATGACAAATGACAACAAAAGATTTTTTCCAGGCGGCAATTAAACTAGAATACTATTGAAAAGTAAATACCCTAAGAATATGATAGTGTATTAAATTGCAGGCATGCCCCAAAACAGTTCTGTTCTATTGTTTCATATATAAAAACAAACTAAGGCGATTTAACAAATAAACACTTCTTCGAATTTTCGCATTATAATTTAATTTATGTTTATTGCTAACTAAAATGTGCGAAGAATTGGCAAGGAATTTGAATTTTGTTTTAAATAAACTAGAGGAAATTACTTTGATTTAAGTTTAATGTAATCGTTAAATCGAATTGAATTAAGAAAACAAAGAAAATCCAAAGGAACTAGCAAACCTTCAAAGCATTTGCATTTCACAAACAGTTAGAAAGATACAAATAGAGACCAAAAAGCAGTTCACAAAGCAATGTTTGGTTGCAGTTTTGGCCAAAAAAAAGCAGGATGATAATGATGATGATGATTATGATTATGTCTAAGAAGAGGCAACAAACCAAAGTGGAAGCCAAGAAACCAGTTTCAAAATGCACTCGATGCGATCAACACTAACAACAACAAAAACATCAAGAGAATAACAAAAGGCAACATATACAACAACAACAACAACAACAACAACAACAGGTAACCCAATGCACCTACATGTAGAAGAGAACTGAACCGAACCGAACTGAACTGAACCCAGAAGAAGTCTCCACTCTCTTGCAAGTCAATTGTATTTCCGTCAGCTGCCTTTCGATATGCACAAGAGAACTGGTTTGATTTTTTTTTTTAGTATAAGGGCAGAAGGAAGTGGTTTTAAACTCTAGCACAGGTATTGCAGGATTAAGCGTTCCACACAATGGGAAAAACAAGTGGAACTTGTTTGTTGTTGAACACAAACCCCATGGAAGAGGGACACATTCATTTGATCGTTTCCAAGAATACACAAAACGCAAACAATGCGACCCTATATCTCTATCTCTTTTTTTTCTCACCATGTGTATATTGGTAATTACAGCGCAGGGGTAGATTGATTACACAGAAAATGAAGAAGAACAACAACAGAAGACGAAAAAAAAAACCGCTTAAGCATTACTAATTCAGGCAAAATGCATTTTCATTGTTTATCTCTTTGTCTCAAGATCCATGGTCACGGCTGCAGCATGTAATTGCCAATAATGATGAGCTGTGAGCTTGAGAATAATTCAATTTCCAGTGCAGGCAATTTCCAGTGGGAAAAGGAACAGCAAGAGCATCAACAGCAGTTTGAGAAGCACGAAATATGCCAAAGGTGACTTTCAATTGCACACACACACACACACACATAAACTCACACGCACACTCACTCATCTACATAAATAGTTTGTTTTTGTGTATATTTGCTCTCGTTCATGTTTTGATTTTGTTTGTGGGTTTTGTTTTGGTTTGCTTTGCGCCACTTACCTGCCGGGAAAAAATTGTTCAAGAACGTTGACATTTTCTCTTTGTTTTCACCTTCGCGCTCTTCTTCGCCACCACTAAGAAGCAGCAGCAGCAACAACAACAACCAAGCGTACGGCGCGTTGCGCTCACCTCGTTGCTATCTCTTTCTCGCTTTTGCTTTGTTGTTTGGTCCTGTTATAGTTGTTGCTGCTCTGCTACTATGTTGGTTGGTTTTGCTGGATTCTGTGTTTTTTTCTTTGCTTTGATTTAACTGATTTTTATATATTTTTTTGATTTGCTTTCACATGTGTTTTTTACGTTTTTTTTTTCGTTTTTCGTTGTTTTGTTTAAATTTTTAATGCGAAATTATCGAACATAAATTTAAATAATACATACAACTCGCGCTTATCTGCTAAATTTCACATAACACAAGTTCACATTTTTTTTTTTTTATATTTACATTTGCTTTTTTTTTTGTTTGTTTATTAATTATGTTTATTTTCATTGGTGAAATGCATATTTGACTTTATCAAACAAATCGCTGCTTATAAGGGAAGTTGCGCTGACTTGAAACAAAAAGAAACGAAACACATTAAAAATACTGAAATATTTGTTTGCTTATGTTGTTCGTTGTAGTTGTTTTTGTACTGTGCGCGACATGCGCAAAGGTAAACCAAACAGAATCCTCTGTCGTCTGCTTTGGTTACTATATTTGTTTTGAGTGTGTGTGTGTGTGTGGACTGTTTGTTATTGCAAAAATTAGAGGGGGTGGGGAGGCGACAAATGAAATCCAAAAAGCAACAGCGCCGCCAGACTTATGGGTGAAGCACGAGCAGAAAGGATTTGGGGGGGGGGGGGTTATTTTTTTGAGAAATTTTAGCTTTGCTCTGCTTGGATTTCATTTATTTTGTGCCCGCCGTTCGTTGTTTGTGTGCGTGCGTGACGCTCAGACATATACAGACACAAAATGCGCGCATATTTGTTTTACTTATTTTTCACTTTTTCACTAAATAACACACACAAACACACTCATTTCAATTTTCAATTATTTTGGAGTTGCTGTTGCGTTGTATATTTCCACAGTATTCCGTTTTATTTATAGCATTTTATTTTTACACACATTTTTTGCATCTCATACTTTTCGCTGAACCTCCACCAACATATTGCAAAAAACTGTAAAGAGAAGAGTGTGGGAAAGAGTTGAAGATAATGTTAACAAATGCGTTTCGTTGTTGTTTTCGTTGATGTGAATACAATTAAAATAGAGTAGATACACATTAATGCATGCATCCAACTTTTTTCTTTTTTCATTTTCTCTGCTGGATTACTAACAATTATCGAGGCGGGCGGCAAATAAGAAACTCTGCGAGAGTCAAAACACACACACCGCGCGTATTGCGCTGCACGAAGGTACTGAAAAGGCAGAAGAAGAAGGTGACGGCGTCGATTCAAGTGCTCAAGCGAAGCCAAATGGAGTCCACATAAAACCCTCGTTATATGTATGGTGTTAGAGTGAATGCGCATATCCATATGTGCCGGCGGATGTGTGTGTGTGCCTGTGTACATGTATGTTTGCAGGGTGAAGGATTGTTAAGCGTTCATAAAAATAACAACAATTACAGCTGTGTGACGAATGTAAAAAGCGGATGCGGGGAAAGGCGGCAATTACAGTGGTACTTCCCTAGAAACCGAAAACCGGAATTGTAATGATCGTTGTGAATGAGATTCAAGAAGCAGATTCTGTATTAATATGCAGACAGACTTTAATGGGCTTACATTCTCACTACAGTGCGATGGGATAGAAATTTTGCAGGATATGTGTTTGTTACGAATGTTATGTACATACGAACGAGCTAAGGCAAAGCAAATAACGTTGTTACTCACAGCCTAGGCGTACACATACATATGTATGTAGTACATGCACAGTTGTGTTTGTTGCAGAGTTAAACAGGATCCTAGTCAGACTCAACAGCTGGCCAGCCACATGCATACATACATATGTATGTACGCTTACAAAAGCAAAAGCAATCCCAACAGGTCAGCATCCACACACAATGCAGAAGTAACATGGCATCCAAAGACACACACAGAGTGCCATACTTGCGGATGCCATGTGGATGGTAAAACAGCTGGCAGCCGAAAACTCCAAACACGGCGGGGGGTAAGTTAGTCCGGAGCGATTGAAGCCGAGGTAAAAAGATAGTGCATCTTATTTTCAACCGTGTGTTTGTCTGGGGCTTTTTTTTTGAAGAAACAGCTGAAGTTAATTTAATTTTTTTGTATCTGTCATCTCACCAGAAAAAAAGTTCGCATGATGCTCCCAAAGGGCACACAACAAGTGACAGAAAAGGCCAAAGGTTAATATGTATATATGTATGTACATTTGTATTACCAACTACCTTCAGGATTTTGGCTTACAGACATACATGCGCAATAGTATATAAATGCGTATGTATGTAAACAGCTTAGCTTATTAATTGAAGTAACCAAGCGAAAAGAACACAAACAAGCTGAACAAGTTTCAGTTGCCAGCTGGAATTTTTTTGCACGTTTTATTTATGCCGATTATGCTACTTTTGTTGCTATTTCACTTAAACGCCATTGGTAACTGTGTTTTCTGTTTTTATATCCGGCTATTAATGACTTTTCGTTATTATTATCTCTTTTTTAACTTACTTTTTGCAGTTCCTGGACAACCGCTCGTAGATTTGTTGTTGTCTCACTGCAGATTGTGGCGGTCGGGCGACAGACTAATGCTGTCGATATTTTTGTATTGCGTCGCTGACTAAAGTAGTCGGATAGCCACTGTTACGACAGATATCGATGTATAATAACATTTTTATTAACATGACGGGCTGTTAAAAGCAACACCTGTTAAATTATTTATAAAACTAAGTCCATACCATTGCTGCCTTGCATTAAAAGCTGGCTTATCAAGCTTATTTTATACACTATAACAGCCATCTTCGCTCTTTGCCAGTTGCTTTTCAGGCGGAATCTTCGGATTCGTAGCAGAGCATCTCATCTGTAGAAACAAATCTTTCGCTGCCACTTGGTAGGCGTTGATTCATATACACTTTGGCGGCCCAACTCCTCTTGCAAATAGTTTTGGATCTGCTGCTCCACATCAGAGCGCCACTTTAATTCGAGAAACAATGGAAAAATCTCGCCATGTTTCTTCAGACGGCGTTCGGCAGTTTGGTAACACTTCCAGGGCTGTGGCTCTACAACAAATAGCTCAGCCAGCTGCGAGAGCTTGCGCAGAAATAACTGTAAGCCACTCATGATGATTAAGATGAATCCACATGGTTATTGAATAACAGCAAACGGCATCAAACTTAGTGCGCTGATGTTTTTGCAAATATTCTAAAACTGTGTCGTCAAACGTCGCAGCATTTAAAACGTCACCACAAAAATATGTGATATTTTCAGGGCACATGTTCTTTAGCTCGGCACGTTTAATTAGCCGTTCGTCAATGTCTACGCCAAGCACATGAACGGGTCGTTGCAGTTGTTTTATAAGAAAGCCGTGCAGCAGCTGCGTGAAGTCGCCACAATTGCAGCCCACATCCAGCACCAGATAAGGTTCCTGCTCGGCTTGGGCCTTTGCGTCCTGTTTGTTTTCTAGCCAAATACTGCTGGATGGCAGTAGTTTAACCCGCTCGCTGGCCGAATGAAATTGGTAATAGTTCTTGAAATTGCCGTATTGAACTGCTCCAGGATCTTCCGGGCGATGCTCCATTTTGAAATATTTGTTTGTTTATTAAAATGCGACTGCAGACAAAACCAATTGTTGAACAAGCAGCTGAGTTGCTCGATAACCGATAAGCTTGTTTGGTGTTTTTAGTATCCAAGCAACAGTGTCAACTCTGTTAAGTGTACAGAGCGCCAAAATGTTAACGATGAATGAAATTTAAAAGATCACAAATAAAAACACATGATTTTTACCTTTCCATTTACGTTGTAGTTTACTGTTCTCATTTTATATATTTTAGTATATAGACTTATAACATGTTTTACTCTTGTTTCTTACAACATACCAAATCAATAACATTTTGTATAATAAACATAAAAGCAATGCCCGAAAGATAAAATAAAAACAAAACACATTACAATATAAAATGAACAATGCACGCTGGCCGGTTTGTAGGTAACATATTTAACAATAAAAATTAACAACAAACATTCCACATGAGCACAACGACGCACAGATCATTGGGAAACTGAATTTAACCCACTAAGGGAACTAGGCAAAATCGCAACAGCTGTTGGAAATCCGGGCAAAAAGTTTTGCTCATGTGTTTTGGCAAAGCAAAAAAAAAAGAAGAAAAATCACTAATTGATATACTAAACCGTTAGTGTTTTACCTATTAATGTACAGTATTTGTTTGTATATGCAATCAATGATACGGTTTAAACTAATTAAACTTTTCTAAATACTAAATTAAATTTATTGATTTACATGTACAAATATAGTTGTATATTAACTATAAATTAAACGATTTGTATGCAATTAACTTGTCGTACATACATTTTCGAAACTATTTTTTTTAAAACTACTGGAAATGTGTTTGTTTTTTATAGGTTATGATTCAATTTGTATTTTTTTTTCGGGGATCTAAAGGTTAGGGACTTCTCGATTCGGACTGAAGCGTGCTAAGATCGAAATTCTAACTAATTTCGGCATTTCTGTCTCGTTCTATCTTTGGCATTTATTATTCTAGAATGCTACTTAGTTTGGACTTTGCTGAAATTTGAATGAAACGAAACAGAACAGGAATTAAGGTTAAAACTTTCAAAAAACTGACATGATATACAATTTAAGATCGAACTAGGCCTATAGCTAGATATGTATATATATATAGTTAGAGGCTATATATGCACCTACATACATACATATACGTGTTGTTAAGCTCATAAATACACAATATACTAATATATATTTTGAATATATAAGTAATAATTATAATAAATCGTTTTGTCCGAGAATCCCCCAATCCGAAAATCCGCAACATTATTTTTTTTATACGATTAAAAACTTTTCACTTAAAATCTAGTTTAATTAACTTAACTTTCTTGAACTTTGCTTTTTTTCTCTAAATGAACATGTCTTTCAATTATTTTTAAGAGTGTTTTAATAACGCATTTTTATCCGGGCGATCCATATAATATGCAACTATGTGGCCTTGTGGCAAGTACGGTTCAGTTATGGAGGGGCAAATATATGCACAATATATGTAGGTATATATAATATATATGTATGTATGGATGTTAGATTTATGTATGTTTTTTTTTGTGTGTGCTGTTTTTTTTTATATAGGACTTATAATGGACACAAAGATGCATTTTGACACAACCAATTTATACTTGAAAATTTAACGGCTCTAGTCATCTGGGTCCAACCCGACTAGCTCCGCTTGCAATCTGCCCTTAGTCTTACAACATATTGTTAAGCAAAATACTCTCAGCGCAATGCGAAATTGCGGCGACATGCCAGACATAATCAATATCTTCCAAAAGGAATTCAAAATGCCAATCCAGACAACTGCAAAATTGATGAGAGTACTTTGGATAACATCGCCCGTGACTACCTCATAGAACCGTACCAAGGTCCATGGCAGCCAGGACATCCAGAATGCAAAGACTAATGCGAATGACATCATATGACTAGGGTTCGATAAATTTTCAGCCAATGCAGTTGCATATTCTTTATCATGTATGGGCTCGCCGGACCGGAGCTTGCGCATCATTACAAATATATAGCCATAGTTATGTACTATCGATATCAAACTAGGACCTAATACTAATATTGCCAGCGTAACGGTATATGCCGCCATATTGCCCCAATCCAGCATGCAAATGTGCGATAAATTATTCTCGATCGGTTGAGTATACGACAAGATTGGTGGACAGCATAGCAATGCTGAGGATATCCATGTGAACACCATCCAACATTGGCAACTGCGAATTGACAAATTGTATATTAATGCATTTTTGCGATCTATCGATATACGATAACTTACCGTGTTTTTGTTTGTACCGTTTCATAGCGCAATGGTTTACGTACAGCCAAATATCGATCTACCGAGATCCACATGAATGTATAAACTGAGACGGCCCACAATGTGACCTCCAGATACCCTGTAAAACGGCATACAATATCCCCGTACATCCATTCGCCCGTCAAGGCGGGATAAACGGAGAAGGGCACAACTAGCAGGCCGCATAATAAATCAGCAATCGCCAGCGATAGCAGATAATAGTTGATAACCTCTGTGGGACCTAGATGAAAATATGAGGGAAGCAGTTAGAATAACCTTCAATCTAGTACTTCCAACCACTTACCTTTGAAGTTGGCATATGTGGCTATAATCAATAGGTTCGATAAAACTATGGCCACACCCAATATTGAGATGAGTACGGCTTTGGTGAGTGCCTCCAATTTGGAATTATCCTGCAGGTAGCTCATTTCCTGCATTGTTTTTTTTTTCTATGTAGCTCAGTGGCTTGGGCGGGGGGGCTTAAGGGTATACTATTGCTGTTGCGGCTTGTTTCGGTTTGCCCGCCTCACTTCCTGTCATGCTTGCTGGCGGCCTCTATTGTGCAATAGCTTAAATGCAAATGCACTACATACACGCGAAGGTCGCAGTCACCAGTGCAGTCAGCGTCGTTGTTAAATTTGTATAAATCTTTTTTTGTGTTGCCTACTTTTAGGCTGCACTTTGTTTGTTGACGGTTAAGGTTAAGGTGAATGTTTTTCGTTTAGTTAAGAAGCTCGTTTAAAAGATTTTTGCGTTTGCGTTTTGACTAAAAAGTTTAGTATCTCTTTAAAAACTACTAATAGACAATAGTTTAAGTTGTAATTTTAAAGTTTATTTTGTTTTTCGGTATTAAAATTCACAACGCTTTCTTGCTAAATTTTAATAAAATTTGTTTTGCTTTTTTGCTTTTTTGGTTTAGTTAATATTATCAAATCGTTTGTTATTGTTGCTAATGCGCTACTAAAAGTTTTTATATATATGTTGTTAATATCTTATATATGCTTCTAAATTTGTTGGCTATTATTGAATTTATTCGAACTGTTAAGTGGAAGAATAATGATTATATATTTTTTAATATGTTATTATTGAAATTTAGTTTATGAATGTCTTTTGTTTTTCGATTTTGTTAATAACTATAATTAGAGCACAGCACAATTGTTTATGTTTTAGTTGTTGTTTTTGTAATATATTCGTAAGGCTTTTGATGTGCTAAGTAAAATTTTAATATTTTGAAATTTCATATATATTAATTTTTTAGTTAATATCTTGCGTTTTTATGGTTGTCTTTTTTGTTTGTTGTTGTCTTTTTTCGCTGCGTTGTGCTTTTTGTTGTTTTTGTAGTGATTATCCTCTTGCTTGTAAATTCTGGCTGTATTTATATTTTTTATTAGTTGTTGTTTTTGTTGTCAGTTTAAGCTAATTGTGCGCATCTGTTGGAATGATAAAAATATAAAAGATTGTTACAAAGGCTTAAGCAAGTTTTGTAAGTAAAAAAAAAAAAAAAAATGGGATTGAAATGCACTTTTTCCTCTTCCAAAATGTATTTGAAATCAACTTTTGCATTGAATATTATCATCCCCTTACGGCGGCCTCTTTACATTGCTTTGTATCTATAATTCATCGTGCCTAGAGACTTGACATTATCCAAATCAATAAATTATTATTGCGAAAGCCTTTTAGCTGCACAAAACGCTTTTTACATAAGCGTCCTTATCCTTTCGGCCCAATCTTATAGCCAGCTTGTTAGCCAGTTAGACACCACCCACCAATCCACCAACCCATTCGTCTGCATTGACCCACTTTAGAATTGTGCACTTGACACAGTTTGACAGCCACTGTGAATCCAAAACTGTACAGTAGGAAAGAAGAAGTAGAGAGAAACTCAAAACACTGTCAGCTTATATATAAGCATATATTGATGAGATGTGCTTTTAATCTTCACAGCTTGTCAAACTGTATGTGTCAAGTTAACAAAGACACATAAATGGAAGCCTTATCATTAATTTGTTTGATTAATGCTACACAATTTTGACAGCTTTAAGTCATATTTGAGTTAAATATTTGTCTTTTATCGGTCATAAACAGTCAAAATCTAAAGCCAGCTATCAAACTGTAATGCTTTTTGTTTTTAGCTGACGGCAAGTTATCAATTTATTTGAATTTATAGCACATTTGTATTTATATATTTGACAGCTATTAATCATATTGGACAGCTTTAGCTGTTGTAGTATCGATGTTTATTTGGTACAAATCATTGTGATTGTCAAACTGTAAACATGTCAAACAAATGAACTCAAAAACTGATAATATGAATTCGGTAAAAATAGTTAGGAACAGTCAAACTGCCATTAAAATAATTCTAAGAATTTCAAGAAAAAACTTCGTTTTTGGGGAAATTTCTTTCTTTAAAATGGATTTTCGATTGAAACAAAATGCAATGTTCTGGAAATAATAGAAAACTTTGTTAAGCGGAACTTCGTTATATGAATGTTTGTCTGTACACATAAATATTTTTTATTACAGGGTATACTTCAATCAAAAACTCTGTACATAAAATTTTGTGCTTGTGGTGTTTAGTGCTTTTGGCCATCGATCACAAATTTAGGCCAATGACTTCAACTCCCTCTTTCTCTATCTTTCTGTTTCTCTTTCTCTGTCTCCCTCTATCATTGCGACATCATCGCTGCGACATTTTCCGATGCAGACACAAACAAAGCCAACTCAACAGAAGCCCATTATCAAATGCCATTAAAGGACAGCAGCTGGGCGCCACAATTGACTCGCATCTTCTCTCGCCCCTCGACCCTTCCCTTGCCGAAGCAAGTTTGTCATTTGATTGGCGCCTCCATTCTACCTCTTTCCCTCACTCCCGTCTATCATCTTCTGGTAATTTAATTAATGATAACGACAGTTTTGGTGATAAGACAGCCGACAGGTGATAAATAACATTGAATTGCATTTTGGGTCTAAACAAGCTTGACCACCCCTAACCCCATTACCGGTTACCCTACCCTAAAGTCACAGTTTGTCAATCATTGCGTAAGCATTGCTGCTGCTGCTGCTGCAAGGGGTGTATGGCAGAGGCGGGGGAGGTGGTCAAAATGTCATTTGTGCAAAATGGTTTTATGGCGCCGCCAAAGCGACGCCCAAGCGACAGTTGCCCAACTGCTTGCCCTACGAGTCGTGGCAATTACAATGAAATAACAGTTATTGTTGCCAAACTTAAATCAACGTAAGCATAATGAGGCAACTGAAAGTGCAAGAAGGGGGGGTAGGGAAAGGACGAAGAAATTAAAAATAATGACAGAAAAAATAAATGACAATAAAATATATTCTTGGAATTGGAAATCAAAATGAAAAAGCAGCTTGAAATTTGAAAATCGCCAATAAAAATATTTTGATTAGGATTGATTTTCTTCGGAAAGAAGAGCCCTCAATAAACTTTTTATTGTGTTTTCATTAAAGGGAAAATATGTCTGGCTTAAACTTTAGTTGTATGTTATTAATTTGAGGCGAAAGCTTTAGCTTCAATAATTTTATTATAAATTCAAGTTAAGTTATTGTTATATTGCATGTATTTTTGCACAGTGTAGAAAAAGTAAAAAAATCAATAAACCGCGTGAATGTTAATGATTAATTATGGAAATTATTTCGTGCCTCATCAACTTCTTCTTCTTCTTGCAAGAGGAGAGAGGAAATGGCGCAAAGTGACGCACAAACTGATTACAATTCATCAACGATGGAAGGCAAGCAGTAAGGGGATCAATAAATTTTGATTGTTAAAATGTTTTGGGCAGAAAATGTTGCCACAATAAAAGCTGCTGTGGCAGGAGTCCAAAAAAAAAAAAAAACGGAACACAAAGCCAAAAGATTTATAGGTTTTGGGAAAAAACAATCGAGGGAAAATAAATGGGTAAGGAAACCGGAAAAATATTTTTTTTATCTAGAAATATTCAGAGTTGACTTTGTTTTTACAGTCAAGCTGCCATTCGTAATATAAAGTTGTTTTTCTTTTTATTTCTTTAATTAATTTAATTTAATAAAACTTCGTTGTGCGAAAGTCCGTGAAAGAGAAGATCTACTGTAGTTATATATGTACAGCTTGTTTTATAGGTTGATTTAATTTCTTTATCATAGTCAAAAAGTTTTTCGTCCTTTTTTGTTGCGCTTCATTAACTGGGCCAAACATTTAATTATGAATAAGTTTTGCAGCTTTTAAACTTTTGTCAGTTTCTATAAAAATGCACGCGAGTGTAAGCAGAAGAAGAAGAAGAGTTGTTATACATATTCGTGTGTGTATGTATGTGTTTGTTGGTTATTCTGTCATTTTGTGGGCTACGCTTAAAGATTTCATTTGGGGCCATAAAATATGAATCGCAAATATTGTATCTATGTGTTTACGGCGTAGCAAACTCATGCGCGAAATCGTATAAAGATACAGAAACAAATGTATCTACGTAAGAGGAGGGGGAAGGGGAGAGGGGCTGCACATGTGTGATTTCCAAAGTGAAGCTTTGCTTTAAGCACTTTTACTTTTTTACATCTGCTTGTGCCATACAATCTTTTATATATTTTAAATGTCATGCTCAGGTGGCATGTTAAACAGCTACCATCAACACCCCTCAACCACCCTTGCAACCGCTAAAAATAAAGACAAAAAGGCGCAAACATGACAAAGGCCAAGGCAAAACAAATACCAAGCTGCAAGTAGGAAAATGTAGAAAAGTGGGGAAAAGGAAAGGCTCAAAAGTTGATGACGTTGATGTTGGCTGTTGCAAGGCTTGCAAAAAAGGGGGTAGGGTGAGGCTAACTACGTCATCAAGCTGGCTGGGGGCAGGCTTATATAAAAGGCATGACCTCACTTAGTCTAACTGCCATCGCAGCCATATTTACCTTGGCAGCACAATTCTTTTTTCCATTTCATTTTTTTTATATATTTATATTGTTTGCCACATTTATTTTTAATGTAACTGTTTATTTAAAGCCAACAAAGTGCGGCAAACTTTCGCTTGACATATGGCCATAATACAGAAAGTGAAAGAGAAGAGATAGAGAAAAGGGTATGCAGATTCGACACGTGAACGACTTAAGAACTTTGTTAAAGTTGCTGCAGTTTGTATGCCCCAGGACCCCTGCTTGCCTGTTGCATGCTACTTGTTCCCGGCTCGGCTCGCTTGGTTGCCTGGAGCGCAGTTAACTTGGCCAGCAAAACTTTGTCTGAACTCGTTGAGAAATTTAAAATGCCACAATGACAAATTTCAAATACAATAAAATTTCTTGAAGTTGGCTAATTTAAAAAAAGAGTGTCAAAGCCCCAGCTAAAGCTTACCAAGCTAAGATCAACTTGAGTTATTATATTATAATTTCAATATAAAAAAAAAAAATAGTTCATTCCTTGATTTATTTTATGACATTCTGCTTGCTTTATATGAAAAGTAAAAGGTTAAAAAATAATATTCAGTTTATTGGGAGAAAGTTAAACGGATTGTTAACACTTGAATATATTTGAAGGTTTTTTTATGTCATGAACATCAGAAACAAAAATAAATTTTCGATGAAGAAAATCAGAAGAAAATTTTGTCAGTAATTTTCTGATTTCTATTAGGTATTTAATATTTTTTGAGATATGTTATGAACAACCTTAGGATTAGTTGTTTGCATTAAAACCGATGCGATAACGCAGTATTTTCCTTACTTCTCAGATAATTTTTAGCCAACATAAAACCTAAAACCAAACAATTTGCCAAACTAAAAGTTTCGAAATATTTTGCTTAGAGACATAAAGCTCCCGTGTTTAATATTACACCTATCCCCCGATTTACACGGTACTTGTTTTACACGATTTCGCTTTTACACGGTTCATAAACTAAACGAAATTTGAAAAACTCCGAAAAATGTATATTTGGTTGCATAGTCGTATTCACAAATCATTAAAAACCTTTTTGAGTCCCCGTCATTTGGCCACACTGATTGCAATATTAAGGGATTCCCCTTATTGTGAAATATGTATGTACATAACCAAACGCAGAGTAGTTTATGTGGAAGGAAAATCGTTTGATGAAAAATTTAACAAAAAATCATAATTTCTTCTATTATTGTGAGTTTTTTTATTAGAACTGGTAAGTTATCTATTCAATATCTTTTCCGGAACCTTTCATGACTATGTTATCTGTGATAATTTTTCAATTTTCTAAAATGCCAAAAACTTCGAAGAAAAATGAGACCAAAAGAAAAGTTATATCTTTGGAAACAAAAATCGAAATATTGGATCGTCTTCGTAGTGGAGGAAGAGTAACGGATGTTGCGAGACATTTTTCTATGAATGAGGCGACAATACGAACAATAAGAAAAAGTGAAGATTCCATTAGAAAAAGTGTCGCAGCTGGAGCTTGCACCAGTATGACCTCAACATCATATGTAAGAGATGTTACAATGGAAAATATGGAGAAGGCCCTAATGATTTGGATCGAAGACCAAAACCAGAAAAGGATTCCATTTGACACCAATGCTATTAAAATTAAGGCTTTGAGCATTTTTGGAGACTCCAGAATCAGTCACCTGCGACTTCTTCAGATGGAAAAAACGTATCGTTTTCCGCAAGCCATGGATGGTTCGAAAGATTCAGACAGAGACATTCGTTACATAATCTTAAGATGAAAGGTGAAAGTGCATCCGCCGATTCGGTCGGTTCTTACACTCCTGATCAGGTCTTCAATGCCGACGAGTCCGGGTTGTTCTGGAAAAAAATGTTATTAATCAATCTAAACGTCCACGTTCATTCAAAGGAATAGATATCAACAATCTTCCTGTTTATTGGATGGCGAATAAGAAAGCATGGATCACTGTGGCTTTCAATGAATGGTTCCATGACTTCTTTGTCCCAGATGTCAGGAGATATTTGAATAGGAAAAGACTGCCCTTCAAGGCACTTCTATTGATCGATAATGCACCTGGTCATCCTCCAAATTTGCAACACGAAAATGTGAAAATTGTTTTTCTACCAAAAAATACAACTTCCTTGTTACAACCTTTAGACCAAGGGATGATCTCGACATTCAAAGCTATTTACATAAAGCAATCATAAGTAAATTTTGGAAAAACTGGAGAATCTTGACTCTTTGACTCTCATGGATGCGTGGAAAAAATTCACAATCTTGGATTGCGTCAAACATATTGGATTATCGTACACTCAGATCAAACAATCAACGCTCAATGCTTGCTGGAAAGCGTTATGGCCAGAAGCTGTTGAAAGTGGAAACGAAGAACATCCGATAGAGCATGAATATTCCCAAATCACTCAACTAGCTCAGAGAATAGGAGGAGAAGGATTTGAAGATTTTGCTCGGGCAGATATTGAAGAAATAACGGCCGATAAAGAACTAAATGAAGATGATTTAGTTAATATGATTTATGAAGCCGACAAGCCAGATACAGATAACGATTCCGATGAGGAACAGTCAGAACGAGCTACATTCACAGCGAAAGTCATTAGCGAGGGCCTTGAGTTGGGAAGAAAATTAGGAAACCATTTTCTACAAATTGACACAAATGTTGAAAGAGTTCTTCGTTTCCAACGTGATATTAACAGATGCTTAAGTCAATATGAGGAAGTTTATAAGGATTTAGCCAAAAAACCAACGCAACTGTTGATTACAGGTTTCATTATGAAGTCCTCTCAATCTTCTCAATCTTCCGATCTTCGGATCTTCCCAGATTCGTCAGCTACTGTTGAACTGATAGAATCAGACCGGGAATATTCCAGCGAAGGAAGTGATATTATACCGATCAAGAAAAAAAGGCTGATGATAGTTCCTTAAAATGATACCGAATCCGAATAAACTTTATACCTAAATTTATTAATTTAAAAAGTTTTCTGCAAATATCTTTATGTGTTTTTTTGTTTCTAATGTAGAATAAGTTCACTACGTGAGTTAGTTATATTACGACATTTTTTGGGTAAAGAATACCTACTTTTAAGTTTTTTGAGATGTTTTACTTTTGTTTTATTTAAATAAATGACTGAATTGGGTAGTTTTTTCGTTTTACACGGTTTTATATAGGAAAAACAAAGATTTCACTTTACACGGTTTTGTCTGGAACCGATCATCCGTGTAAATCGGGGGATAGGTGTATTATTGTTTTAGTTGGTGGAGTTTAGTTTATAGTTAAAGCTAGTCATTATTCTTTCCATAACATGGAAATACAACATGGCGTATACGCAACGTTCAGTTGGCCCAATTGTTAGTTTGTTGTTGTTGTTGCTAGTTTGGCCAAGGACACAAACGGAGCGCATTGGCGACGCACCCCAGTTTTAGTATTTATTTTTTTGTTGCTTGGTTTTTTGGTTTTATTCCCTTTTGCAGTTTTTATCGCTCTCCCTTTCTCTTAGTTTCTTATTACTATTTTTTTTATTTGGCTCTGACTTTGATTTCCCTGGAAACAAAAACAGTTTTTGGCGGCGGGGGGGGAGGGGCAGTGTTGCGAAATGTTGTAAATTACTTTTGACAAGGTTCTCGCTGTTTTGTTATCTGTCTCTGTCTATTGTTGCCATTGCAGTTTTGTCGTTAGGGGCAACGCGGCGTATGCGTAATAAATAAAACTTGGCTTACCAGAAGGCTAAGGACGCAATTGTGTGCCCTGATACCCCGGGCGATAATCAAGGCAAACACCAAGAAACAAACACACACACACACACACACACAAGCTTAAACACTAACACAAGCATAGTCAATCAATAAAAGAATAAATAAAAAGTGACTGCAACTCTTGACATTCAAAGCGAAGGCATTCAAAGCCAAAGCCACCCAGGCAGCAGCAGCGAACTGAACGTGGTAATGTGGTAAAAGAAAAAGCAGTAGAGTAAGAAGCAATCAATATGGCAATGCATCAATTTGTCAATTTGTTTGAAAAAAAAAAACTCACACAAGTAGCTGTTTATTTGTTGCCTTTTATTTGCCATTTGATTGATAAGCCTGAAAATGCACTAAACAGAGATTGTGGCCAGAGAGGTTATTATTGCTTCCTCTTCTTTGGTTTCAGCTGTGTGCGCGCTGAATGTCAATCAAAAAGGGAGACGGAGAGAGAGAGAGCGGAAGTAAAAGAAAGCAGCTGTTGCTATACCCTGTTTTCCCACGGAATTGAAGAAACTTATTGAAAAGGCAAGAAGAGTTTATAAGAAGAGATTATAAAAACTCGTTAAAGTATACGTAATCTATATCTTAATCGGGATCCTGGACAAACTTTCTCTGTTTTATGTTGCCTTAAGAAAAAGTCCCAGCGTATCTTCTAGTCAGTCAATCATAACTTATTCACTCTAGCATTACATTTGCAATTGATTGGCTCGAGGTTTGTCGAGCAGTCGACTGTTTCAAGGTTCTGGCTTTGGTTCTGGTTGGGTTTTGTGCCTTTGGCTATTCAATACAAGATTCAAGATTCCTTTTTAAACATTCAGGCAATTTTGCAGTTTTGCAAGAGCAATTAACAGTTGTTGTGTCTTCTATACAAACAACATTTCATTCTTATAATAGTTTAATAATAATTTCCTTTTGTCTACTTTCACTTTTCAGGCAATTAGATTGGCTTTTTATATTAATCAGTGAAATTCATGCAAAAATAACACAAACGAACTTGACTCTGGCGGAATTTAAATAAACATACAAACAGAAGCAATATATATATATATAATATGAGGCAGGGAAAGTATATTTGTTTATTTGACAGCTGACGTCGTCGTTTGTCTTGCATTTGTATGAAAAAGATATATGATAGGGTATACAAAGTCAAAAAAGTCGATAGCTGACTAGAGTTAAGAGATAATTTATGTTCAGTGGCAAAAAGACTACGAAAACTGTCAGACTGCGATCGTTGATATAAAAAACAGTTATATGTTAACTGATTAATTCTTCACTTTGAATTCTAGAAACTTTTTGGTATAAAAAATTACACTTTAAGTTGAATCCTTTTGATTATGATAAGATAACGTTGATGATATATAGTTTTATTCTATCCGAACAAGTCTACTTTGCCTGTATATCATACATGTTTAAGTAAATAGATTTGAACAAATGTCCATTCATAATCTGCGAGCTTTATAGGGTAGCTTGTAGTCTATAAAAAATTATGCACAAAATTTCGAAAGATCTATATTATTATTATTATATAGAATAACTTGTTGTCCCATGAAACATTTCTCTTCACAAATTTTATATTTTTGTCTGTACGAATAATTTTTTTTTTGTTTGTGCTATAAATTTGTTTATATTTAGAATCAAATTGTTGACGTTATATATACTATACTATATCGTAGATATAGCAACACAAATACCATATTTTGTGTGCTGTTTGTTTGTCTATGATATTCACACTTTCACTTTCTTAATTTCGTTTAGTTTTTGATAACAGATGTTTGGCAAGAAAACACGCGACGCGAATTTCTTGTTGGCTAACTAAATGTTTTCGTTGGCCACGTTGCTTCCATTAGTCTTTTGTGACACAAACATTTATAATAAATGCGTTTCAATACACATATATAGTATAAACATATGCCTTTATTTTATCTGTTAAGTTGCTTGTAAGATTTATGTTTATATATATACAAATATATGTAAATATATTCAGCTTATGTTAGCCATGGCTAATAAGGCAGAAAGAGGTAGCAAGAAAACAATTACGTGGCAATAAGAAAGCAGAGAAAGGAAAAGTGTTGCATGCGCCAATTGGTATGTAAATTAGAATGCAGCCTTGAAGTATGCTATGAAATTGTTGTTTCTTTCATTTTCTTATAGCCCCTGTAGCTGGACACCACCCAAGTGCAAACTAAATGTGTGTTTTTGTGGCATGCAACAACGGGCTCAGTCGTGTGTGCCACGTCAGAACTGAACTTAAGGTATTTAACCGAAAGAGAAGCTAGTTTTGCAAGGCTCGCAGTCCTTGAATTATGCAAAATGGGCAACTTGCCACAACGACCTTGCACCAAGTTATCAAAAATGTGACTTTGTTTTATTTTATTTTTTTTTTTGCGGCAAGGTGTGAAATTTCCCATTGTGTGATCGATAAAACTGGCCATGGTAATAATGTTGATACGGGCGCTTCTACCATGTTGTCCTTGAGCCTTGACAAAAAAAAAGTGTTCGACAAACAAAAAAAACAACTTGACGAGGACTAAACGTTCGTAGTAGATAAAAGTATCCAAGTATACAAATGATTTGATATATGAGACGGAGGTTGAGTTTATTTTATGACAGCAAACACACACAAATTGACCATAAAACAAAAGTACAACAAAAATATATGTTGCGCAGGATACGCATGCAATCCCCAAAAGGATTATTACTAAACAAAAAACAGAAAACAAAACCATTAAGCTTATTTAAAGATAAAAGTTATAGGTTGTATAACAGATACAGTCAAGCTTCCATACGAAGTTTTCTCTATAATAATTTCAATTCCAGAACGCTGCAATATTCTTCATTAAAAATTTTCTTTATAACAAAGTTTTTTCTTGGCCCCTTATAAATTCTTTAACAGGAAGTTCCACTGTATTATTCATACGCTTGCACATTCCAAATCATAAATAAATTATCATCTCGTATATTTTGCATGCACTGGAAAGTGTTTCAAACTGATTCGCACTTGATACAGTGCCTGTCAAAGTTTAAGACATAGAACGGTAAAATTTAAGCAGCGACGCTGCAGCACTGCTCAAGTGAGCTTTTCAATATTTACGCAGCGAGTTGGCTTAGGCTAGGCGCTAATCCCGATTCTGTCGCTGCCGCTGCTGCTTTCTGTTTGCCAAACATTTTTTTGAGCTTTTCAAGTTGAATTTGCTTGTTTGCGCTGCCTATTTGGTAAAGTATATATATACTATTTATTACATACAAAGCAAATCTGCTAAGTCGACGCTGACTGCGGAGTCAACGTTGGTTTTAATCTTTCTTTTTGTGGGCATTTTTTTTTTTTTGGGGTTGTTTATGTTTTGCTTTGCTGTTTCGCTTGCTTGCTGGCTTTCTGTTGAGGTAGGATGCGCTCTCTATATACATGTGTACATGTATGTATGTATGTGTGTTTCGAGGTGTATGTATATGTACTCACCTTTGACATGACTTCTTTCAAGTGCTATACAACATTCTAATTTTTTGTTTAAGTTAAGTTACTGATTTTTGCTTATTTTTGAATATATATATTTATTGGTGTTTTTTTTTGTATATTTAATATATTTTAAGTTATTAGATTTTGTCTTGAACACTTTGTCTTTATCACTTTGTTTGGCTGCAACAAGAAGCACAGAAGGGGAAACAAAAACAATCAAATGTCTTTTTGTGTTTGGGAGAGTTTTTTTTTAGTTATTTATTTATGATAAAATGCCGACAAGTAAATCAATCAAATAATATTTTAATGCATGCCATTTAACAGGGAAAATTATAATCATAAATGATAAGATAGTTAAATGAAGGGAATTATATGAAAACCTTTTGGCTCCAACTAACTGAACCTAAGCTTAAAATTCAATTTAGATAAATGGAAATTCGTAGAATTAAATGGAATCATTAATATTCACTTGTCTTGATTTTTGTGTATACTCTTTTTAAGTAAGTTATTTGGATTTTTCTTATTTATTTTTTATAAAAAAAAATTATATATTTTTTCATAATATTTTTCTTTGAATTTATTTCGTTCTGTTAATTTTCACGAGTTTTCACATTTTCACAAATTTCATTTAGTTTTCTTTTTTTTCACGAACTTGCCACACGTGCTGCTGTATCATGTGGCATTGATGGCTGCTGCTTGCCTCCAAGTTTTCGGGGCACATGCTTCACAATTTACTTTTTTTTGTTTTACTTGTTGGCTTTTCTTTTACTGTTTAGCCTTCAACACACACACACACACGCACACTTACTCGTGTGTAAGACATGTGCGCAGGTGTATGTGTGTGTGTGCTTGCGCCTTGATTTTCTTGTCTTCCTTCCGTTTTTTTTTTAATTTCAATTACTCTCACAAGTTAATTAAATAAATTTGCATAATTTACTTGGCGCTGGCGCAAAAAAGAAGAAAAACTCAAAATGCCATAAATTTTATAGCTTTTTTTTCTTCGTTTTTATGTTCCCGTTATTTTTTTTCTTCTTTCGTTGACACACATACCATAATAATAAATGGAGGGAATACAAAAAATAAAAAGGAAAAACTAAAAAAGTTTCTATATAATTTTATTTTTTTTTTTTTCGATTGGTTTGCAGCGGAACAGAAAATTTTGTTTGCTGGCCGCTGTTCTTATTTGTGTGTGTGTGTGTGTGTGTGTTTAGGTGGTACAATTATACGTGTATGTGTGTGTGTGTGTGTTGGTTGGTTTGTGTCTGACTGTTTCCAACAACCACTGAACGCGCCCGCGCTGCTGCTGCTACTGCTGCTGCTGCTGCTTGCGATGCGTGGCGTACGTGCGACGCGCTGACTGTCTGACTGGCGACTGGGCCATCGAGTACAAAATGTAACTGGACTAACGCCCAGAGAGCCAACCGAGACAGAGAGAGAGAGAAAGCTTACTGGAATGTGCGAATGCAACAACACGTAACAGGAATACAACAAAAGAGCAGCAAAGCGAAAGCTTTCGCCTAGTTTTGCCAAGAGCTTTTGACGCACATGGCATTTGTTTATATTTGTCGCGCGCTCGCTTTCCAGACGCTTCATTTACACTGGAAGCGGCGGCGGCGGCAGCAGCGGCGTCGGCGTTGCTGTTATAAATAGCGTTGCATATTTTTAGGCCTCGCATTCGCAACAAAGTGCGCATGAACTGAAGAAGAAGAACGGCTCGTTAGTGTTGGGAGGGGTCGGTCTTTAATATTTTGTTTTGTTATGGGTATTATGGGTTTATACGGAACATTCAACTAACAGAGTGGATGGATTTTTTTTTTAATCTTCTTTATCGACTTTTGTTCAAGATTCTGCCTCCACACCAATATTGAGCGCCATATTGGCCTGCGAGGGATGCAAGGGATACAAATGATCCATGTGATCGATAAATGGACGCACTCCCTCCGGATTCTTCATATACTTGGCCAAACTGAGTATGATGTGACGATAGATCTGATGATCGCGATACGCAGCATTTGGTCGTCGCTTCTGTGGTGGTCTAAGTGTTAGGAAAACGTCGAGTAGATTAAATAATGCTTCAAATAATTTGATAATGGTGTTCTATAAACAAAAGTTTTCGAAACTTTGAACAAATTACTGAAAATCTTAAACAATTTACGTTACGAAGAATATCTAGAGATCAGTATTGGGATACGGACTTTTAATAATATTCAAGCTAAAACCTTGTTTGCATCTCTTTTTATAGAGCGAAACAATATTCAGAAGCTCGAGTTTTTAAAAATCTGATCACATTTGACGAGTTGCAGAAAGTTTTCCTTAAAACAAATATCAAAGTTTTAATCTTGGGACTAAGTCATAACCAACAAAGTTTTGGCTACAATTGTTCGTAAACCTATTCTAATTGCTAATATCCCACTGTTCCTAACTCACCGTTCCTGGGCGCGTTGAGTGACACGTCTGCGTCGTACAGTCTCTGTTCTTTGGCAGCTCTCGCAGTAGGCAAAATAGGCGCAGATCGTGATGACGATAACAGCGATGATATAAATTACCCAGCTCCAACCGAGCAAGCTGCAACACACACACACACACACACAGCACACATTATATAATTATGATATTTGAGTACTCTAACTTTGACTTACGTCACAAATGTTGCATTCAAATCCTTCCAAAATTTCGAAACATTGTCGCGCTGATTGCGTTTCGCCTCGTTTCTCCAAAAGGCAAACGAGAACATTATCAAAATGTAAATTTGGTTTATTGTCGTTTGATTTAAGGATTAAAATTTGTTGCCTACAACAAATGTGTGTCAGGAATTTTGTATGTATTGCCAAGAAGTGTGAGTAAACTATTTATAAAAATTAAAACAAAGCATCTCTGATGATTTTTAGTATCGAATATCGAATATGACTAGACTTGTCATTCATCCTTTTTGACTCGCAACCAGGAAATTGTATTTTTCACTACTTTTTTTTATCTAACACTGCTTAATAAGGCGTCAAGGTTAAAGATTCACTACTGAGCTTAAAGTAATCAGGTAACAAATTGATGCTGGCAATTTTTGCTTTGTCTCTTTCTATGTAGCGGCAATTGGAGATTCGTGCGCTTCCGTCAACATCGCATCTTGTCGGGGCAAAAACAGAAAATAAAAGCGTGATCAAATAAATTATCGCTTTGGGCGCTGCTGCTGCTGACAGTATCTCCATCTCCATCTCCTTCTCTCTTTTCTCTCTCTCTCTCTGTCTTGACGATTTGCCAAACGTTCAAGCATTCAAGGAAATTTATGGCCCATGTCTTTGGAATAAAACGCAGCCACAGTCCTCATATGACACTGCATATTGCTCCATATTGTCAGAGGCCTAGCCCCCATAAAAAAACTTGACTTGGCCTTTCAATGACGGGCCAAAAAAACACAAACAAGCAAATTGCATTTGGCTGACAGCGGTCAAAGCCAGAATAGTTACAACAATCCGAACGAACTCTACAAATTGCTGACACACCACAACTTTTTTAGCATTAGAACTCGGATTGTGTTCATACACTGTTAAGTTCGAATAAGTACATATATGAATCTTAGGGTCATCTAAGATCTGTAGAAGATATGCACAGACTATATATATTGAATGTTTAACAATTTATTATGCAAAAAGTTTCTTCTTACAACTTTTTGCATCTTTTATGTCACAAAAAAGAGTATCAAGCAGTCTGAATTTATTTTGTACTTATTTAATGTTATTGTATGCAAATTTATGTTGCAATTTTTGCTATGAAAACTAAATTTGAGAGTATTTTGAATGAAAAATTTGAAATTTGTATAGTGCTCTGAAAACATATATAAAAGCCAATTGCGTTTATAAATGCTTGGAACCACAAAAATATTAATAAATAAAGCTTTAAAATTTATTCGTTCATGCTTTCATGTTACAAACCGCTTGCCAAAGTGTTTATACTCTGTCAAACTCAAAATCATAATCAACCAAAGGTCTTAAATATTATTTTTTGTGTGTGTGAAATGCTTCTTCTTGTTATTTTCACATATTTGATTCGACTGCCACTTTAAAGTTTGACTAGTTTTTTTTTCTCGGTTTTTCTTCTATCTTGCAGTTTTAGGAGCCGTCAAATTAACTAAATATGTAAACACATTTTAAACTTTTAACTGGAAAACCCACACAAACGAAATGCAAATGGATTGTTAACAGTTAATTTTGGGTTATTACTAGCCGAACAGTTTTCTCTCTCCCCCTCACCCTTTTTACATTATTATCAGCAGCTTTTAAGTTCGATTTGATTACATTGGTGCTGCTGTGTGGGAGTTCCACTAAGAAAGAAGCAGAGGCATAATCGAACTTGATGCCCCACACAATAAGCTGCAGCTAATAGGCCAATAAATGCGTTGTGGTTAAAACGATTTACAGCATTTGTCGCCAAACTAAACACAAATCCTTTTGACATATGCGCGATTGTGCACAGTGGGCATAAACAGTAACCGTGGGTACAGTGGGGTAAGCTAAGGGTATACTGATGACAGCTTCGGTTACTGTCGCCACAATTGGGCAAGGGCCAACGAAACAAGTTCTTGTTTTCTGTGTTACCATCTCGTTGCTACGATCAGCTCTAAACTGGCTGCATCTTTGCTTAACGAGAGAGACAGACAGAGAGAGAGAGAGAGAGAGAGAGAGCGCAAATGTTGAACTTAACAACTTGCCACTTGAACGTATGCCACAGAGCCATAAAAAGCATTACAAGACGAGAGCGAAAAAAGAAGAGCTTGACCATGAAGATACCTTAATAACGAAGACTAGGCTTAGTATACTGAGTTTATAGTATACCCAATGTTGAACAAGTACAGGGTATCACACTCTACGTTTATTCGATGCGCGCCGAGGCTAGCTGCAGATTGTTACCTTGCGGGGGCGCAACGAAAACAAAACAGCCTCAGTCAGCGTCTCTCTCAGTCGCAGTTAGCGGCGCAGTCAATGGCCGAACAAAAACCGCAGGCAGCAAGCAGCCCTCATCGAACAAAGAAAGCGAACTTGTTGTACCGAGCGCGTTTTTAAAGAACCGAACGAAGTTCGTTTGCCAACAAGCCAACCAGCTGGACATTCGGTTTCGGTTTCGTTCGTGCTTTAGGCAATCGATTTGGTTGTGCAGTTTGTCAGTTCGTCTCGGGACTTCTAAGCGATCAGTTGTTGTTGTTGCTTGGCTTTGCAGTTCCGTTGCGCCGTAAGCAAAGATCGATCGATCGATCGAACCTAAGATCACTCTGTGATCAAATATCACGTATTTAATGTGATTAGTGATCAACAGATCAAAAGTAACAGAAAAAAATAAATTGATTTTCTTGGTTTTGGCATACGGAAGCAGATTTAATCTTTAACTCAAATGTTTACACAATTTGACATACGACCATATGTTTGTATATATCTATCTGTATAATTTATTATACATGGAAATTACGGCGTATCTGCTTAACGTCAGTACGAAATAAATTCAATTTATTGTTTGTGATTGCAAATTGGACACAATTCTGTGTGTTTGATTTATAAACCATATATACATATATATATATAAACGCCGGGACAGTAGAGTCTACTGGACACAGCTTTGGCTTAAAGAACTTGGCCACAACTTGGAATTCAACGGCGAGCGTAAGTTAAATGCAAATGCAAATTACATGTTAATTGCAATTAATTGCAATTATTTCTGATATGACATGGAAATACTACTTCCTAGTTTGTTTCAAGTCAATGCAATTAATTATGCTTTGAAGATCTGACTTCTAATACTCTAACTCGAAAAAGAAATTGTGCAAATAATGAAAATTTCAATTGTTACTAATTATATTAACTACAAAGTATTTTCAATGTGAAAGCCACTTAGATAATAATTTTTAGACAATTTATCAGGTGTGAAACTCAATTTGCCTAATAAGCTGATAAAATATTTATGACATGTGAGGAAATGATGACATCAAAAAATTCGTATCGTATCCTTCCTTTTTCCGTTTTCAACATTCTGACATTGTCACGATCGTAGGAAATGTGTTTTCGTGCCTGTTTTCAGTGTCGCTTTTTTTTGAGATTATACAAAAATAATGACTAGCATGTTTTGCTCAACTTACGTCAGAGTTGAAAAAACAAAAACAAATAATATAATTTATAAAATTTGTCAACTTCACTTAGCTTTTCAAAGAATTTTAAAAACAAACTATATATTTTCGTTTTTTTTTTTTTAACAATAATATATTTTGGCTTTAATTCTAAAAACTTTTTATACTTGAATGAATCTTACGAAGTTTATCTTTATTCCGCTGCATATTTTTCTTGGCTTAAGCACATTGCCATGTTGGCTTAAAGCTTGTAGAACTCTAGCTATAAGTTTTTGTCTTTTGTTTCTTTTTCTAATTAACCAAAGTCGATTAAATGAATAATGCAGCTAACTGTAAATGGGGTTTATGTCTTTTGTGTTTTTGTAACTCTCAGTGTAGTACAATTCTCACTCTCTCTCTCACGCTCAGAGAGACACTCGAGTTGGAACTGCTGCATTGTATGTGTGGGCGTGCCACACGCCCATTTTGACAGCTGCAGAAGCAATTAGCAAAAAAGCGACATGTCTACAAAATGCTTGCTACAAACTTGAGTTTACTTTTTATTATTATTTATTTTGTTGAAGTCCGTTTTTTTTTATGGATTTTCGTTGTTTTTGCAATTGTAAGTTTTGCATATTGAAGTTGAACTTGTTGAGTTTTGTTTTGAAGTTGAAGTTGAAGTCGAAGTCGTTGTGTTAAGTTTTGTTATTGGTTTGAAAGGTATTTTGTTGTTGTTGTTGCTTTTGTTGTTTGCCGGGTGCCAAAATGTCAAACTGTCCAGTTTTCGAACATGTTGCGCATAGTTTTCATTGTTGTTTGACTTTGAGAAAAACATCGGGCGCTTGAGTTGAAACACATTCCATTTAATTGAAACGAGAGTAAAGTGTAAAAACACTCAAAAAAAAAAAAACAAACAAAAAAACAATAAGCGTGCGATCAATCGTGCCTCCAAATATCCCAACGCGTCCCCCTTTTCATAAGTAGCATTCAGTTTGTTGACGAAGAAATGACAAAATGAAATTCAAATGCGAACATTTGTCAATGATTTTTGCCACATCTTATGAAAAATAATAAAAATAAAATATTTAAAAAAATATATATTAATATAAAAAATAAATGTAGTATTAACTCTTGACCCCATCGAGAACGTGAGAAAGCTTGACAAAGACAGTTGGCATATATTTGATGATCTGTCAGATAAGATATAGCGACTCGAGAGACAGGCGATCCATCGAAATTCCACAAAGTGCAGGGCCGGGGGTGGATTAGGTTATTGAACTCAAAATAAGATCAAAACAATGGGTGGTGCGGCACAGGGTGGTTCCACTCAATCAAAATAAAGAGCAAAAAAAAAACAAGCTTAGGTGCCAGATAAATAAAATTGATGAATGAAATTAATTTGAGATCGGAGAAGATCTAAAACATTTTGCAGTTAATCTACTGTCTGTTAATGCGTTAAAATATCAAAGAGCACGAATAAAAGATACCCCATACCAATTTGAGTAAATTGATGCCACCTTAAAAAACAATTTCTTATAAATAGTACAGGGTATAGTAAAAGTTTAAGTACTAAAAATCAGTTTGAAATTAAAAAAAAAACGTTGTTGTTGTTGTTGTTGTTAGTGCGTAAGTGTTGCCAAACAAATTTGTTGTTGTTGTTGCTGCGATGTTGGCGTTAAGCTCTTAGTTTATCTCTTTATAAGAACTTCGAGGCGCGCCGTGTTTGTAACATGTTGTGTTGAAGTCTCCTTGTTGTTGCTGTTGTTGTTGTTATGCGATTACACAAAACATAAATAAAAACGCAGCTGTTTGAATTGCACAAATAAGAAATAACAGCCATTTGGCCTGGCTGTGCCCCAAACTCGGCGGGGAAAGAAGGCAACAGCCAGGCATTTAATTAACATTTAAATGGCCAACTCAGAGAAGCTGTTACTTTAAATTACGGCACCCGAATGATGGAAAAAAAAGCACACACAGACAGCAACAAGAAAAAAAAAAAAACAAAAACATAACACCAACACATAAACACCTAGGTATTTAAAAAAATGAAAAGAAAAAACTCTTTGGTCTTAAACAGGTTGAGCACCCGCTAAAACTCTAAACGAAACGAAAAACAACAACAACAACATTAAAAATCTCTGTGTAGAGAGTCCAAAATTAATGCCCACGATAATTAAGCAATTGCAATATAAGTTGAACAGCAGCAGCAACAAATTTTCCCCTTCTCTGTCTGCCCCCTTCTCGGCCCCAGCCCCCTCAAGTCAAATGATTAATGAAGAAATGCAAAAGTTTTATTAATAAAACGTTGCCAGCGTTCCGGGAGCATTTCTTACTAGACAGAGCCACAAAAGTTGAGAAGCATACCAAACGTACGAGCATTTTCATAGAGAATATATAATATACAGACATATATATATGAGTATTTACACAGACAACGCATATTAAGTACAGTGGCTATTAGTTTTAATGAACCTGACAAAGAGAACAGTTTGTTGAACTTACAAAAAAACAAAAGAAAAAGTTGTCAATATGGGAAAATAGAAACGAACCAAAGAATTTACCTTTGAAGATTCTGAGGTTTGGAACTGCTTTTAGAAAACAGGGATAAAATACATTATGCAGTCAATTCGCTTTGCAGCAATACGTAGAACTTAAAGCTTGACTAAACCCTTGCCATAAGACTCCAAAGAATCCTCAATGAAACTAGTTTTTTTTTGATTCCATATAAACTTTGATTTTCCGGAAAGTGTTTAAAAATGATTCCATAATTTTAACTACTCAAAATTTGTGATCTTCACATAAGAATCTTCACTGTTTGCTACTGTCTAATGTGGTCATATGTGCTAGTAATATATCACTAGAAAAAATATATACATATATATATATAACAATTTTTAATTTCTCGTCTGCTTCTCGCATCTCTTGTGATTCATTGGCCATAGCTTATGTCTGGGTCACTCAACACGCACACACACACACACACATACAACCACAACCATTATGGACACCCACAGCTCTATGGCTTTTGTATCTATATACATACATATGTGTTTATGTTTTTTTGTCAGTTTGACAAAAATAAAGTTGACATTTTCATGCTGAGACTGCTTTTGTTGTCCATGCCACACTGATGAAGACAGTGTTGTGGCATGCAGCATTTAACATGTGATTTATGTGCTGGGAAAACAAATCAATAACATATTAATACTCACACACACACACACACACACACACACACAAACACATATTAATTTCCTTAAAGCCCACACATACGTTAAGACCAAAGAAAAAATAAATATTTATTGCCAAATTCCAGCTAAACTGCCACTGTGCCTTACCTGCAGGTAAACTTGATTCATCCAACGCTTCTCCTCTCGTCTTCGCCCAATGCCAGCGCTATTAATTAGAAATATATCAAAATATTTCGAGATCTTTTTTTTACTTTTGTTTAACCCGCCGCGACCAAAAGACAATGAGACAGATGGACAGATAGATAGACTGAATGGTTGCGCTTGCCTGATTTATCTTTGGCCTGACCAAATTTGGCAAGCGGCTGAGAAGGGACGTGGGGGGCAGGTCGAATGGGGGGCAAGGTCAAGGCGAGGAGTTGTCAACGCAGCATTTTTTGAACTTAGATTTCAATGGAAACCGAATCAAGCATTCATTTCAACAACTTGTTGTTGCTTTGGTTTGGTTTGTCTGCAGTTTTGATTAAGGGAGGCGCCCCCAGAAAACAAAAACAATATATAAACCTTTTTTTTTGCATTTCGTGGAACCAAAAAGTTATGACAACTAAAGCCAAAGAGCGGCTGGGATTGCTGCACAGCAAATGAACAAAAAATGAGGTTTTGGTTTTTCTCTGTGTATGCAGCAATGCCAAAGAGCCAAAACATTTGGCAGCCTGAGTGACAGTCAGACAGGACAAGCCTTTATATTTATTTTCTTTTTGAGGGTTTCACTTACTAAGCTGGCTTAAAAGCCTTCAGGCCGCACCTGATGATCATGTTAATGATGATGATGATGATGATGATGATGATGATAATGAGAAGTGCAAATGGGAGTCGTCTCAGGCGCAACTAATTGCAACACAATCTTCAAAAAATATTAAAGCCACTCTCTTTTTTATATTCTTTTAATTAGCAAACGGCAATTAGTAATAATCGTTGCTGCTGTTATTGAGCAGTTATTTTTTTATGCGTAATTATTTTTCAACTAATTCGTAACTGGAACAGCAGCAATAACAAGTTTACATAGATATATATAGACATACACAAGTATAACATATGTTAGGCCAACTTAAAGTTTAATGAGCTGCGTCATAAATTCAATTTTGATGCCTGCCACAAGCAATGAATATTAATAAGTTCACTGAGCAATTGCATTCGGTAATTGTAGCCAAGACAAAGAGTTGGTGGGGCTTACGGATAGAGGGGTAGTACATATGTGTTGACAAATGGTGTGTGATGCCAACTGGCGTGAAATTTTGATAAATGTGAAGAGGAACAAAGCAAAAACGTTGAAGATCGCACTCAAAAAACTTCCGGCTTCGTCGGATCACTTCACAACACTTGAATAAATTTGAGGTCAGTTTTTGTTTTTTTTTTTTGCCTGCTGCCGTTTCACTTAACTGTTAACGCGTTCTTTTGTTTAGCAACAGCAACAATAAGAAATAATAATATGTAATAACAAACGAGATCGGATTCGCAACGTAATTTTTTTAATGTACAAATTGCCATTGTCATTTCTCTCTCCTTTGTTTTTGGTGGATAATTTTAGTGTTTTTTTTTTTTTTTTTTTATGCAATCGACCATGAAAATAAGAACAATAGAACATTTTTTTAATGCCCAATTACAGTTAAGCAAGAATAGTGTAAAGTTAACAAGTTTAGGGTATTGTAGATAAATCTTTCGAATTTTTTATATTCTATCCAATTAGAGATAATTTGTTAAAAATTAAGAAATGAGTAGATAACTTGAACAGGAGCTTTGTTTGGTTAACTAACTCATCGATTCATGACTTGAAAGTATTATCGTTATTTATCGATTTGTTGAAGATTTGGAACTGTTAACTGGTAAGTTCTAGAAAATTGTCAATTAAAGTCATCGGTATACAGTCGTACTGCAAGGAGACAAGCATTATACAGTACGACCTAGCTTAACGCAACCTATTAGAATTTGGCATGTTGCGAAGACCGAGGGAAAATCTTCTGTTGGCTACGAGAGCTATTCCCAAAAATAGATGCATTTGCCTATTATTTAAATCAAAGTAAATCGAGTTTATCTGTGTTCAAAGCAAGGGTTTCATTTTTATTTATGAAGTTTTTGATAAATTAGAAACTGTGGTCAGAACTTTGCACGATTTCCAAAGAAAGTTGCGTTAAATGAGGTTATTTTTTGTCAAGTTAAGAATTCTGGTGTTGCAATTATCGAGGAGTTGCGTGTAACGAGGGTTGCGTTGAGCGAGTTCGAACTGTACTTATAGAAAACTTCGTTATACGGAAGTTCGCAAAGACTGTAAGTTTTTTTCAGATATTATATTTGATCTATATTAAGACTTGGTTCAACATTGATCAAAAAAATACAAACAAGCTGATAAAGCATTAATTTAAATTTAAACTTTGTGTTACCGATATTTATCGATTAGTTGTGGCTATAGGGCTGTCAACCGCTAACAATCTGTTAAGTTTCCTTCTGCCTGTTTATGCAACTCCTGACGTTAAAATTATAGCAGCAGCCTATGTAGCCGGTTGATGGGCAGACAGTTGTTTGGCTTGACTCAAAAAGAGACTAAGGAATTGTTAATGAGCGTGTCGAGGACAGAGAGACTGTGGGACTTCTGATCCGCCGTGTTGCTTACATTACATTAAGTTGAGATGACTAGGATTTTGAATGAGTTTTAGCTTGACGGAAAGTGAATGTCACTTCAGTTTTTTTTATACAGTTTTTGCGATTTTGATTCGATTCGTCACTTAATAAAGATATTCCTGTTTTTTATTTCAGTTGCAATTTAAAGAGATGATGCTGTTGTTGTGCTCCACAATGTTGCTGTTGCTAAGCACAGCGGCAACAGGTAGTCAAAGCAACAACAAAACCAGCACACGCCTGCACCACCATCAACGCTTGCATCGAATTCATCGTCACCATGCTAAATCGGAGGTGGAACTGTTGCCGGGTGTGACAATGCCACCGTTGCGTGCCACGGACTCAACACGATTGCGTCGCCTTCATCACAATCCACATAATCCATACAACAAAATCTTGACCCGTCGTCTACATCACCATCATCAGCATCCACATCAGAGTTCAGCTGCCGCTGCCGCTGCATCTCGACCCACCGAATGGGATTATAATACGTATAATATTTATACCAATACTTTTGGACCACCGCCACCACCTTTGCCACCAGTTTCGCCCTATGCTGGCAAGGGTGAAGACAACACTGGCGATGTGGAGTTCATTGGTGTGGGTAATCGTGGGCGTGGCGGACGTGGCTTCGATTATGTCCCATCCATAACCACAACTTCTGCACCACCACCAAATCTCAATCGTCGCGCCATAACTCCTGGCCTAACCTTGGGCACTGTGCCACCCTTGGTGCCGGCTAGAAGGGGTTACAGTTTTACAACAACGGCGCCAAGTACGCCAGGTGGTGCCACCACCGAAGAACCCTTTGAAACGAATACAATTAGCAGAAATTATCCCACAGATGCTAAGGAAATGGAACGGTAAGCATGAAAATAAATATTTACTTAAGTTCAAGGCCAAAATGAAACTGGAAAACAAATAAATATGGTGAAACAAGTGCAACCAAACGAAAAGATAACTTAAACTGAGCCAGCTGAATGTTGCAACGCGACAATTTTGCATTTAAATTGACAAAAGCCCACATTATGTTTAAATCACATTCATTTTGTTTTATAATTGTTAGAAAGAAACTTATGAATGGGTTGTAAGAACTGCAACCCAATAAAATAAGAAACAAAACCCGGTTCGTTGGTTGCTAAAGAAACAATGGTAAAAAACACGATTTTTCATTCATTTTCTACGGATTAAAGTTAAACAACTTTTGAACGCTAAGCACCGGTTACAATTCCTACAATAATAAAACTTATTAATTGTGAATCGAATCTTTTAAGAGTTGTGTTTGGGGTTGTTAAAGAAGTGATCTTCAAATTAAAAGCAAACTGTTTTTCATTAATTCTTCTCTGTGGATTAAATTCTGCTCAACTGTTAAGTGCTTTATTGCTGGACATGATTGTTAACTACGGTCGAGGACTTGAAGGCGTATGCGTGATATTTCAACTTAAGGGCGTAGACAATTGCATTAAGACTGCAGCAAAGATGGAGATGTGTTTTGCCGAGGGAGGGTGCGGCAGATGGGCCAGCTCTCAAGGTTATGTCAGCTATAAATTATCAGCTGTGGCTGCCTTGGCTACCTTTAACATTTTGTTGCCTGCCGCTTATCTTAACGCTCATAAATTATTTAAATATTGTGACACAGCCCAAGCAACAAAAGTTTCAATGCCAACATCAACAACAACAACAACATTTCCCTCTTAGCGTCAAGCGTCAAATGTCTGGAGAATACACTTATTAGCTAAGGCAAGGCAAGGCAAGGCTAAGTGGTTGGCTTCGTTCGTTTTCAATTGTTATGTCAATTGCAACAAATCAATGCGCACTTGCAACCGCAACTCCTTAAATGTAACACATCGAGACCAACAAATGCCATAATGCCAACACGATCTGGCTCAAAAAAAAAAAAAAATATTGTATTTGTAACTGGCATTGGACTCTTGGATACTCGATGTTGGTTGCCCGTTTGCTGTCTGTCTGCATTGTCATTTTAAGGTAATGAACTTTAACGAGTTTTCAATTGGCATGTGTTGATATGTTTTCTAATTGGAATTAATGTGTCTCTACTTAAGGGCAAAGACACACGCAACAATGCAATGCTACAACAGACAGACAGACAGACAGACAAACCAAGGCATTTAAATGCCAATTGTCAATTGGTCAACGTTGCGTATGTGCAATGTGCAATAATCTATGGCAGACTCAAACGCCTCTGCAATTTGGAAGGTGTTTGTCGATCTGCTGCGTGTTTTGTTACTCTCGAGTTTTGAGTTGTTTAAGTTGTTGCTGCTGTTGTTGTTGCTGTTGCTAGTTATGACACATTTTGATCTATGTGCTAGCCAAAAAGCGCCAGCAGGCAAAGAAACCATTCGCATCATCAGTCATGAAATGTGCTAGTGTTGCACAGTGGCTCTAAATGCAACGAAAAAACTGAGTAGTAAAAGATGTAAACTTTGTCTTATCTCAAGACTGGAATTGGCAACCCTTAACTAAGACCCTAAAACTGTGACTTTAAAATGAATCGTTAGATGATTCTACATTCGAACTCCCTGATTACAAATTTCAGCACAAAGAAGTTTTCTTTATTGAGAATTGATTTCTGAAAGCCTGCAATTTAGATCAATGAAAAAACCATTCTACAGTCGAATAGGATAGGATTCGTTATAGAGAAACTTCGTAATTGCAGTTATACGAAAGTTCGACTGCAATGCAATCACAGAAATCTAATCACATCACACACAATTATTTTTTTTTCATTCACTAACAATCGCTGGCATACCACTGTGCTGGGCTGGTCGTGTTCGAGTAGGCGATATGTAGGCAAATAGCGAACAGGAACGATAACAAAATTTGACGCTTGCCTAGCCTCTATTACGAGTACTATTTATTTAAGCGTTGCACGTGCAGCAGCCAAAGCAGCCAGTTGCAGTTGCAACTTGCAAAGTTGCAAGTTGCTATTTGCTGCTTTGCAACAGTGGATATGGAAATGAGTGCTCATATTGCTGGCAGCGATTGCAATTCAGTCGCTAGTTGATTGTTTGTTGCACACAGATACATTTGTATATTTGTATATTCACACGCCACCGACTGACTCGACGCGACTCTAATGGACAGTGCAACGTTTCAATTGCATTTTTGCCGCCTTGGGGCAATGTAATGCGGTGTTAATCAGAGTCATATATGCGCCGATTTGCAGATATCAAATTATGTTTAAGAATTTTTGATTTTAAAATGTTTGACTAGCAGATATCCTAGACTATGTTTTTTTTTTTGGAACAACTCTTAATATATTCATATCATATCTCAATATATTTTTTATTAATCATTCTTACAATGCCTATCTATGGCTTTGCAAAGGTGTTTTGAACATTCAAATCGGATATCGATTAATCAACATTTTGTGTTAACAATTTCTAGATGTAAAAAAGACAGCAAGTTACCTTCTTTGTTTGGAATATGTTTATCGGGTATCGATTTTTATCGATAAATGATAATACTATGTTACGAATTACTTAGATTTGAAAATATACAGACTCAAACGCTTCTTGCATAAATTGAATGTTACATAAATGTTTGCAACTATATAATACCCTTTCTGTCACGCACTTATACCAGTTACAGGGTATACAAATGTAGTTAATTCCTTCCCTTCACCCCTCTAATCCAACAAATGCTCCACTGGTTTGCTCAGCCGATCGCGCTTCTGTTGATGATTTCAATTTATGCCTGTCTCCTGTGCACGTTGCTCGCAATTTGTTGTTGCTGTTGTTGCAGCTGACAATTGATGGATGTGTTTGGGTTGTTGTTTATTTTTTTTTGGGGCGAACGCTTTGGTTGGAGTTTGAAGATTTCAATTACGTTTGGGGGATATTATTTATTTGGTGTTTGGTCTTTAGACTGGATGCATAAATTTTCGAGGTGGATTTGGATTTTTGGCAGCAGCAACAGCAATGACAACTGCAACCATAAAGCACGTGAATGCAACAAACATAAATGGAAAGGCCACTTGTTGCAGTCAGTTAATCGGTTAATCTTTTAACTACATCTGTGCCCCGAAAAGTATGGAAAACAAAGCAGGGCCTTGACTTCAATATAAGCATAAACAACAAAAACAACAACAACGACTGCAATCAAACGACAACTACAGCAACAATTGGCAAACAAAATGAATAACAACAATGCACAGAGTAACATTAAAAAAAACTACAAAGAGTTATGTGCACTTTAAACAACTTTGTGACCCTAACATGGCCACAAACCAAACGCACAGCTGAGCATAGTTTAAGAGCCAAGTTTGCAAGTTTGCAAGTTTCGTGGCTGCCTGCCGCCTGCCTGCTTGCAACAATTGCTTGTCAACAATCGAAGGCGAAACCTAAGCAATAATTACGGGTCTTGCGACTTTTCAGCTTCGTCTCTCTCCCTCCCTCTCTCTCTCCAATTTGATATGCTGCTTGGAAAAACTGCACTTAGAATGGGTTGCGCTGTTGTGAAAATTCGTTAACATTATGCACACCGTGAAGTACTCAGTATTATATGCCTCAAATGAGCAACGCCTACACGTGCCGCACACAATTTATGTTGGAGTAGGAGTCGGAGTGGAAGAGTAGGAGTCTGGTTCTTATCGCCAGATCAAGTCATGCCATCAGGTAAAGCAGGCAAGGGTAAAACCTTGGCCCAGGTAAAGGCACACAAAAAAAAAGAGAAGCGCGCGCTTTCAGCTTTAATGAGTTTTTCTCAAGCAACAACAAATGAAGCAATGAAAAACCTCTCGACAGACAGAGAGAGAGAGAGAAAGGGAGACAACATTATACACGACATGACACGACAAGACACGACACGACTTGAAATGACATACATTGGTAACATGCTTACAAGTCGAGCCAAATAAATTATAATTAATGTTGATTGAAATGCTTAAGAAGAGAATATAGTTAAAGGTTTAAAAACATAACAAGTTATATTTAAATGTAGATAGAAAAATGTTTACTATGCAGGAAGTAAGAAAAACATTCGACAACAGCCGCATACAAAACGAGCTTAATAAACATAAACAGTCGAACTTAGATATAAAGAAACCCAAGTGAAACAGCAAAAACTTTGTTATAGACAAAATTCATAGCATTGAATGGGTTTGTCATAGAACAAAGTTGCAGAGTTGCCAAAATGAATTTTTCATATGAAAGATCGACAGAAAGATCTCTCCTTCAATATGCATGATTTATGCAAACTAGTTTACTTGCAACTTTATAATACAAATTTACTTCAGTAAGTCGAGATCTTAAGTGCTTATTTATTTTGATATCTAGTTTCGATTTTTCTCGTCCCACATTTCTACATATCAAAGAAAACTATTAAAATGCCTACTGCAGTTTTTTCTTCCAAACGATTTTTTTTTTATTCAATGAAAGTTTCGTAATTAAAATGCACACAAAAAAGAAAACAAACAAATTTATAATGGTTTATTGATTGAACAAATATACGATATCATGTTTAATATTGACATAGTGCCACACACTTGCACACATGCCCCATAGTCTGGACCATAAGTCTCAATGCAATTAGTGAGTTAACATATCTATGGCTATGGCTAGAATTGAGTAAGCCACACAATGCAGACAAACAGACAGAGAGAGACGGATAGACAGAAAGACAGATAGACTGAGGGACGAAAAACAGACAGTTGGACATGACACACTGTCTTTCTGTCAGCTTCAGCTTCGGCTTCGGCAGCAGCTACAACAACAACATTAACAACAAAGCTCTACAATAATTTGCAAATCACGCAGCTTCGCATCTCAAGTTGAAAATTGGGTTAATGCAATGCTGGCAGGCTCGAGCCAAAAAAACTGAGACAAGCGTTGGATTGGAGCCTGCAAAACGTAGAGAGAGAGAGAGGAAGTACTGTTGGACAGGTCAGACATATTATATGCAAACTTGTTCAAGAAGATAGGAGCGGGAGGAAGGGGGCGGTCGACTTTTGTCTTGCAGGCATACAAAAGACAACAAAACTCTGCGCCTGCGCCACACACACACACACACAGACCAAAAATGTACACACCACACCACAAATGAACCACCCAAAAAGCGTTGAGCGAACATGACGCACAAAATTCCATACACAAAATGTACACTGAGCCAAAAACGTTGTACGCCTAACCAAATTCCATTTTCTTGTTAAACAGATAATATTTACTTTCTATCGATTTTGGCTTATTTTTTTCAAGGCAAAATTCAAGATATTAAGTTAAAATTTGAATTATTTAAATATACTGCTACTATTTTGGGACAAAATTACATTAAACTCGATTTATGTAAGTTAGTATTTCATTCATAAAACTAATTTCTTTCCCTAAACAAATACCATAAAATGTTTCTTACATATTTTATGGTTCTTGGATATTTTCTACATATATTTTTTTCTTAGTGTACCATAACAAATAGCCAGCAGCAGCGATAAGCGACATAGAGAACGAGACACGCCATTTGGCTTACTTAATTATGTTGCAATTGGATACCACAAGATGACAAGACATATATATGTACATACTGTATAGTATATCTGAATCTGCATCTGGCTTACTATAAAATATAGCCTAGAGACGAAAATTGAAACTGAAGAGTTTGAAGACTGGCGCTTAAATAACTTGATTGTTTTCTTAGTAGAGCAAACAACACTTACCATACACACATAAGTATATATATATTTATGTATGTATGTTAATGTAGCTAGGGCTTTCCAAAAAATATATATAGCCATTGTTCGAAACTTTTCACTCGATTCATTTGATAACAATCACCTAATACAGAAACTCACACCAACAACAAAAAAGCAACCGAAAATATGTTAATTTGATGAAAATTTATTTTCAATGCTTTTTTTTTTGTTAGCGCGTTTTCTATAGAAAAAATGGAAATCGTGAGCTTTTTTTTTTAACTCGGTTTTGGGTCTTCCTTCCACTCGCTGCATTTGCTCACGTTTGCTCACTAATCGGATTTTCGGCCATGGCTTGAAGCATGTTTTGTTGTTGTTGCTGTTGTTTAAACAAGTTTTTGGGGGGCATTAATCATGCTTTACACGCCGACTCGGATTGGTAGGGAAAGAAGAGAAGGCGCATTAGTAGGGCTCAACGCATTGACAGGCCCTTTTCAAGTAGAAGGAGAAGCCGAAGGAGGAGATCGCTTATCGCTGCTGCCCAGATTACGATTATGTTGTAAAAGCGAAAGAGCGAGAGAAAGACGCATGCCACATTTTCGGCCACTGAACTCACTTCCTCCTTTGCCTCATAATCAACTCCAAATTCCAAACTCCAACAAACTTACAGCAAGCAGCATAAATTCAAAATAGTTTGCTTTTGGCCATGGTTCTCTTAGCCATTATGTCTGACACTTGCCTTGCTTGGCTTGCGTCGCGACGCAGCAATTTTCATTTCACTTTTTGTAGTTTTTCATTCTTTCGTTTTTTTCGCTTGTGCAATATTTTGTTTTTATCCGGCGCGCAGCTAAGGCAAATTTTTCCGGCCAAATTAGAACTGCAACAACTATGAGTCGTCTATGAGGTAAGACACAGATCTGCGTGACTAGCTGGTTTTTCTTCGTTCTTCTGTGCATGTTATGTAAGGGTAGTTTAAGAATGTTGAAGAATACTGTGCCTTACGAGAATTTGAAGTATGAAAAGTGAAAAATTAAGTTCAATTACTAGATGCAAATTTTTTTGTTTTAAATTTTTTTTTTTTTATAAAATTCTTTTTTTTATGTCTTTGGAGCTGCCTTTACTTATTTGAAACGATTTAGCAATTGGCGAACTTCCACATATCGAAATTCTCTTGAAAAAAGTTTTCTACAAAACGAATTAATTTCCAGAACAATGCAAGTTCAATCAAAAACCCATTCCATATTACAAATTCTCTTTATGAAAGAGTTTTTCCTCGATTGTACTACTAAAACTTGCTAGCAACAAATATTAAAAATGCATTACTTTTAAGAAATTTCTTTACATAAAGAGCTACTAAAATTGGCGTAATTAAAATCCCATTCAAAAAAATAGAGTAGCCATAAGTCGACTATTGGCTATTTAGCTTGTTTTTCGCTCCTGCTGATGGCTGAGTGCTGTAATAATTCTTGACTGCCAAAAGATATATAAAACAAGAAACTAAAAGCAAGGCAATGTTGTCTGCTTGTTGCACTTGCAGCATGGAATATAAATGGATATGCCATAAAAAAAAAAATATTATTAGAAATTCTGATGCAATGCGTCGTCTACTGCTTCTGCTTCTTCTGCTGGTCGCAAGGAAAGGCGTTTCGCATTTAACGCTAAGTAAAAATCCAAATAAAGCCAACTGTATAACAGAACAGAAACTAAGGAACAACAACAAGTAAAAGACATTGCAATGTTACCAGGAAGCATGTCGAAAAATGCAGTACAGCTGTTGTTTTTGTTGTTGTTGTTGCTGTTCTTGTCGTCGTCGTCGTGGTTGTCGTCATGTTTAGTTTGCTTTGGTATAACGGGGAAGTTGTGGGAGTTGCAGCAGTTGCAACTTGTGGCCTAATGATGCATTTGGGGGCCTGCAAGCCGTTGCTGAAATTGCATTTTCGGTTGGTCAGGCCAATTTCGATTCTAATTTCATGCAACAAATCAGATTAGTTTGGCCCGCAATCACACACTTACACACACACACACACACATAAGTATAATGGCCAAAAGTACAGTTAGCCTTACAACTCTCTCCATCTTTCTCTCTCTCTCTCTGTTCATTAGTTTTTTCTTCTTTTTTTTTTTGTGTTTTCACCACGTTTAGTCATAAAAAATAAATACTTTTCTGTTGCCTGACAAACAATAATATTCATATGGAAAATCGTCAGACACAAATTTTCTGCTTTGGTTATGGCCAAAAGTTTAAGCCGTTTGCCGGCCATTAAATGTCGCCAACTTTAACAGTTTTTGTTGTCTTTAAATGCATTTTATTTTGATATTTTGTTGGTGTTGACAAAAACACATTTTAAGTAAACTGGTTTCCATCATGCCCCAAGCGGCTAGTTACTTAAAGATACAACAAAAAACAACCTCATATAAATGACTTAAATCGAGCGCTCTATACAAATGGACCTACAAAAGGCCTTTCAGAGCTCATCTTTTGTTGTAAAGTTTTGTTAAGGGTTTTGCATAAATATAATAAATAAATACAATATATATACTACTTACCACAGATTGGCTTGGACAAAGGAGCGAGAGAGATTAAAGCTCATTTTGAACAATTCCCACGAATGCAATTTCTTAATTCTCTCGCTCCAACAATGAAATCTAAAAGACAAAAGAAAAACAATGATAAAAGGCAATTTTAATGCTCAATTTAATTTATAGCTTATTTGCAATTTGAATGAAAACAATACAAATAATATTTTGATTATTTTTAAGCAGTTTCAACGTTAAGTAAACCAATGTCAAACATCAACAAATACTTAAAATGTATATTGAAATTGGCTTTTTCTTTAAAAGTTATCTATTAATACGTTTGTTACCGCAACAAATAATAATTAATCTGAAACAATTAGCATATCTAAAGGTTGAGCATTGAAAAATTGATATCATAAGATATCTGAAACATATATACAACAAATGTTGCTGAACTCTATATGAGCAGCCCATTTATAAACCAAGATGCAGCAGTCCATTAATACAACGCCCACACACACACACACACACTTTGGTTTGGTTCACCTTTTGGCCTGGCGCTGACTCAGACCCAAAAAAAAAAAAAAAACAAAAAATTATGTTCAGCTCAAAAAAGGCTCATCAATTTTATGTTTTTTTCATCCAGCAAAAAAAATAAATCGTAAATCAATAAACCGTACACTCAAAAGTTCAAAACCAATAACTTCAACCACTGTGCAGCAGCAAGAAGCAAAAGAAGAACAAGAGTGCAACCAACTTTCTGGCTTTTTGTTTTTCTTGTTAAATTTAACAGTTTAAAGTTTTATTTTGATTAATTGGCGTTCGGCCACAAATACAGTTTCATGTGAAATACAATTTTGATTGATGTTTTTATAATTTTCATAAAAAAATAAATAAAAGGTTTACAAAAAGTAGCTACACTTCTTGTATGCCATAAAATGCAGCTTAATGATACCCTTTGTTTGGCAAAGGGTATATGAAAAGTCAGCAGCAGTTAACATTTTTTCTTAATTTTTTGTCTTTAGTTAGTTTAGTTTGAGTTGCAGTTTGAGAATCCACAGGTGTTCATTCATTCGTTACACAATTAAAAATTCAAATTTAATGTTTACTCTAAACGTTTCTAAACAAAACCAAATAAGCCATTCACACACACACACATACACGTGCACAGCGGGCTGTCCCGGCCGGATCCGTTAAAGATTTATGCAGCCTTTACGGAATGGGAACGCGTTTTTAGTTTTGTTTTGTTTTTTTTGTTGAAGAGTTGGGGAATGAGAGAATTTCATGTTGCACTTTGTTGGCACAGTTCTCTGGCCTTTTTGGTTTTTTGTTTTTTTTTTGGGTAAGAAAAACTTCCGCATTTGGTTCTTGCTCATTGTTGTTGTGGCGCCCTTACATTGCTGCATAAATAACGTTAAAATTATGGCTTCAAGAGCACCAGCAAGCAGCAGCAGCAGCAGCAGCAGCATGCAGCCCCAGTTTTGCAGTTTTACAGTTTTCAAGCAGCAACAACATAAATATGCATGTGCAGCAATAAAGAAATTGTTAAATGTCCCGAGTGTTGCAATCTGGGTCTCAGGACCGTTGCGCTTTTATTATAAGCCTGGCCAAAGTCACAAATTCTTATTGTGTTTGGCAACAGCAACGGGTTCATGTCCGTTTTACACTCAGAAAAAATGGTTGATGCTTTGCTGAAGTTAAGTGAAATAAAGTTCAACTGAAGAATAGAAGACACCATCCCCTCGACCTTTCCTGCCGCGTTGGGTGAATGTTTAACTGTCATCAAAATCTAAGACTAGACCTTAATTAATCTGACAACAATTTAGTCATGCCTAAACTGATTCTTAATAAAGTTTATGAAACAATCAAAAAAAAAAATTATATTTTTAAAGAAATCTTTTTCTCTTTTACTGATATTGATTCTTCTGATATTTCTTTATTTTTCCTTTTGAAAACCTGTTGTAGCTCTTAAGAATCTGCAATAATTTCTTAAGCCAACAACATATTGGTTTATGTAAGCTTAACTGCAGAAGGAGAAGCTCCTGTTATTTTTGAGTGCAGCAGCTTTAACTGCTTTGCAACTGCAACTTGCAACAAGCGGTAGTCAATTGTCCGTCAGTCCGTCAGTCGGAGAGTGAGAAAAGTCAGTCAGTGCGCCGCCACGTCACGCGCCGGCAATTGTTTTTGGGCCTTAGCCCGCATTGCCAATTACGACACCAGCAGCAACTTGGCAACTTGCAATTTATGGGATGCTTTTTGCCTGGCCAGTTTGCATCTTTTTTATTGTGTTTTGTTTTTTTGGGCAGTTCGAAAATCGAAAAAATATATATGCGAAATAATTCAAAAAAAATGTTGCTTATTATCGGCGTTTATGTTCGTTGAGCTTGCTGGCGGGCAAAGGTCTCGACTTTAATGTTTACTGTTTACAGTTTTACAGCCACTGCCATAAACATAATTTTCACATAATTTTTTTTCTTTTTTTGTTATACCAAGTGAAAATAATAAAAAGCTAATAAATATTTTTGAATGTGTTTGAATGCAATAAAAATAAAATGTTTCTACGAACTGATAAAAAAAAGTAATAGAAATTATTGTATTTGTTTATGGGAATATTATGAACTTTAACAAGTTAATTAAAAAAAAAAGAAAAGAAATTCAACCCAGTTTTCAGCGTTTGAAGAAGGTGATTTCATCGCTGATTTTTTTTTTTTTTTGGCACAACTCGTGGCATGTGTTGTAGCAAATTTAATGACATGTGACAATTGTCGTAAGAAAGAAGGCAGACAGCTGCAACAGTTTGCCACAGATCGTCTGCTGGGCGTCTGCTGTTGCTGGCCAGTGCTTGCCAACCTGTTGGCCAGTTTATTATGACAGTAATTGGCTAGTTTGGCCAAGTCATCGCTGAATGTCTGGAGGCTAGCTGGAAAAGTCAGTTTCAGTTTCAGTTTCAGTTTCTGTTTCGATTTTGTTTTCAGTTTCAATTTCACTTTTGCTGTTTTGATGTTGAAATGTTCAGATCCATGTTAATATGTCTTTTAACTATGCATTTTTTTCTTTCTTTTTGCAGTCGACACATTTGCGTGCAACAGCGTACGATCACGATGCCAGTGAAGACAACTGAGATATACACGCGACCCACATGGAAACACATCAGCACACCCTGCCAGCCACCCACACATGTGGGACAGATGTGCACACGCGTCCAACTCATACACGAGCCGGCCTACAGGGATGTCATCAAGCACAAGCCAGCTAAACAAATGACCTACGATTGCTGTACAGGATGGAGCAAGGAATCGACACTATCCGATGCGTGCATGAAACGTAAGTAGTGAAATGGGTGGTGAAAGGATGGGAACATATATATGGGAACTTCTTTATCATTTACCTCACAACTTTTAGCTATTTGCACAGCACGCTGTCAGAATGGTGGCAATTGTACTGCTCCACAGACATGTAGTTGCCCCTCGGGGTTTACGGGTCGCTATTGTGAACAGGATGTGAATGAGTGTGAGACGGAAAAGCCCTGCGATCAACAATGTGTGAATACACAAGGTTCGTATTATTGCCGCTGTCGGCAGGGATTCGTATTGCATGCGGATCAACAGAGTTGTCGCAAGCATGCGTCGCATGCGGATGATGCATTCGAGGCAAGGGATCTGGAGAATGATATTGACGATACGGATGCTGAGGTTGCATCGCGATTGCAGAAAATCGAACGCTCGCTGGCCAATGAGCGAGTGCATACGAACGAGCTGCAAAAATCGCTACAGGCCACATACAGTGTGGTCGATACGCTCAAGGGCAGGCTAAGCACTTTGGTAAGAAGTCCAACAAAAATCTGTATCACATATTATACTAATTTTTTTTCTATAGGAAAAACAAGCGATGGATGTGAATCGCATGCAGACGAATATATATAAAACAGAATCACGCACCAATAAATTGGAGAGTATGTTGAATTTGCTAATGAAATGTCGAAACGGACCCAATGCCAATTGCCCCTAAAACGGAAGCAGGAGCAGGAATTTCTTGCCAGCGCCAATACAGAACTGCATTTTGTTTATAAGAATTTAGTTATATCTGTTTGTTTGTGTAACTGTAGTAGCTGCTCCTGCTTGTTAGCCATTCCCGAACGCAAGTGCCTCCGTAGTTTATAAAAAAAAACCCATTTTATTAACAACAACATTTAGTACTTAAGCGAACTCGTGTCATAAATGTATACATATGTATTAAAATCGAATGCTTTAGTTATAAGAACACACAAAATTTCAGCAATTTTACATGTGTATGTTTGTCTAGTATTTGCATGTATTTTTTTTTGTATATAATATATAGCAAATAGATCACAAATAAATACATTTTATTGTATTTGCAAGACATTTGAATTTAAGCGGGCTGAAAATTTAAAATGTTAACAGTGCAGCGCTGCCACTTAACAGAACAGCGAAGCAAGTTGGCAGCACTGTTTGGTAGCCATAGCAGTTCACAAAGTGAGGTAAGACAGGAGAATAGCAAAATTTATGTTAATTAATGAATCAAAGCATTTATTTGCAAATGATCATTAATAATCATGATAAAAACTTTAATTATTTAAGGCCTGTACGCAGACGAGTGAACAGTGATGAAGCTGTCAGGTCAGTGTTTCAGAGAGAGCGAACAACTAACAACTCGATGCACATCGTATGACGTCACATTTTCACTCTCGTGTAGAGCGCAACTGCGCAATAGCGTTACCTTTATCAATGCGAATTGGCGAGAAGTAAATATACGAAAACAGCTGAATTTACAACTCGAACCAAAACAAAAGAAAATTCGAGTCGAAAAAACAAATTAAAAATATACAATTTCATGGCAGCTTTGTGACATTAAACTAATAAGTAAGAGAACACCACAAGGCAGTTATCGAAAGTGCTCTTCTTTAATGATTATTGGATGTGGGTGAACTACCCGCACAATTAGAAGGAAGAACAAATTTACTATCGCGTCGCGACACATCACAACAAAAACAGAACAAAGTGCAATAACAACAATGACGAACGATAAACTACCGTTAAAGCAGGCTGAAGTTTCGGTGCAGCGTTTCCAAGATGCAGCTGTTCCGCATCATTTGAGTTTACTACAAAATCATCGAAGCAATATTGAAAAGAGTTTAGCTCTCGGGGACTGGCAAAAGATTAAAAAAGAGGAACTCAATGCAATGCGGGTGATAAAACAGATCAAGAATCTATTGCTCGAAATGGATGCGTTGAGAGAGAAGCTGCGCGATGAGGATTTGGAGCGTTTTGATGAGCTCATGAAACCGGGCAAAGACAAGGCTTTCGAAGGCATGAAAAAGTTTGCAGGTAATGATGGGAGCGTGTCTAACAAACGCCCATTTCTATAAACAAAATCTGTTATTTTCAATTCACATTTTGTATACTTTGATAGAATTGAAGTTAAAATCGCCCAGCGCCAGTTCACAGTTCGATGACGAGGATCAGGACAATCAGGCTGTTTATACTGATAATGTGCCCGCTTTACAGCATGCTTTGCCACAATTGGAGACCAACTTTCAGCTGGAGGAACATCAATTGGCGCAAAGAGAAGCATGCTTGGAGCAAATGGAACGGCTGCAGCATGAGATCTATGATCTGCATGGCATGTTCAACGGGATGAGAGAACTAACCCAAGAGCAGGCAGTCAGCGTTCAAATCATTGCTGATAATGCAGAGGAGGCGTTGGAGAATGTCCAACAAGGCGAAAGGAGTCTACGCAATGCACTCACCTACAAGAAAGCCATGTATCCTGTTATGGGTGCACTCCTCGGCAGCTGTGTTGGTGGACCTATTGGTCTAGTGGCAGGCATTAAAGCTGGTGGGCTTGCTGCTGTGGGTTGTGGCATTCTTGGCTTTACAGGCGGCTCTGTGCTTAAAAGCAATCCGGATGTGATGCATGGCAATATTGAGGAGCAGCAGGCACAGCAGGAGGATAACGAATCCACTGAAACACTCGAGCTGGCAGTGAAGTCTGAATGACAAACATTGGCCTTGGCCAACAATACGCGCATTTGGACTGGTGATACTCGTCGCCTTGAAGCGGCCACCAATGGAGTCCTGTGCAGCATGCGCAGCTATTGTTCCATACAATAAGGAAGTGATTAAATTTAAATTTGTTTTGTTAACACCATGGCATCTACCAAGTAGCTTACATATATCTAGTGTATTCCATGTAACTGTATCCATTACGTTAACTATCTTTAAGTTTTACGATTCATTTATGCGTCATTTTAAGGCTTTAATATGCAACACCATTAAAATACACAATCTTCTTTTGCTAACACAATGAGTCGGCATTATAGTATAGAAATTGATAGTCCTATTCACTAATTTTGCTTAACAACTAGGCGTGGCTAGAGTGGAACATTAACTGTTGTCCAAGCTTGTTTGAAGTTCTTCTTTTGGGCGTGCTGCTTCTTGCGTAGACGCTTGGCAGTCTTCTTCTTCTTAAACCACGCCGGATAGTTGCCGAATTGATCTTTGAGAGTTTTGCTGTTGAAAACGTGCTCCACACCAGATTTTTCATTCACTTGGGCAATCTCTTTGCCCTTCTCCAGACTCTCCTGATGCTCATAGTTCAATTCCTGTTGCTCTTTCGTCTTTGCTGCCTATTATTTGTATACGGTTTTAGTGGAGTTTTTAGTTGGTGGTTTTTCCTGCACACACAACTCACCCTTTTAATATCTTTGGATGTCTTGATCTCAGCCACTTCGCCAATTTCCATATTGATCTCCTTGCCATCGGCGTCCAGCAAACCCAGCGTTTTCTTAAGGCGTATCAATTCCCTGGCATCGTAGCGCACCTTTTTGATTTTATTCATTTCATCGCGACGTTTGCGCGACCGATTTTGTCGACCCATTTTCTTTATATCTTATGTTTTTTTGTGGTTTAAAATCAATTCAATTTACGTTGTTAGAATATCAGAATATCAACACGTGCATTGGATATCGATATATCGCGGTAACACATTGCTGATTTATAACGATATGTATTGAAGCCAACTTCACCCTGCTCAGTTTTGCGTTAACAGCGCACTGTTATTTAATTATCGATTTACATAACAGAAGCATACAAAAAAATAAACCCAAAAGAGTAACAGTCTTTCTAGTTAGAACAGCTAAGGTTGAAAAGTTTTGGAATCAATTTAAAAATCAAGAATCCATTCTTAAAAAAATGTAGCTTTCTACAATCTGTTCAGTTTTGGCAGTTTTTGTTTGTATGTGTTAGTTTTCCGATGTTGAAATGTTGGTCTGCACAAAACTAGTTCTCACTCTCATTCTCGCTCATGGTTGCAATATGATTTTTGTGTACAAACAAAAGTCAGCTGCTAATGCCCTATGCTCTGGAGAGAGAAAGAAAGAGAGAGAGAGAGAGAGAGTTTTTGATATAGTAAATGGCATGTCGAATAGATGATGCTCTTACTTTACTGGTTGGCTACCAATTACACAGAACTTGGCCGCAAACTGAACTTTACAATCATAATAAGTCGAAGATAAATAAACGATCTGTTTAATTCAAACTTATTCTAGTTTTGTTAACTTACAAGCAATATCATCATACTCTAACTTTGCATTAGAGTATTAGAACTTAAGAGAGATTCTCTCGCGCACAGGCGCAGCAGCAGCATTTGTTGTAGATGTATGGCAGAAGTAACCAACAGGGTAAGTGTGTCGGAGCTCAGCTGGTTAAGCTACCAGCCACAACTACCACCACTCACAACAACAACAACAACAACAGCAAGAACTGCAAGCAAAAGCAGCAACTGACAAAAACGACTAGCAAACCGACTTGGGACCTCTTCTGCCTTCATTCGCTCGCCGTCAGTCGTCGGAGTTTGTGTTGTTCGTCTTGCTTCTGGTTCTAGTACTTCTTCACCCAAAACAACAGAAAACATTTCAAACTGAAACTCACCCCTGCCCCTTAAAAGACATTCTGCACTGAGCGCACAGTAACAAAATCTCAATTGATTAAATAATCAACTGGAAAACTTGTGAGATAAATATTTGAAATTTTCAACAGATGCCTTTTACAACGTTTAAAAAGATACTTTGACTTTTTGTGTGCAGCTTAAGCAAAAACGGGGGCCCATATTCAATTGCAGTGGATCGATCAATAAAGCAAGCCAAGCCAAGTAAGTGTGAATTTACACCCCCAATAACAAAACAAAATCAAATCAAATCACAAATACAAACACAAAAACTTAAAAGCAATATGCTTTTGCGGAAGTCAACATAAAAATGGCAAACGAGCAAGAAGAAGAGTGAATTTCTTTGGAAATCAACATACAAATACATTTTTCATCAAATTGGTTTTATGCACGATTTACATTGTACATAAATAATAAATAAAACAGAAACACACAAACACACATAGAAAATGTGCAGCCAAGCGAGAAAAAAAAATATATATGTACATATATATTCTGATTGCACCTTCGCAGAGTTCACACTGAGTGTATGTGTGTGTTATGCGAGTGTGTTTGTGTATGTTGATGTGTGTGTGTGTGTGTTTGTGCTATTTTTTTTGCAGTCTGACCTGTGCTTGCAACTGTTTGCAGAACTCGTCCATCCTGTCAGCAAGCAAAAGTGCTTAGTATAAACACAGTGAGAAAAACGTTAAGCTTTAAACAAAAATTTATAGTGAATTCAGATAAAATAATGGTTAATATCTTTAAGCTTTTCTATTTTAGTCTGATACAAATTTTTATATAAAAATTCCAAATATTGTTTTTAATACTACATAGTTTTTCTGTGTGTACCCCACCGCCCAAAAAAGTTGTGCTATCTTTAGCTGCAAATCTCTGGACTCGAATCTTGTTCTGTTTGCTTTGGTTTTTCTCAAGGAATTTCTATTCGGTAAGGCCATAAATTGAACTAGAATCACGTTTTAAGCGATTTTCCAACAAAGGATCGTTATCGGTAAGGAGGAAAATACGATTTGAAAATTTAGGGCACTTCTTAATGCTTTTTGGCATTATGAAAAATCCCTAAAAGTATTTTTGTTTCAACCTGTTATGCATCTTAAAAAGACTCGGCATTAATATCTTGTAATATTCCTGAAATAACTAAGCACTTTTTTGGTCAGGTTTTTGTGGACTTTTTATGTGCTTGTCACCTGTTTTTTGTTTTGTACATATTCAATTTGTTTGTTTTTTGGATGAGAGCCAAGAAATTGTACATGAATTTCAGTATATTTCAGTGTTTTGCTCATAAATAAAATAAATAAATGAAATGCCTTTGCGCACATCTAAAAGTTTTTAGAAACCGCAACGAAATGATTGAAGAGGCAACCTTTTTAGTATTTTCACTATTCGCTTGTGACGAGGGTTCAAACAATGAAATGCCAGTCAGTACTAGTATACTAACCCATACCAGTATATAGGTGTGTGTACTACTTATATACTATGTCTAGGTAAGCCCAAAAATGGGCAATAAACCAAAAAAGACAAAATAATACCCAATCACAGGCCCCAAAGGCAACACCAAGTGAATCATACAGCAAAAGTGCACAATAAGCAAACACAGAACAGGTCTTGTCCCATTGTTTTTGATACCCTGTAGTAAGAAGAAAATGTGGTGAAAAGGGTAGCTTGAACTTGTGAGAAATGTAGATCAAGTATTTAAGGTAGTATTCACAAGAGGTTTGCGAAACATGCGTTTTACGTTATCGATTTACTCCCATATTGAATACTAAGTTAAAATAAAAATTCTCTCAAGCAGAGAACAATTAATATATAGCAAGAAGTAATGAATAGCTTTGCATCATTAGCCTAAAAATCGAGTTTTGGAAGCCAAATGATCGATATGTGGTAAAGTTTCGACATCGATAAAATCTCAGATATTGAAAGAAGTCAAAAGTTTTGTTTTCAATCCGTGACATTTCAATCAGAAAAAAATAATAGCTTCCCTATTAACAAATATTAATGTGACGTGTACACGGACTAGTTACAGGGTATTTCCTAGTCGTCACACACACGACTAGCTCAGTCTTACTTGATTTTGTTTATTTGGTTGGTTGGTTTTGAGGATGCTGTATGCTTTGCCTGAAGTTAGAGCGAGCCGGCAATAAATCAAGTCTGGCCAGTCTGCAAATGAAAAAACGATGGTAATATAAAAGAGCGTGCTAAAAACATAAACAGCAAACAGCTGATGTTGTATATGCTCGAGTGTGTGTATCTGGCAGATACATTTTCGGTATGGTTGAGATCAGCACGACTCGGTCTTGAACTAACAAGCTCAAGTTGCAACCGAATCTGCTAAATCGGCTGCTGGCATCTTGGTAATTGGCAATTGGCAACTAGCAAACACAAACAAACACGAAAAAAAGGGTAACAGCCACTTGATGAAACTACGAATTGGCCAAAAACTCCTTTAGTGTGCTATGTTTTGTTTGTTGGCTGTAAACCGGTATTTTTGCAGTTGCAACTCGTATAGCAACCTTTTGGGCCAAGTTAAGCAATTAAGTCATCATTAGAGCGCATTAGTTTCTGTCATTAGCTGACGCGGCAGTTTTCCTACAACTATAACTATCTATATGTACATACCTGTACAGATACAACAACAACAATAATAAGCTGCAGGTAAACCCATACCATACAACACATTGAAAGAAGCCGAAGACCCTTGATTATGTTTGTGTGTCGGTCTAATTTATTAACTATTTGAATCTTTTCCTTTAGAAAGTTAGTCAACGACTTTTTGTAACTGTAATTGCGATTGTCTGTCAAGGGTACACTTCAAGAAATTCTAGTTGACTGTTGCTATTTAGGTTATCTTTCTTTTTGACTTTGGTACACGGTTTTTTTGTAAGTGTACACACACACGTACATTACGCCATCAAGTACGCTGTTTTCTGCACGGTTTCCTTTGTGGTGCCTGGCAGAGATCCTTTTTCCTTAGCTGATTTATGACACAAACAAACGCAGGAAAAACGAAGTAATTTTTCGGCTGCCTGGCAATGGGAAACCCAAGAATCTAGCCCATATCTCTACCAGTCATATCTATAGCCAATATCTCATGTCAGCTCCTGTCACAAAATTATGATACTTGCTTTCATATTATATGACGTCGTATTTGTATGTAGAAATAATTGAACCAGGTAGGCTCGGCAATTTGTACAGACGCTTAACTGCGCAGCTCTCCCTCTCTCATCCCAGAGCCTTGTGTGGGGGTTGTTAATACATAAGTATACATATATATTTATATATATATATAGCTCTGACGTGTTTATTTTCAACTCGCGGTAGCAGCAGCATCGACATTAATCAATAATCTGCAACCCAAAAATTGAACGCAATGTGTGACAAAAAGCAACCTACAAAAACCTTAAATGACCTCAACCCGAAAAATTGAAGATGAAGCCAAAGCTGCCAATTTTCCCATTTTTTGTGGGCCTACTTTTTGGCCAACGAGGAAGTTTGTGTTACAAACACACACACACACACACATACACAGATATTTGCAATCGAAAAATCATAGGTACATAAAGTACTTTATAAAGAAAGTTTTTTTTTTTTGGTATTCAGTGCGCAGGTCAAACAGAGGCAAACTGGCAATTTGTTTGTAAACAAAAAATGCCAATGGGCTAACTTGATACAGGGTGCAACAGCAGAGAAGAGAGAGTGGAATGAGAGAGAGAGAGAAACGTTGGGTTGGGCAGAGATAGAGAGAATCATGCTCTCGCTGCGTGATTGTAGGGGAAAATAATTTGTCAAACAGTAACGAACTAGAACAACAAAAACAATTAAACCTACTAACCAACTGCGGTTCCAACTGCAACTGTTTAAGCTTATGTGGCGGGAGGTGATGAGGGGGTAGGTGATTTTGTACTTGTTATAATTAATATAGCCTTTAGTGAGTATAGAAAATAGTTGGTATAAAAAACCAAGAGAGTTAATATATAAAATCTGTTTTGATGCTTAAAATTTCTATAAAATTATGAGAAAACCTAAAAGATATTTCAAACAAGCCTTAAAATCAATATTTGTACAATATTGAGAGACTACTGTAGGTGCATTATTACAATCAAATTAATCAATGCATTCGAGTAGATAATATATTATTTTATCTTATCTGAAACATGCATTAATAACAATTATATAAATATTTATAACAAACGATTTGCATTGTTATGTATTTTATTTGCGACAGTACAATATATTTTTTTTTTTAAATTTTGTTATTAATAATCATGATGACATTACCCAGTGTTCGACATTCGCAGTTGGCTTTTGTTGTTAGAATTATTACAGAATGACAATCAGAGCAATGAGATGTTGTAATCGGCTTGATTGATTGACTGGCAATATTTATTCATAGAGATTGATAGTCGTTTGACCTACTGACCCCAACTACTGATTAACACAGCAATTTACAGACACTGATAAACAAGGTGATAAAATAAATGCGTCGCCCAATAAAAAACATAAAAAAAAATTCCCTAAAAAAATATTTATAAATGTATATCAACTGCGTCGCATTAGCAATTACGCGTTATAAAAACGTATATAGTATATATTTGTCTCATTTAAATGCCAATTATAAGCAAAGTGCAGAATAACTTGAAACAAGTAATTGAAACTTGTTCTTGGTGGAACCTGCTTGACCATATTTATTATCGATCCATGCGATTAAAGCCAAGTCAAACAATGAACTTTGCCAAAGGCTTGTCCACCATACACAATCTATAGTCAAAGTGCTTATAATATGCAATAACTCGGAACAAGTGTCGAACATTTGCGGCAAATCATCAAAAGGCTTGCGTCATTTCAAAGCAAAAGCTTTTTCGAAATTGTTTAATGCACACTTAAACAAAAAATAATAATATTACTCTTTGTCTGATTCTGAAGTACACATAAAGCAGCTTAGTATTATGTATTTTTTGCTGTTTGTTTGCAGTTTCTGGAGCATAATATAAATCGCAAAATGTCATTAAAGTGGCAGTCAAAATTTAGAAAACTGCGCATTTGCAATTGAAACAAGTATGCTCAATTGGGGGTGGCAAAGGGACGCTATTTAGATGCGCAGTTAAAGAAATTTTGTTTTAGTTTTTGTTTGATGAACGCCGACATATTTGTTTAGAAAACATGAACAAACATTTGGTTGTTAGAGATGGGGCTGCCAGTAAACATGCCACATAGATTAGACAGAGCCCGAAAAAAAGTAGTCCAATTTTATTGTTTATTTGTTTCAGTTTAAAGTATGTTGTTGTTGTGTTTATAGCTTTTAACAATCTTTGTAGAATTTATTTGTTTTCATCTTTTTTTTTTCTTGTGAAATGACGCCAAAGTTTGTTTACCTCCTTATTTTTCTCTCTCTACGCAGTGGCACATTTCTAATGTTTTGTTTTTTTGTTTATATCAAAACGAAGCGCGTGCGAGCTAAAATTGTTTTTTTTTTGTCTTGTCGTTTTCTCTTTATTTTTCTTGGGCAACGATCTTTACCTACGCACTTAACTTTTTTAATGCTTATTTGTAGATATTTTTGATATTGTCGCCAGACTTGCGTCAGCCACTTTGCTTTGGTCAAAAACAATTTGTTTGCCTCTTTCACTTTATCAGCTGTTGCATGATGATAAAATTTCTAAAAATAATAATAAATTAAATAAAAACAGAGAGAGAGAGAGAGTTGCTCGAGAATATAAAATAACCTTGAACCCGGCCGTGAGGCTATTTAGCTGTTTTGCTAATTTTCCCTGTTGTTTTTATTTTGGCTTATTTTTTATTGTTTGTATTTCTAAAAGGCAGCGAAATGTTTTTCTTGCATTGAAAATTATGGATAAAACATTTGGTACACTTCAACAAAAGTCTAAAAACAGAAGAAATTTCAAGTTTAAGAAAAATTGGTTTATAGCAGCTTTTGTCTATATAGTTTCCTAGTTGATTGTTATGCCTGCAAAGTCTTACCAATTGCAATACGTATAAACTCATTTCTATACTTTTTTTAAGTACAATATTATGCTGAATGCTTTCCATTAGAATTCAAAAGCTGATTACCAACTCAAAAAACTACTGCTGGCCGTGACTTGGCATTAAATTGTGTCTATATAATGATGTGTGTTTATTTTTCTTATAAGTTGTACTTTGAGCAGACGCAACTAAAAATTAAATCCGTAAGCAGCTACTGTACATTTTTTTGTTGTTTTCTTTTTTGGCAGTTCGTTTTTGGTGGCTCTCTTAGTCACAAACTACAAAAGCAAAGGCAAACTAGCAATGAGCTCCACTCGGTCTGGCGGGCAATAAGAAAAAAATAGTGTATCTACAAGATACACAAAGCAATGAGTGAGTGCGAGAGAGGGGGGAGCATGCGGTTGTGGGGCATAACAAAAAGTGTGTCAGTGCGCAAACGTTAGCGCAGCTGATCGCTAAAACAGAGAGCAACACAAAAGCTATACATATATATTATATACATAGACAGAGAGAGAGAGAGAGAGGGAGCGACACTTGCGCGCGTTTGTTGGTAAACAAAATAACACGAACCTTGCGTATGATCATCATCGCATCGCTCACACGAACTCAACGAATGCGCTCCGCAGCTGTTTTGGAGCATAAACCGTTTTTTTTTGGCGCTATGCTTTTTTGTTTAACAGCTGGAAAAAATAAAAAAAAACTCAAACTAAAGATGAGCTGGCCTGCCCACTCTCACGCTCCGCTTTGTTGTTTAGTTTTGTGGCGTTGCTTTTATTTTTTTTGCGTTTCAAAAAAATACATAATTATGTGTTTAGATACGCGCGCGCTCTCTCTCTCTCTGGCTCTCTGTGGGCAGTCAGTTACTTTGGCTGAGCAGCAGCTGGCATTCGTCTCTGATATTTGAAAGCAAACGCAACAGCAGCAACAGCAGCAGCACAGTTAAAGTGCAGCTAAACAAAAGTGAAATAAATATAAACACACACTTAAGCAACGGGCACACACACACACACACACACACACACTCGCACACGGATTAATGCAACTGTGGCCGTTTTAAGGTAAATAGAAGATTAAGATAAACTCAAAACTAAAAGACAAAAAAATGTATTAGCTGCAGTGCACAGATACAGCAACAGCTAAAGATACAGATACCCTAGAGCTACAGATACAGATACAGTACGCTCTCTCACAAACACACACAAACGCATAGAGTGAAACTGTGTAGCTTTTGTTCTTTTCGTGCGCTTTTGAAATTGAAATACGCTTCCGTTTTTAGTTGGCAATCGAGTGTCGACTTTGCAGTATCTGCAGTGTAAATTGCTTTTTGCTGTCATTTTTTGTATACGTTATTTTTGCGTTTTGTGTAATATTGTGAAATTTCAAATTAGTTTTCGAAAATTTTGCTATCTTAAACTTGATTCAGGTGAGCAAAAAAGTTCGAATCGCCGATGCTTCAAAGGCGATGCAACACTTGGCAAAAAAAACTATGCTAATTAAGTGCAATATTCTCATTTGATTTTCTCTATTTTTTTTTTTTTTTTTTGGTACGCTACAAGGTCACAAGTGACGTCAGCTTTAAACGTCTTTGTGGGTGTGCATTGCATAATTTGTTGTAAAAAATTGTGGTTTTATTATTCTCTCAATGTACCTCAAAATTAACAACTTTGCGTAATAGTTGAAGACACAAAGAAACAAGCTTTAAAGTTTCAAACTAATCAAATAAGTTTAACAGATACGAAAATCGAAATATATTCGTATATATATGCATTTAATATAGTAGATATATACACTCCTAGGCAAAAGTATTTGGACAAAATAAATATAAAATATTTTTGTTTGTAACTTTTTGTTTATTTAAGGGATGAATTTTTGTTAATTTCTGTAAATAGGTATATTATCATAGTTTTATGAAATATTATGAACGGATGGATAACTTCATTGTTGACATTAAAAAAAAACCTTTTTTACAAGTTAAGAAAAATTAAGAGTGGCATAATTATTTGGACAAATTATTTAAGTGTCATAAATGTAGAAAAAACTTGATGTAAACTAGGAAATTATAACAAATTAATAAAAAATATATCCTCCCTTAGCGTCTATTACTTTTTGGAGACGTTTTGGTACAGACTGTACTAAGCTGTGGATGTAATCCAATGAAATATCTTTCCATAGAGAATTTATCTCTATAATTGTTTCTTCGCGATTTCTAGATAAGTTTGCACACCTTTTTTGTTTTAAATATGACCAGAGGTTTTCTATTATGTTGAGATCTGGACTTTGAGGTGGCCAATCCAATGTGTTTACTCCAACATCTTTCAAAAACTGCATAATCTGTTTGGCCTTATGGCACGGGGCGTTGTCCTGCTGGAATATGAAGGACTCCCCAATCAACTTATCACCAGAGGGGAAAGCATGATTGTTTAGGACCTCTAAATATTTTCCTTTATTCATGGTTCCATTAACAGGAATTAAATCTCCCAAGCCATTGAAGGCTACGCATCCCCAAAACATTATGGAGCCACCTGAATGACTTATTCTCTCACATACAGGTGCCATTTTTTTGCGATATTGTTTCGGTAATCGAACATAAATTTTTTTTTTTGAGCAGTGAAACTCAAAAGAGCTTTCATCGCTCCATAAAACATTATTCCAGAATGATTCAGGCTGACCAACATATTTTTTGGCAAAGTCAAGGCGCTTTAACTTATTGCGTGGTGTTATTCGTGGTATAACTTTGCTAATATATGTGCCAAAATCGGCTTCCTTAAGACGTCTACGAACGGTTCTTTCACTGATATCAATTTCACCTCCTTCCTTTAATTCTTTGGCAACCGATCGTGGAGTTTGCAGAACATTCTGCTTAAACTTCCGCAAAATATAATAATCATCTCTGTCAGTTGTTTTACGTGGTCGACCACTACGGTATACGTTTTTTGTTGCATGTGTTTTTTTATATTTATTTATTTGGTAATATACTGTTGTCCGTGGAATTTGGTATAGTGCAATGATATTTTGTACCGAAATACCAGAGTTATACTTAATTATTATTTCATTTCTTATAAATTCACTCAGTTCCTTTGTTTTCACCATATTTAGTAAATCTATGAATGAAATAAAAGCTATCAGCAACAACAAATGTTCAATTATGCTAAGCTTAAGCAAATGTTTGATATTCTTCGAACAACAGATCAATGCGGACTAATTAAATGTGATGTCTAAATACTTATGCCACTGCTAAAATCGTTGTCTACCTACCTTTCTTATCAGCAGAAAGACAATTCAAAAGGAAAAAGGAAAAACATACGTCTCGCGCTTAACTGTAATTGCACTCTTTCATTGAGCATCAATAGTTTACCGTTTATTTGACTGTACTAAGCAAAACATTGTCCGACAGTTGAAGTAAATTTTGTCCAAATACTTTTGCCTAGGAGTGTAGGTGTGTTTGTGTTTGTGCGCAAAAGCTTTGTAGCTCTTTGTTTTCTTATCGAACTTTGTGTATTGAGTAATTGTTAATTGCTTAATAGTTTTTCATTTGAGTAACAAAAGCTAAACTCAAGATTAGATTTAACTAGTAATTGTTTGTATTATATGAAACTTGGTTATTACGTTTATCCCCCCTCCCCGCTGCTTCAATTAGTTCAAGTTCATTAGCCCAGGCCTAAAAACCTATTTTTCAATTAGTAGAATTAACCCAGCCTCCTTCCACTTCGAATGATTAAATCGTTTGAACTTTCGACTCTTATTAGCAGCCAGCAGCACACGCTAGACTTTAGTATGACTCTAGTATAGTATATATATTATATAGATTCTAAGTTGTCTAGCCAGCAAGTCTGGGCTCTGACGCTTATCGTCGTTGATAATGAATTGGCAATAAAGACTTTATGAGTTTATCAGTTAATGATAGGAAAACAAGGCAACAAAACAAAAAAATGGAAGAAGAGCAAACAGTTTGTTGACTTTGTGCTGCATTATGCCAAGGTTGCTCTACAAACATATATTAGATACAACTTATGTAGTATCTATAGACTTATAAACAGCGAGCAGCCATCGATCAAGGCCACATCTAAAATAAACACTAGATACCAGATAGATACTATATCTATAGACAATAGAGTGCATTTTGTAGCCAGGCGACAGCTAGATTTAGCCTTGACCATGGGGCTAGCTGAAAAGCTGTCAAAAGTGAAAATCAGTCAAAAATATATGTATATTCAATTATAATTATGAACTTATTTAAATATAGAATATTCTGAACAGCAGTCATTGCCTTTGTTTGCTGCATTACTTTATCAGCTGTTTTCAATATGAAAACTCAAAATCAATACACTTTTTTTTAAAACGCAAAAACAAAAAACAAAAAAACCAAACAACAAAATTGATACGTGTTTGTCAATATTAATAAATTATGGCACGAAATGCATTAAACTTTAAATGGCCAACAACCAAACGGGATGTCGTAATTATATAAATATATATATATACATATATATATATAACTATATATGTAGAATGCATATTTGCATGCACAGAATGCCAAAAACGTTGCTTTGTGTGCCTAAAAATATTATGCAATTAACGTATTTAATATTCGGTATTTAACATTTAGTATGGCATTAAGTTGACAGGCTAAGGTAAACATAATTAAATAAATTAAAAATTAAATCATATTCAATATTCATATTCAAACCCTAACATTTTACTTAACCTTCAGTGAATTTTGTAAAATTAAGTTATTGTCTTTACAAAACAGATTCTATATAAAGAAAACTTATTCCAAAAAAAAAAAAATTATTTAAAATTATTGTTAAAGCTTTGTTTTGTTTATGACTTTCTGTTCATTCACATAAAATTCTATTGAAAAATATGGAAATGCATCATTCAATTGGTTAACATTGTTTTGCTGCTGTGTCAATTAAATCCTTTTGGGCAAACTTTCGCTGACATTTGGCTTGGGGAGCAAATTGCAAATTGTCGCACGTTTACAAAAGCAACAACAATAACAGCTAAACAGAGCTAGAGCTGCTGTTAGCCAGGCTAATAGCTGGGGCTCTTGTTAGCTTGCTTTTGTGTCTCTGTTGAGATTTCACTTGCCCCAAACCCTAGTTAAAGTTGGAGAAAAGAGTTCGAGTTAGCTTTTTGCGGTCAAATTGTAAATTGCGCCCGACTGCAATTGCATTTTAGTTTTGAGTTTGCTTTCTGTGTTTTTTTTTTTTTTTTTGGCTATAATTGCATTCACAATGCACAACAACGCACACATTCACAATTTAACAGGCAATTGCAATAAAATAGAGCCATAATTTTGCTCATTTTGCTCATTGGCATAGTTTTTGACTGGAAATAGAAACGTTTTGAGTGCAATTCAAGTAGACAAAGTGCCACTAAAAAAGAACATAGATATACTTACTCTAAGCAATGAGATACAGATACAAATAAAAAGAGAGAGAGAGAGCGAAAGAGTGTGTTCTGATGACGTGCGCTCAACTCAAATGATATGTATATATATATATATATATATAATTGACATGATCATATGCTTGCTGCATGCGCACAACTTGCATAATAAACAATGGGTTTTGAGGGGGTGGAGGGAGGGTATAAAAGGGTAAAGCTATCAAGTTGGCAACTTAATGGGCTGTGGCACTGTCGCTTTATGGCATTTATATATATACAAATCCATAAAGCTGTCAGCACAAAGCCTCTCAAACTATGGGGCAATTGCCAACAGAGCAAATAACAAACCAAACAAAATATTTCAGTTTGATGTTTTTTTTTTTTGCCCCACGAACAGCAATCGAGTAACTAATTAGTGTAATCAAAGTCTTAATTGCTGGCTGATGAATGTAATTTTGAATTTCGATTTCGAATTTCGAATTTCACTTTCGCATTTCAATTGAATTCAAGACAATAAAAAGCTATAAGAAATAAAACTAGATGTAATTAAATTAAATTAAGTAGCCGACGCATTGCACTAAGAACTGTTTGTAAGTATATCAGGGAGTTAATGAAATGTTTTGTGTCTCTTTGCAGATAAAAGACATTACGGAAAGCGTACAAAAGGAATAAATATATATATAACTATATATAAAGACTGATCCAAGGAACAAAAGCAACAACAACATAAGCAATCTCTATCTATATACATATATATACAACATATTGATCTCAATTCGATAAGCAATATCAAAACAAGCAATCAATCAATCAATCATTCAAAGTCACTAGAGCAGAACAGAATCTAGAGCCAGACCTCATTTAGCCAGCCAGCAGAAGTGGTACTATAATGTTTAGCAGTCTCGCAACGTTTCTATTTGGAGCGCAAGCAACTGAGTCTGAGTTAACTAATAGCGAAACGAATCCTGAGCAGGCCAACGTAAACGTTAACGTCAACGATCAACCAACCGGCAACGATCCGCAATCTGCCGGCGATGTAATCGAGGTGACCTCAACAACCCCATCTGTGGCTGGCAATCAACGTGGTGGCAACACTGTGCGTTCAGGCAACGGCAACGGCGGCAAGCGTGGAGGTGCCAAGAATAGGCGTGCCAGGCAACGCTACCAGCAACAACAACAACAACAACAACAACAGCAGCAGAATCAGCAGCAAGGCGGACAACGCAAGCAGACAACAACATTAACGAAACTATTAACACCCAACGGCGAATGCGCCATCGACGAGGATTTCAACGAGGACGAATGGTACATTGTCGAAAAGGAGGGTAAGTACAAACTGAGAGAGAGAGAATCTAATTTCAAAGTTGCATAAGTCGATTAAAATCGATCACTGTCGATTGTTTGCACTGCACGCTTTTACTTTCAATTTAAAAAGCGATTGTTACACTTCACTGACAATCGATTTCTTAAACAACATATCAAACAATCGATAATATCGATAGAATTTCGATTGCTTGGGGAACGTTTTATCTTTGTCACAGGAAATTAAACTCGAACTTTTGTGTTTTGTGTTTTTAAACTTGCAGACGAAGAGGAAGATTCGCTGCCACGGAGCGATTCCGAAGAGGAGTTGTCTGTCGTCGAGCATCAGGCGAAGGCTGGAGCGGCAGCTGCCACCTCTGCTGCTTCATCGCGTCGGAGGCAGCAACATATCAATTCGCATTCCCTGTACAACGGACCGAGGCCGCAGCAGCAGCGCAACTACTTGCAGCGGGCACGTGCGGCACGCAGCACCCTAAGCATCTCAGCCTTGAGTCCACCACGAAGTGTGCCAGCTAGCGAGAATGATAATAACAATGCTGTCAGCCAGTCGCTGTATGCCCCCATTGCGATCTCACCCAGTGGCAGTGAGAGCAGCTCGGATAGTTCGAGCAGCAGCAAGGGGCAAGGGGCCGGCATGCTGATGGAGGAGTCCTGGTACGTAACACCGCCACCATGCTTCACCTCGATTGGGCCAATCAATATGGAAGCATCACCCTTTGAGAATCTATTGATTGAGCATCCAAGGTTGGTGATTTTTGTTGTCATTCAAACAACTCTTTCACTCTCCCAACTCTTCTTTCCAACTCTCTCGTCCACCCGCTACTGCTTTGAATACAAATACGTATACTTGATACTTGTAAATAGAAATTATTAAAGTGTTTTCTTTTCTACTTTTGCAGCATGTCGGTGTATCATAGTATTAGATCTAGCCAGGCGCGCATCGATTGTTTTGTAAATGATCATGATCTCGGAGCAGCAGAGCTGCAGCAAACCGAACCAGAGTCCGAGCCGGAACCGGAGGAAGAGCAGGCTCAGGCTCAGGCTCAGGTGGTGCAGCAGCAGCAGCAGCAGCAACGCTCCAATAGCGCACGTTTTGATCGCCAGGCGGCAGTGGAGCTAAAGCAGCAGACATTGGCTCGTCAAAGCCAGAAGGTAAATTTGACTAGATAAAACCTTCAAAAGTGAAGAATATTAATTGGTTTCCATCTGCATTGATAGAGCAACAATAAGAAGCAGCATCAGCAGCTCTGTCGCAGCGCCATTAAGCGTGCCAATAAGGTGCGCGACTTCCAGGCAAAGTCTCATCGTCCTCGCCGCTCGGAGATGCAGAGTTGCAAGTTGGTCAGCGGTGCCAACAACAATCGCAAATGCTGCTAGTTCAACACACAAACAAACAAGCAACAACATTATCAATCAATCATGGCAAAGAAAAAATAAAAATAAAAATAATAATAATAAGTCTCAACGGCAGGCGCGCATAATTTTAATAAGTATTTTAAATTGCCAAAAAATAAATAAAAACATAAAAAAAAACCAATAAAAGATAAAACAATGCCGCAAAAATATCAAAAACCTTACCAACTACACAAAAGAAGAACACTTAAATAATTAAAAGAAGAAAAAAAACTTAACAAATAGCAATAGTGTAAAAAACGATAAAGCAAAATAACAAAAAAAAAAAAAAAAATGCTGTGTAAATGCGTAGTTTTAAATGTTCACAGTTTCAATTTTAAAAAAAGGAATTACTAAAAAAAAAAATACCAAAAATGCAATAAAAAGTTTTCAAAATGAATATGCAGAAGATAGCGTAAAAAAATCACAATTGTTTACAATAAAAAAAATATACATAAAAATAATATGAAATGTATAAAATATATGCAAAAAAAAAAAAACAACAAAAAAACATTTTATTAATGTAGCCTTACAATTTAATCTATTAATATTATTTATTATGTATTTAAACTATAAATCGATCGAAATTCTGAATTTAGTTTTAAAACTATGCTAAAATGAAAAGTTGATGAATTTGTGTCTTTAATTTAATAATGTTTTTGGCTTAACTGATATGTATGTAACTGTGAAATGTATGCTTAACTTTTATGTAAAATGTATTACAAATGGCACGAGACAAAAAAATTATATATATAAATCAACAAAGTAACAAATATATAAAATAAGTGATTCTGCTGTATGCCTGATTAAATTGATGAGAATGTGAAAAAAATAGAGCGCAAGTATGATGAAAAAAAAAACATATATATATATATACATATATAAAAACATAGAAAGCCCAATAAAAATGATAATGCTACAAACTTGATAAGAAATTCTATTATTTTTATGCAACAAAATAGGTCAGTTCTTCTCGTCATAGTGGATTGTTAAGCTGCCCTTGTGAAAAGTAGATCCATTGCATTATTTTTTTGGTGAGTTAGTTTTTCAGGGTCAATGAAGGAAGATTACCTTTCACAACTTGAACAATGTGGAACAATTAATTAACTGCCGTTTAAGTGTTAAAATAAAACAATTAATTAGTAATTTGTACTGTGTTAACGCTGATACGCTTCGTAAAATCGTTGTTGCTGTTGTTGGGGCAAGGCAATTAAGTAAGTTGAGTTACAGTTACAGTTAGGTGCCGTTGACCTTGAAGCAAAAGGTAATGGGTCAGCTAAATACTAAAACACGCTCCACACTCTGCACATAATCATTCCTTTTGCGCTTCCGCCCTAAACGCGAAACCAAACCAATCTAAAGCACAAAGTAAAGCACAAAGATAACGGCGAATTGTGAACGAAAGTAAAGCAGTAAGATACAAAATGCAAAATGTAGCCGAAGATGAAGCTGTTTGTTGTCAGCGGGTTGGGCTCTCTGCTACTCAGGCAATAACACTGAGAAAAAAAAAAATGCTTTACAAAATGCAGCAGTATTTATTTGTGAAACTGTATTATAGTTAAGAAAACATTGAAAGATACAATTTTGAAAGCATAGCAGAATCAATCTCTACTTCTCCCCAACATAAACTTTGGTTAACCTTTGCCCTAATAGCAGATCCTATCGAGTTTGTCATCCAGTGTACGAAGATATGTTTTGTAGATGGGCTAACTGGCAGCAGCTTCTTTCACAACCCAACTGCTCTATGCTTGTGGCTTACTCTTTGAGCTTGTCGGCTAGTTGGCTACTCAGCTTCTTAGGTACGAAAACTTGGCTAAAACTCTATAAAGATCCGAGTGATCCGCGCTTCGCTTCACACCTGCGCGTAACTTCAAGTGCTATAGACCATCGGAACTTGGTGTTAGTTTCGGTATAAACGGCATTCGGAATTCATAAAGGAGGGCTGTTATGTAAGATTTGGCAATCGCCTAGCCTCACTCAACATCATAGTAGTATACATATAGCATATGGCCGGCTCTGGCTCTGCTGATTCTATTTGGCAAGTTGCACTTGAGTGATTTTTCGGGCTTCCATAGACAAAACGGAAAACCAACAAAAGTTTTAAAAGACGCGCAACATGTAAGGCACTTGGCTAGATAAATGGCATAAATGGTGTAGAAAACAACAACAACAACAACAACAACAATAACAATAACTGCTGCAACAAGCATAACAAAAATCGCGCAATACTCGCAACATTTAAAATTCGTCGGCATTTTGTGGTCAGATCGAAAGTGAAATAACAGTTGATACGTCTATCCGCCCACGCATAAAACGATTCCAGTGAGCCATTTGCGGCACGCCTCGTCAACTTTCTGTGGCTTTGTTCAAACACCTCGAGGCGAAATATGGGCCAAGCATTTTCATGTCAACTGGTCAAAGTGTGTGTGTGAGCTAAATATAAACTATTCGCTGGCTAAGATACACTTAAAAAGCTTGGAGCAGGTCAGTTTCTGAAGCGGCTCAAAGAAGTTGATCTGGATTTAAAAAAATAAATATAATAAGCGGTGAGTTTTAGTAAGAGTGACAAAAATATATACAGGACATCTGCTCATACTCTTCTCTGATATAAAATAAATAAGGGCTGTTTATGACAGTCAAACTTCCATGTAACGAACTTCCGCCCAATGAAGTTTTCTTTACTACGCATTCATTTCCAGATCCCTGCAATTTGGTTCAATCAAAAACCCATTCCCTGTTACGAATTTTCCCTACAATCTTTATTTTACCAGCCTCATCAAAATCACAGCATTAACTGCTGTGATAATATCATTGACATATGTATGCGGTCAATAAACTGCAATTGCGCCCAGGGTATGGGAAAAAACAGTCAACTGCTTTTCGAACGGTTAAATGTTAAACGTTAATGTTATGGATACGTAACGTAAGTGTACCGTTAAGCAGTTGCCAGCTGCAAACATTGTTGTGGGTGAATGCGAAGTATGAACAAAAAACCAAAAACGGCTCAAGGTCAGGCAACAACAATTATAAATAATTTTAAACCAAACAAGGCGAAGAGGAGCAAAGCGTGGCCGCCGTTAAAGAACAGCTTAAAAAATAATGAAAGCCAAAAACCGAAACCGAAACCAAAGCTTAAACCACAAAAAAAAAAAAAAAAAAACAAACCAAACTGTCAGAAGCAGTCAAGACGTATTGCATAACAGATGTTAAACCAACAAACAACAAAAAACTGCAAGACTATGGCTAAAGTAATTATAACAACAACAATTAAGCAAACGGCATGCGTTTTTACAGCTAAGCGTAAAACTCAGCCAACCATTTGGTGGGGGCGTCAATGGGTTAGACGGGAGGGTGATGAGTTGGTTGGCGTTGTGTCTAAAGGTTTATGGCATGCTGTTGAGAAGTCATTCATTAAAATCTCATTTGAGAACTTAACTTAAATCTTCTTAAAAAAAAGAGTTCTACATGTTTGACTCTTAAACTAATTAAAGCACGTAAAGCGGTTGGTAAAACAGCAGCATTTGACTTAATGTCTTTGACCTTAACGCTCGATAGGCACGCTAAGGTTTTTCATCGAAATTCCAAGCCAAATTAATATAAAAAAAACATTCTACTTAAATAAACTTTAATTGTTTTAAATATCACAATTTATAATTAATATAATTTTTCATCAAATTTATAATCAAACTTTAATAATTTTAACTTTTTAAGTAACACAATTCATTATAAACATAATTATATTAAAAAAGCCAGGCGTCCTACAGCTGACATGTTTTACATTTTATGCCTTTAACCTTAACGGCTGACAGGCGACGCGTCGCCAAGCTTTTGTCAGCCATTGTTCTGGGCGACGAAACGACATTGATAGCGAAGACTGAGATGATGTTGTTGTTGTTGTTGGCTATGTTTATGTTTATTCGCATATTGGACCATAATTAATTTATGAACCACAGAACTTCCGTCCTGCCATCCAGGCTCAACACACAACGCACACACCATGAACACTTGACTGACCACTAACAAGGTTACAACAACAGATTGTTGTTGTTGTTGTTGTAGCCTTCACGTTTATGATTATATTGAATTGATATTTGTATCTTTGCAGTTCAGTTCAGTTGCGTGCGAGACATGAAGCTGTGCAGATTTGCAATCTATTTGTTGCTAATGCTGATGTTGCAGGTAAGCATCGTAAAAAAAAGAATCTGAAAATCTAATAAGAATTCTTTGCCTTTCACTTTGTTGCAACAAAGTTTGATTGCAAGTTTGTTGCACAAGTCTTTTGTTTCTGGGGTGGGGGCAAAAAAAAAAAAACAAAACAAAAACTAATCTATTTAACAGTAAAACTGCATTCATAAGAATGAACTTCCTGATTATGCTAAGCAGCAGCAGCAGCAGCAGCCAGTCGGACACATGAACCGTAACCAATCGTTGGCCAATCTGGCCCCAACTAACGGATATGCGCTGCCACATTGCGTAGCTTCCCAGAGCGGCGTCGATTGTGGCGTGGCTTCAAATTATGTTTCATTCTTGCCAATTTCTTAAGGCACTGCCATTATGCAGCACTTTGATGCAAAAGACTTGGGCACAAACTTAGATTGATTTATCAAGATCAATTTATCTTCCCTTCTCTCTGATTCTTTCGTTTTAACAGCCCAGCTGGAGCATTGAGCTCAGCACAGATTATGCCATAGTGAGTAAAGCAGCGGTGGCAACAACCACATCCCCACCGCAACTACCACCACTAACAACTACTCCAGCGTCGAATCCAGTGCGCAGCTTCAAGGGTCGCGTGCAGACAACAACGTCGAGAAACTCAAGCAGCAAGCGGCAGTATCGTCCTTTGGCAGCAAGCTCCTCAGATGAGCCACAGCAGGAGTTGGTGGCACTCTCGTCCAAATCGTATATCTCGGGACCAACCACACAGCCCTCAAAGCTGGCCAAGCGTGCTGGCTTGCCGGCACAAAAGAAATTCCCCAAGGACGTGAGAAATCGCAGCAGCAATGCTGTGGAACGTAACAGGCTGCAACACAATGTGGTAAGTCTGTATTTTTTTTATAGGAGATTACATATTGAAAAAAAAACCTTAAAACTAGCCCGATCACGTGCCCGATTCTTCTGGTTATATTCCTCAACGTATCGGACATCCTGTAAACTTGGAATATGGTTCAACTGGTGTGGATTCAAGTGGTGCCCCAACAGGCAGCGATGGCTATCATTCTGTACCCTACGATGGCAATAAGTGGCACGAAGAATACTGGGATCAGGATAACAATGGACACCAATACACGCACAACAGCACCAGAGTGCATCGTAGGAAGCTTTTAACTTAAAACCAAACCATTTTTATTTAAATGCTAAATCTTTCTTAGATATTGAGGCAGAATGCCAGGATGATTATATGAAAATAAGGATTGGATTTAATGGATCGTTTAGCGGTTTGCTATACTCTGCGGGCTATGCCTACGATCCCGATTGTATGTACATTAATGGGTCAGGCAGGGATTATTATGAATTCTATATACAATTAAATCGTTGTGGCACACTGGGTAAGAATTCGTTGCAAGAGGAAAATCGCAAGAGTCCCACGGTGCGTATACAAAATGAAACTATTTACTATAACTTCTTCTTAGTCTTTCCGTATCATCTGCAGAACTTTATGTGGAACACGGTTACAGTGCAATATAATCCATTGATTGAGGAGGAGTATGATGAGCATTTCAAGGTCACTTGCGAATATGGCTATGATTTCTGGAAAACTGTGACCTTTCCCTTTCTAGACGTGGAGTAAGAACTGCATATTCTTTTTTTATTATCTTTTACTAACATATGTAAATATTTCTAGAGTGGCAACTGGCAATCCTGTAGTCTTTACTTTAAGTCCACCCGAGTGTTATATGGAAATTCAGAATGGTTATGGCATTGGTGGACCTCGAGTAACTGGACCAGTCCGTGTGGGTGATCCACTTACGTTAATAATCTACATGAGAAGCAAATATGGTGGGTGGGATTTGTTAAATATTTGATAAGTAAAATTCATTCTCCTCTTCTCCTTCAGACGGCTTTGATATTGTTGTGAACGATTGTTACGCACATAATGGTGCTAATAAACGCATTCAGCTGATTGATCAGCAGGGCTGTCCTGTGGATGATAAGCTAATCTCACGCTTTCGAGGTACCTGGACAGATTCGGGTGTATATGAGACGCAGGTTTATGCGTATATGAAAACCTTTCGGTTCACTGGCTCGCCAGCTCTATATATTGAATGCGATGTGCGCATGTGCCATGGACGGTGTCCGGTAGGTTAAGATCTTTCAGGACTATACTCCTTACTCACTCAACACTTTCTTTTTGCACAGAGTCAGCCATGCCATTGGCGCAACATCAAAGCAGTTACTAAAAGAGACACCTCCAATATGACGGCCACAAATCTATCGTTGCCGCCTTTGGCTGATGCTGGAGAAACAGCCACAGAGAGTCCAGCTTTGTCGGAGAATGTGAATCTGTTTCAATCACTGCGCGTGCTGCAGGAGGGCGAAGTAGATGGTGACGATGTCTATGCTCATAGACAGTCCAAGCCCAAATCGAAGCATCAGACCTGCCTTAAGACATCAACATTCTCGGCGCTGACAGCTAGCTGTTCGGCGTTGCTTTGTGTGCTTACGGTTACACTGTTTATTTCATGCTCTCGCCTGAAGCGACGCAAGCAATCAACGCTATACGACTCTTATATAGCGCATAAGGGTCAAATCGATTGACATTGAATATGGAGAACGATTGAGATAGGATTAGGCATAAGGATGGGTGTTTTATTTTTGGGTCTACAGACGTTTTGTAAATAGTTTTTATGCATAAAATACCAACACATACCAACGAAGTTTTGTTCGCTCGTAGTTAGCTCTCGCTCGTTTAGTAATTAAAATGAAAATCGCAAAAATATCTGCGTCAACTTTAATTTAAATTGATATTGTGTTTTTTTTAATACTTCGTAAGATGTTGTTATGAATTTGAATTGGTATCGTGATAGCAAGAAACTCTTATACAGTAGTACTTATACGCGCCGAGTCGAAGCAGAATGTACAAAAAAGCACTGCATACTTTTAGGCATGTACATTATAACACAGCTGGATTTGATGGCAGTTGCAATATTCGACGGCTAGTTAATGCTGAGGCGTGTGCCACACATGAGGAAGCAATAATCAACGCTAGCTTGTATCACTTCCTCATTGGCCTGACCCACACTCTTAGTGGACTAGACGCCCAGTGCAACAAATACACAGATTTGAAACGTGTGTCAAATCGTTTACAATTTACAGCAAACTGTTTTCCATTTTCTTTCGGTTATGTTGTTGTCATATTTTTTTGGTTGGTCGTGCGCTTAACAGCATGATTTTCGATCATTGTTGTCGTTGTTGGGGCTGCTGCGGCTGCTGTTGGGTTTGACACAAATTTTGAGAGCTGTGGCGTGCCGCAAAACATTGCCCAAAGTGTTAATATGGTTGAGGACTTTTAATGTTGCCCAACTGACTGACAAACAGTTGGCAGCAACTGCCAGCCGGCCACTTTTTGCTAATTGTGCAATTTTCGGTGAGTTGCTCATTTTGGGTCTTTTGTTGTTTTTCTTTAGTATTAATATGCATTTGCTGCTTCTGTTTCTGCTTGGATTTTAGCATATGCGCAAGAATCTTTGGTGTAAAAATTAACATGGAATCATTAAAGTAATTTGTTTATGTGTATTTATGCCTTGTGTATGGTATGTTTAACTTAAACTGCCATGGCTAATTAATTTGTTTAGCTATGGGAAATAAGAAAAAAACACACACACACACACACATAGACAACACTCAAAGTCTAAATGTTTATGGTATCACATTACGTATCCATTTACGATTGTACGATAGCAAATTATGACATTTTTTTTTCACACACGATTTGCATAGAATGAAGCATGCACAAATTGTATTCTTTATTTATGATTAATTACATTTTAAAAGCAAAAAACGCCAAAAGCGGATGCCTAAGCAATTTAATTAAGTAATCCATTAACAGCACAAAGCTGTCAAGACATTGAATTTAAGTTTTTTTTTTTAGTTTTGTTGTATAAAAAACTAAGCCATACAGAAGCAAACAAATTGTTTGCATAGCTTCGGCATGAGATCACAAAACATAACTGTAAAGACAAACAACACCCAGTTGTTAAGTCATTTGGCTAATGTGTTTATATCTATGTTGCATTGGTAGGCCATCTCGAGCAACCTTGAAATAAAGGCACACAAAAAAAAGTGTTTCAATTAAATGCAGCTGATAATTAAGTGAAACCAAATTTATAAAAATATACACTACAAATTTAATATCATGTAATTTGCGTTGGCGTTTGCCATCGATTTTTATCGTTGTGTACGAGACTGAAAACTCCAATGATGTGTGTTTGTATGGTGACACCAAAAAAGGCACCCAAATTGCAACAAAAACAACAACAACAACAACAACAAAGGCAAAGGCAGCCATAAAAATTGAGTTTTTTATGCACGCTTGGCGACCTTAGCGTTTGTTTGGTTTGTCAGAGTCCAAGTTTTGTCTTCTCAGCATCGACTACATCCAGCCAGCATCAGCATCAGCATTAGCATCAGCATCAGCATCAGCCACATGCCTCCTCATACTGCTTTTGAGGTATTTTTATATATTTTTTTGCACGTTCGTGGCCTGAGTCTTTCGCTTTGCATTGTATTGCGCTGGCATGCGCACATGAAAACAGAAATCAGCTGCAAATCAACTCCAGCCACATCATCAACAATGCTAAAATATGCTTTCATTACCAAACGTCTCACACGCTGCAGCTTTGGTTATGCCATGTTTAAAGATTTTTTGTACTATCTTTATTATTATTATTTTTTTTTTGTATTTCTTCAATAGAGGTATTTTTTTTTTTGCTCTGTTCATTTTTGAACGTTGCCATTGTTCTTGACTGCCCATACGGAAGTTAAACCTTTCAAACTTTGTTGCATTTTTTCAATTAATAGGATCTGTACCCATTAAAAAGGAGGTTTTCTGATGTCAAAACATAAAGTTAAAAATATCTCATCAAATTTGTTTAAAAAGTTCTCGTTATATTAACTAAGACACTGGGTATCTTCTAGTCTCATCTAGAATTTCCTACCCAACAACATTCCCACTTTTTGTTTTTATGTTTACATTTATTACCTAAGAGGCGTATATATTAATTTTAACGCGTAACAAAAAACTTGGTAGATAAAATTTATGATACTAATTTTGCATATCATTTGGGCGCCATAAGGAACTGATTGTTGCTGCCGTCTGAAATAATAATGGTAGCTAGAAGCTATTTAGCGTAAACAAACAACAATTCGTTAAAAAAAACTTTTGCCGCCCTGTTGACCTTATGGAGCTTGCTTATGACATATGCTTGGCGTCATAATTAAAAGAGTTTGGAAAATTGAGGAAGTGACGAGGCATTGGAGCATAACTTATCCCACGCACTGTCTAACAACATAATTGGCAACTCTGGCCGCCTATCACAAGTAAACAAAAGACATAAACAGCTGAGAAACGAAATGCCGACAAGGCCAACCCTTAAAAAACGTGTCTTTTGTTTACAAACTAAAGAAACAAAAGTGTGAGCAACCCTCCTTTACTCTCTTTTATCCGCTCTCTTTCGTGTTGAGAGAGGTCCTGCGCTTTGCTCTCTTACGTTCTCTCAGCTGCTGTGCGCATCTGAAAACTCAATCTCATTGATTTTTATCCAGAATACCAAAAAACTTCACATTTCTTCTTAGTCCGCACCCAAAACGGCCGCAGTAAAAGTTGAAAAATTCGTCAAGCCGCTGGAAAAACGCCTCAAAAATTGTGCAAAATTACAAATTAAATAAGTTAAAATCAAAAATAATAAGGTGAAGTGATTTAAATAATAAAAAATCTATTTTTTCGAGTTTAAAAAAGAAATACTTTCAACAGAGGGGCGTGGACTCTACATCAAATTATAGCATAATGGCCTGGCTTGCATATTAATTAGAAGCCAAGGAAAATGGAGTTTCCCAGGAGGTTCTGGCTGCTTGGCAGCCTTCTGGCGCTGCTATTGATTGGCCAAGGTACGTTTGCGGGGGATTGGGGGACTGAACGTTATGTAATTAAGTTGGAAATAACAAAACATATATACTCTTTATATATAGATGAACATATTTATATATATATATATTTTTAATCCCTATTTCAACCTCCCGAAAAAGTCTTTCTGAAAACATAGCAAATTTTACAGCAATGATTTGATTTTTTTCTTAAATTAAATAAAACGCGCAAGCAGCGACGCCTTGACAAACTTTTGGCAAGTTTTTAAGTTAGCCAACAAGCAACAACAACAAGCAACCACGGCCTCTGCCTCTTGCCTCAACCACAGCAACCGCCTCTGCCTCTGGCTTTTGTTCAGCTTCTAGCTGTATAGTATATATATAGTATAGTATATATATGTATATAGTTTTGGCAGCAAAACCAAACCCATACAGCAAGAACAACAATTTAGTTAAAGTACAACAAGAACAACAACAACACAACAATTTTAATCGACTCAACGACGCAACTCTCGTTTTGAAACTTGAGGAATTTGCCAAAGCGTCGCTGCTGCAGCGCAGCCAATGAAAAAATAAAAGAAAAAAAATGCGTACCAACAAATACAAATACAACGACTGCGCCGTTCATTAATTATCAAAAAAATCAGCTACAACAATAACATTAAATATTGTATATGCCATATAAGCGATATATATTATCTACTATATTCTCGTAATCATTAGTAGCCATAATAGACTCCAAACCATTATCTTTCTATCTCTTTTTCTCATTCTCTCTATCTCTCTCTCTCTCTTTGTCTGTGTTAATCCTAGCACCCGCTCTAATTATATATATTAATTAAATAATTATATAAAAACTGCAGCTTAGATCTTCTCCTACGTAGCTTTGCTCTTGCATATGCTTTAGCATAAAACTTATCTATATTTAAATAGTTTTAACGCTCGCAAAAAATCAACTTCTTAAACTTATCTAATACTCTACTACTACTTAATACTCTTCCCCGTTCATCTACTTACTTATAACTACTACTACAACTATTACTACTACTCCTAATACAAGCTACTATAACTAAGTACTAAAGCAAGCAACTACTATTTTTCATTAAAAATACCCAAGCAACCTTCCTTAAAAAACTAAATCAAACAACTATTTAGCCAATTCTATCTCACTCTGCTTATTGTAATTTGAAATATTTTCCTACCCTTTAAACCTCAAAAAAAAAAAAAAAAACCCATTCGAATCAAATTATGTACTGCAAAGCGTAGCTAAAACTCCCGCAGATGGATACACAAACCAAAGCATCTGAAAAAAATGAATGAAATGAAATGAACTTAAAGCAATGTAACAAGAATCAAGAAAAAGATTTCTGTATCAACTGCCGAATCTTAATTCATACTCCTTCTCAATTCTTATGAGCAGTCCAAAAATATAGTGTTTATAGTTTAATTTAGTGATTCCTAGACGACCAGCATTGTAAAAATGAAGAAGAGTAAAACCCCCATAGCTCTATCTACCTAATATAACAAAGTACTTTTTGGTGTACTTAGAGGACACACACACATACACATATACAAACAGTTAAAACCCCACCCACTTTACATTTAATACTAGCTCAACCAAAGGACATCCATGTGTATCGGCAGTTTGTGCTCTATATAAAACACAAACACACACACACACATAGACAAGCATAACCCGGTCATGTTAGCTACTTCATACACACAAACACGCACTCATAGCCATAAGAAGAAGAAGCATCAGCATCAGCATCCACATCCCAGTTTCTTGCACATGTGCTCTATTTGCGCTCAGCTAGCTGTCAGCAGCGAGTACTCTCTCCCATTCAATCTTTCTCTCACTCTCTTTCCTTTTAGCTGTCGGATAAAATTGTAGCTGTCATTTAGTTATTGTAGGGTTCTTAAGCAGTAGGGCGGCCCCTAGGACTGTTTTAAGAAGATCAAAGAGGTCCTTGCATTAAAGCGACGAATGTGCGAAATAGAAAAAAAAACTCAACTCTAATTCGCTCAATTGTTTAATGCAATGGCGTCCCAAGCGGCGTATACGCAACGTAGGCTCAACCCACATACTATATCTTTAAATATATACATATTCGCATTAACAAAGCACAACAACAACACTAACATTAAACAATATTAACAATAACTACTGTACATATAGACACAACAAAAAACAATAAGAACAGCAATAACATTTGAGCGGCTTACATCTTGTTCTCTGTCATTCTAAATGTTTTTCATATTGGAAATTGATGAAGCGAAAGCTAATGAAAAAGTCTACAAACTCTTTTTTCGATTATAATTTCGCGCGCTCTCTCTGCCTCTCTCTCTCTCTGTTTCTCTCTGTCTCTCTTGCTGTCTCTATTTCTATCACTAAAAGCCCATTAAAAAAAAAAAACTCACATACAACAAACATTAACAACAACAAATAATAACAAAACAATTAAAAATTAAGAAAATACCACCAAAAAATACAAACAACCAAAAATATAAAAGAAAGAAGAAAATTTATGCTCATATACGTTCCGTTTTTGTGTTTTTCTGTATCTTCTTTGTTCTGTTTATGTTATGATTTTCCAAACAATCGACATGTTTTGGGTTTCATTTCTTTGTTTTCGTTTTGGTGTTCTTTCTCGTATTGTTTTTGTGTGTTTTAGTCAGTGCATCCGAGGACGAAGAGCGCCTGGTGCGTGACCTCTTTCGGGGCTACAATAAACTCATACGACCCGTACAAAATATGACACAAAAAGTTGGAGTAAGATTTGGTTTGGCGTTCGTACAGCTAATCAATGTCGTAAGTGTTCCTTAATCAAAATTTTAATAAGAAACCAAAACAAAAATTTAAAAATAAATAAAACTACCAAAAAGTAAAAACATTAACTTAAATGTAGTAGCGTTTAAAACTGTAAAACTTACGAGTTCTGTTCATAATATAAATAAATCAATATAAAATTCTTGAGTTTTGTTGCTGCCAAACGCACAAGTGCGCGCAGTCGCGCCCACACAATTTTAGATCCTTGGATCAGTGGGCGTGGCTCGCTCAAGTTATCAGTTTCGATTATGCTTTGTAAATACTTAATTAAACTTGTTGTCTTGACTTGTATTTGTATGTTTGTAGTGAAACTTCATGCCTAGCATTACAAGATACTAACTCTAAAATTACTAAATAACAATTAATTGCATTTAAAACTACCAACTAACAACCATTTTTAAACTTATACTAACTAAACTATGCGTCAATTACTAAAAAAAAAATAAAAACAAAAACCAAACAACAAACAATATGCAAATAATGACTTAAATACCTTCCCACCCGCTCTCTCGATATATATTTTTCTCTGTCGAAAAACGAAATGAATACGATTCGATTCGATTCGCTTGAATCACATATGCAAATAATCAAATCAAATTAAACGTACAACGTATACGCAATGTGCGTAACGATCGATTATCTGATACAACAACCACCACCACCACCATCACCACCAAACAACTAACCAAACAACAACCACCACAACCAACTAAACCACCAACTATTCATCATCACTACAACAACAAATTCTCAAATTCTCAACAACAATCAAAAAATCAACATACTGATACTGAAACGAACTGAAAAACCAACCAAAAAATACTATCAAAAAACGAAAAAAAAAAAAAAAACAAATTGAAACCAAGAATGAGAAAAATCAAATTATGAAATCAAACGTTTGGTTACGTTTGGTTTGGTACGACTATCAGCTGCAATGGGATGAGGCTGACTATGGCGGCATTGGGGTACTGCGTCTGCCCCCGGATAAGGTTTGGAAGCCGGACATTGTGCTCTTCAATAAGTGAGTAGATTGTCATCAAACTGTAACTAACTTGTAACCAACTAACCTACCAACTAACTACTACTAAGTAAGAAACTCTGCCACTTTCTCTGTTTGTTTGTGTAGAAATACAAATTATAACTGATACTAATAAGTTCTATACTTTCGATTGATCTGTAGTGCCGATGGCAACTATGAGGTACGCTACAAATCCAACGTGCTCATTTATCCAACGGGAGAGGTCCTGTGGGTGCCGCCGGCCATATATCAAAGCTCCTGCACCATCGATGTCACCTACTTTCCCTTCGATCAACAGACTTGCATCATGAAGTTCGGCTCGTGGACCTTTAATGGTGATCAGGTCTCTCTGGCTCTCTACAACAATAAGAACTTTGTGGATTTATCGGATTATTGGAAATCTGGCACTTGGGATATTATTGAGGTGCCAGCATATCTAAATGTATACGAGGGCGATAGTAATCATCCAACCGAAACGGATATTACATTCTATATAATAATACGACGCAAAACTTTGTTTTATACGGTGAATTTAATTTTACCAACGGTGCTGATCTCATTCCTTTGCGTGCTTGTCTTCTATCTGCCCGCTGAGGCTGGTGAAAAGGTGAGCTAAGAAATTAAAATTGGTTTTTTGTTGTTTCTATAATTATACTAATAATAAATCTTAGGTCACGCTTGGCATTAGTATTTTGCTGTCACTGGTTGTGTTCCTGTTGCTAGTGTCAAAGATTCTTCCGCCCACATCGCTGGTGTTGCCATTGATAGCCAAGTATTTGCTGTTCACTTTCATCATGAATACGGTTTCGATCCTTGTCACTGTCATCATTATCAATTGGAACTTCCGAGGGCCGCGAACACATCGCATGCCCATGTGGATACGTTCTGTGTTCCTGCATTATTTGCCTGCCTTTTTGCTGATGAAACGGCCAAGGAAGACCCGTTTGCGCTGGATGATGGAGATGCCAGGAATGAGCATGCCAGCGCATCCGCATCCCTCATACGGATCGCCAGCCGAGTTGCCCAAGCATATCAGCGCCATTGGAGGCAAGCAGTCCAAAATGGAGGTCATGGAACTCTCGGATCTGCATCATCCCAATTGTAAGATCAATCGCAAGGTGAACAGCGGTGCCGATCTGGGCTTAGGTGATGGTTGTCGCCGTGAAAGCGAATCCTCCGACTCCATTCTACTCTCCCCAGAGGCCAGCAAGGCCACCGAGGCTGTGGAATTCATAGCCGAGCATCTGCGCAATGAGGATCTCTATATACAGGTGAGTTTTCGACAAAGAATACTAAACTGACCTCATATCTTTTTGGTTTTTTTTTTTGTAGACTCGCGAGGATTGGAAATATGTGGCCATGGTGATCGATCGTTTGCAGCTGTATATATTCTTTATAGTTACCACAGCTGGCACGATCGGCATTCTAATGGATGCACCACATATCTTTGAGTATGTCGATCAGGATCGCATCATCGAAATCTATCGTGGCAAGTAAGCGATTCGATGCCTGCTCAACCACAAAACTAACAAGAAAAGGTTAAACATTGCCAAGCGCAACAATAAACAAACGTATAGCAAAAATGAGGAGAAAACAATTTATAGAAATTTAGTAACGGCAAACGATTGGCAAATGAAAATTTGACCTTTTTCGGGCTAGCTACAAAACAAGTTAATACAATTAAAATTATATCTCATTCAACTAAACGCTTTCACCATTTAGGCATAGAAAATCATACCAAACAAACAAAAATATATAGTATATTCAACTAGTGGAATTGTGCATTACTTTTATTGACTAAAACAGCAAAAATCGTAAAGTGAATTTAGTTTAAGTACAATAAAAAGAAAAACAAATTGATTACACCAAAAGCTAACAGTTATTGCAAACTTGTTATGTTAGACCGTTAAGTAAAACAATTTAAGATTAAACTTAAAACACACAAAAACATACACACACACTATTTGTAAATGCTTTACGCACAAAACTAACAATAATATGGATAATGGATTATGAATGATAGAATCCAAAGCAAACACAGCTAAACTTGTAGCAACAATCAACAAAACACCAAACCCAATAAAAATGCAAAGTTAATTAATACATACGAGAAAACAAACTCAATCTGAATAAAGCCAGCTTGAAAACTCGCTCAGCTGAGTTGAGCTCATTGTGTATACGTCGCGTAACCCGCCTGACTAATTGGCTTATTAATTAATTGATATTGGCGTCGAAACCTCCCAGCTTCAAGTGTTCGAGTGGTCCAGCTGTGCCAGCTTTGGGTGGCTGTCATTTCAAATCAGTTTCAATTGTTGCCCACTACAAATTAAATAACAGTAAATTGAACAAACATACAAATATCTCCATATCTTCTCCACTGAAGCATTTGATATTTTTTGTTTTTGTATTTCATTTGGCACGATTTCATTGTTGTTAGCCAACATTTGTTGTCATTCATAGCCCACCATCTCTTTAGTTATGATTGCAAATGTCTAAAAATATGCAAATGCTTCAAGCATTTCACACATTTATCAACCGAACCTCTCCACTTCTACAAGCTGTGCTGCGGGATGTGTTTGCTGCCCACGCTTTAATGCTATAATGCTATTGCTACTGCCATTTTTTTTAATGCTGTCAGTTTCGTTCAGTTGGCTGAGTAAATATACTTGACTGTGATTAAGTTACATACATAATAAAAAACAAAATCAAGAGGTTAAAGCCAACAAACGAGAGTCAAAAATTAAATACTCTTTAGAAAATGAATTTATTTGGGAGATTTAAGGCAAGTTTTTGGTAAATCATTTATCCATTTATATCTATCCATCTCATAATTAAACTCTTTCAATTTGATCAGAGACTTATGCTGAAAAATACAACAAACAGAGTATGATCTTCTTAGTTAGTGATGTTACTTAGTTACAATGCCATTTTTTAAAGGGTATATTTGTTTGGCATGCGCTGTTGCTGAGCAAGCTGGTTGATAAGCATGGTTCCTGGTTAACACTTCTATGGCCCAGGGCCAAAGACCGAGTTGTAATTCATAGACACAAAATTAAAAAAAAAAAACAAAAAAACCCTAAGCGCTAAATACTAAAAAACTTAACTGGTACGCGTTGTTATTGACTTACAATCGCTGTTGATTACCAGCATCACAGCATCAACTACATCAACAACAATAACTAAACAAAGGTTGCAGCATCACGACGATGACAACGATGACGACGACTGAGCAAAGTTAGTCTCAGATTTTGAGCCAAAACTTGTTGGCCCGACCGAGCGTCAAGCGACGAGTCAAAAGCGGTTGGGCATCTACTATTTATTTTGAGCGAAGCTTAGGGGCTGCTGCCGCTGTTGTGGTATAAATGCGCCAAGGGAGAACATTTGGGCATCATTCGATTTTCTGATTTTGCAACGAAGACGTCGTTGGCAAACGCTTGCCTCCCGACTCGAGTCGAGTCCAGTTTCAGTTACAAATTGCTCGTGTGTGCCGCAAACCGGTCAAAATAAATTAAAAACACTTTTAAGTTTTGTCTCTCGCTTTTATTCGCATTTTCCACCTGAGGGAAAAACTGTGTGAGAGAGTTTTGCGATTTAAGTTGTTTTGCAAATAAATTAAAGCCAGCATGGTGAGTGCTTTGTTTGTGAATGAATCCCTGACATGGACAGATCTCAGTTGTAATTTGTGTTTCCATTCTCTTAGCGCTTTTTACTACCTTTGGTGGCGTTGCTCGCCGCTGTTGGTGGCGTCCATGCAGATGTTTCGCATCTGGATACGGATTTGCAAGAGGATGGTTACCATTACAAGCAGCCATCGCAGCCGTTTCCACCACCGCCCACTGGCAATGGCATTGAGGATTCTGGTTTAATTCCTGGACCCGCTCCCTCGGAGCCGGGTCCATCGTATGGCCTACCACAGACGCCACCACCACGTCCACCACCGCAACCGGTTCCCTCGGCTCCTGGCCCTTCATATGGACCACCCCAGACACAACCACCACGTCCTCAGCCTACGCCGACAGCTCCTGGGCCTTCATATGGACCACCCCAGACGCTACCACCTCGTCCTCAGCCCACTCCGACGGCACCTGGCCCTTCGTATGGACCACCACAGACGCAACCACCACGTCCACAGCCACAACCTACTGTGCCTGCTCCATCATATGGACCACCTCAAAATCAACCAACACCACCGCCAGCTGGGCCAGAGTACTTGCCACCCGACCAGCCTCAGCCACCAAGGCCACGACCAACTCCACAACGTCCTTCGCCACCGGCACCACAACCTGAATATGGCCCACCACCCACACAGCCACAACCACCGCGTCCTCAACCACCAAGCCCGCAGCCACCAAGCCCACAGCCACCACGCCCACAGCCACCACGTCCTCAGCAGCCGGGCAATGAGTACCTGCCACCTGCGGGCCCACCAGCACCTCCACCATCAGGGCCACCTGCACCACCAACATACCAGCCACGCCCACCAGCACCACCCGCACCTCCGTCACCCACACCTGGATATGGCCCTCCACCATCTCAACCACCAGCTCCACCTACATATCAACCACGCCCACCTGCACCACCCGCACCACCGGCACCCACTCCTGGATATGGCCCTCCACCATCTCAACCACCAGCTCCACCCACATACCAACCACGACCACCGGCACCACCCGCACCACCGGCACCCACTCCTGGATATGTACCTCCACCAGCTCAACCAACAGCACCACCAACCTTCCAGCCACGCCCACCGGCACCAGCACCAGAATACGGTCCCCCACCATCTAAACCACCAGCACCACCTACATATCAACCACGCCCACCTGCACCACCCGCACCTCCGGCACCCACTCCTGGCTATGGTCCTCCACCATCTCAACCACCAGCTCCTCCAGCACCTACTTCTGGCTATGGTCCTCCTCCATCTAGTCCACCAGAACCGATTCCCGACGCTGGGTCTCTGGGTCCCGATGGCTACAACTACAACAAGCCCGCCAGGCCGTTTACCTTCTAGATGTTGCATCAAAATCAACACATTAGTATTCTTAGCATAAAGCAACCCAAGCAGTTAATTGCCCTGTCGATCGACGTACCTATAGATAGATAGGTTCACGATACGGTCAAGAGAAACCTTTTGTAAATTGTCGTTTCAAAATAAAGAACAATTGTTCTACAAACAAACAAAAAAAAAAAATATTCCAATTACGTGTTTGAGATCAGAAAATAATTGCTTAAAAATGTCCGAGTGTAAAGTGTTTTATTGCTGTTAACCTTCTGCGGCGTCAATTCTGACAACCGTTGACGCTTCCAATGATCTATGGTGATGGTCATTAGAGCCGGCAGTTAGTCGGCAGCAAAATGCCATCAACCGAAATACCAGTTGGTTCAAGTGCAGCAGCATGAAATTGAAATAACATAGTTGTTATGTATTTTTATACAGTAACCACTTCCTAGAGCGGATAAAGATAGTTTAAGTTGGTATGTAAAGAAGTCAATTTAAGAAACGTATCTCGAAAAGTGTGCAAACAGTGAAAGCGGAAAGATGAACTTTCGTAAAATATTTAGCATTAGCTAATATTAACTATTTGTAGTTAAATGTTCTTGTCAAGTCAGAGGTCAATCTGATCTGGACATTGTCGAATCAATCAAATGGGGATGCCATAAATCAAACACAAACAGAGAGATGGAAATTCCGAGCATGTCAAGCAACCGTGTAGCGTTCTCAGGCGGGTCTGTTTAATGTTTATCGAATGCTTAGTAAATCCATAAATCCATGCATCCATACTAAACAATATAGCCCATAATGGCTATATAAACCCATAACGATGCTTAACTACTGCAGCAAGCAGTCAAGCAACCTGTATTTGCCATACTTGGACTGCATTCAAGGTGTCTGAATCACAGAGAGTCTCTGAGTCTCAGTTCGAGCCAAAATCAATATCGACTCGAGACTCGATGCGACGCAACGACTCAATTCCCACAAGCTGTCGTCAGTTCAGTTGGCCGATTCGTTGGTTGGTTGGTTCATCAGTCATTTAGTCAATACGTCAGGCGCTTAGTCAATAAATTGAGCTACTACTGGTGCTGCTGTTGCCGTTGAGGCTGCAGCTTCATTAAGTCGCGATTTTGGCGCCCAAAAAAACTGCAACTTCAATTGGTTAAGCAATGCCTTTGTCAGCCACAGGGCTCGCGTGTAATTACATAAGCATTAGACATTTGGCCTTCGATTTGGCCATAACTGCAGTTGGACATGGCTTAAGCCGCAATTGTAAGTGCTGTGGCTGACGAAGACACGCGCCCTTCGCGAGCGACCCACTGGATTGCTTTTGATTAACGTCTTAACGAGTGTCTCAGTGCGGTGTGATTTATGTCTTAATACCCTCTATACAAATTGATAAAAAGAGGGTAGTTTGACTATGTTCAAAATGTATTTTAGAAGCAGAAAAATGCATTTTCATTATAAGTCTTTGATATAAAAAGCATCTCGTTATCCAATCTCAACAAATACAAAGATCTATGAGCAGCAGAAGTCTTTCAAGCTACAGAACATTATCTAGTCGATCACTCTCTATACTCGAGTCTTCTCACTTGCTATTCTACACGTCTTATTGTGTGTGTTTTATTGTGTTTGAGTTGTCTGCAGCTGCAGCTTGTGGCTGCCACATGAGTGTTTTTTGCTTGATTTATGATTACAGCAGTTTTAAGATGTGTTTTTTTTTGTCTATTTCGGCATGTCAAAAGATTTGGCACGCATTGTACTGATTAGTTAAAAGATTCATTGTTCAAGCTGGAAGCTAGAACAATTTCATTAGTTAACCACAATGACCTTATGTAATGCTATGAATTGACAACAAACAGATTTAGAATAGAATCGAATGTTTAAGGCGCAAAGAGTATGACTGATCCCATCCGGGTGTAATTTCCCAAACAAGTTATTTATTATCCGGCATTGTCAGCGCTTTTCAGAGACAAAACACGCAAATGTATGTAAATACTTTGAGTAACAAATTAATAAAAAAACATTCCAAAATATTCCTCTGATGGCTAAAATAAATATAAGTTTTTGTTGTTTGTTGTAGTGTAAGCCCCAGCGGCGAAATGTTTTTAATGTCTACCAAAGAAAAAAAACTGACTGAATATTAATTTCGACAACTAATCAAAATGCTTATTAACTGACAAGTTATAATTATGACTTAATCGACATCACTCTTTCGACTTAAATCGCTAGAATCAACGATCGTCATGTTTTCTAACAACGTATACGCAATGTTAGCCCGCAGCTAATATTTGTGAAAAAAAGAAAACAACCCAAACCAAAACCTCTCTTGTATATCAATCAATTTCAAAGAGATGTGCTGTTGATTCTTATCTCTTCGTCTTCAATTTGGCTCCCCACATGGTGCAAACACCTAAAAGGTAAAGTAATGTGAGGTGTGCAACAAAAACAACATTAACAAAAATAAGATGCAAAAACGTCAGAAAACGCACTTTAGATTTTTTTGAAACACACACTTATTGCGTACGATGATTTGTGTAGACGGCTCGGGGCTAAGAGTTATATGAAATATTACGTTCATATGAACGGACAGCAGCTGAGGTCGCAGCAAAAACAGTCGGCTTTAGACTCAACCACGCATGAAAACTCTTTGTTCAATCAACGATGTGCTTAGTTAACTTTTGAATTGTACTTAAGCCTGAACGTGCTCTTTGGTTTCTTCTACAGGTTAGTTGTTGGGTTGGTTGAAGAAACTATTGCCTACTTTTAGCTGTTTGATAAAATTAAGACCTGACGTTTGGTTGGTTTCTGAGCTAAACGAAGCTTTTTCTAACTTCTTATTGTGTCTCGAATGAATTAATTGAGTTAAGTTGATTAATACTATAGCAAATTGTCTTGAGCTTTAACTAGGGTAAATAAATACATCATTAGCAAAGACTTATAGTGGGATCTGAATATTAAGATTTCATTTATTATTTATTTAAGAGTTTAACTCCTTTGATTGATGATCTAAACTTCCTTATCCGAATAAGATTAGACATAATATTGCAAGCAGTTACTCTACAAACCAAGACACACATTTCGTTTGTTTAATTATGGCACATTATCTGCAAAATAATAAATAGTTTAACCACAATTAACCTTCTTAACTTTTAAGTGATTGCAAATAAATCAAAATCTTTTATAAATAGCATCGAGATAGCAACAGCCATTGCCAGTTGGGGATTTTGAATCAAAAACGAAGCGCGAGCCAAATCGTGTATTTATTTGTTGTCATTTATTCCCCGATAGATTTGTGGAGAGCGGCCTAATCAGTTCGGCTCATTAGCTTAGACTTTTGTTTAAAACACGGGGGTATAAAGTGTGGAAGGGTGGGATTTGCTCTTGTAATTGATTTTATGTTCTGTAGAGGCTCGAAAAAATTATTTCCATAAAACCAAGGTGCAAACAAGCAACAAGCTATTAAAAATCAATTAAATGATTACACAGCGTTTCAATTAAATACACTGATCTACAGACAAGCAGATTATTGATGCATTATCTGTGTGTGTGTTTGTGTGTGTTTTGTCTTGAACCATTATTCATAATGCCTATGGGCGGCTTTTGTCACGCAAATGCTGTTAAACACTGACTGCTTCTACTACTTATTGTGGCACAGGAAGCCGCTGACTGCGCTGCGCGTTTCAATTAACAGCACGCCAGTGTTAAATTCGATGGCAACAATGTGGGTCGCGCGCCATGAGAGCCCTGTAGCTGACAGGCACTTGTCAAAAACTAATCAAAATAAATAATACGTGTCAAACATGCTGCGCTGATGTTGAGAAGCGCAGTTCAGCTAAACAAAAATGAAAAAGAAATAGCAAAAAAGCACACTAAAAACCACAAAATTAAATAATCCAATGTTTACAATCTCTTTACAAATTTTAACCTTGGCCTTACACACAAACCGCAGACACACAACACACACACCATTATAGCAATCACATTTAAAGCCAAAAAAGCATCGAAAATTCGAAACAATGTCAGAGAGCTTATCTTACTTATCTTTTGATCCAAACACACATAGAGACAGACCTCTTACAGAGTATTAATTAGCTAGGCCATTGACACTGCTTAGAACTTTACAGAAATGAAATTTGTGGCCAGACATAGTGGCGGGCAATCGAGAACCTTTTGTTTGGTTTGATGTTGAATGCGTCACGTGTTAAAACGAGTTCTCAACTTGGCAAACAACAACAGCAACACTAAGAAAAAGATGCCAACAAAAGATTATAGAGAGAAAGAGATTTTTTTTAGCATTTGCATTTGTACAAATTAACTTGAATGGCAGATAAATAGGTATAAGCATTTAAATTAACAAGTTTTTCTGATTCTCTATTCTACCGCTAAGTGCTTAAACGGGTTGACTTGGACCTCGATCAGCAATCATCTATTTCTATGAACTAGATTTGTCACCAAAAAATATGAATGAAAACATGCTTGGCATAGACAATCAACAAACAAGTTTAAATTAACAAATTGCGTGAAATTGACCGTCAATTAATTAAACATTTTTCAATGCTTCCATGCAAAAGTTCAAAGAGTCAAAGTTGCGGCACGAGCTTTAATGCAATCAACGCTCCAACAAAGAGGTGCCAAAATGTCTAAATGCGAAATTATTACTAACCCCAAGCGTTTTGGACATCATTTGGCCATCCATAATTATTGCCTGTTTTTTTTTTGGTATTTTTTTGTTGACGTTATAAATGCTAATTACTGAGTTAAATAATGATTTGATTCAGCTGAGTTGGTTGTGTCTTGTTTTATAGTCGCTTGCCTGCTCGATTATTTTTGCGCCTAATTTGCATAATAAATTCTGTTGGCTATTAGCCAATTAAATGTTAACATCGCAGACTGTTTTTAAAGCGCGTGGCAAAAACAGCGAATATTCAGCAAAGATATAGATTGTGTATCGGCGAAGTGACATTTAAGATTGCATTTGTTAGAAACTTCTTTGTCAGTTGTCATAAAGTTTGCTATAAAAATATGATTGGCTAAATGCGGAGGCGGAAATACTTAATGCTTTTGTGCATTTGCTCGTGAGCAGCCATTTAAATACAATTTATTGAAGCACTTTTATATCACACGAATGCTCAACAACATTCAACACAAGTTTGTCTATCTACATGCTCATAGACTCATCATTTAAAAAGTATTTTGCTCCAGCTTGGCTATTTTTGTATACTAATTAAGTAAGTGTATTCGCGCATTCGTTGTGTTGGCCAATTGCTATAGTTTATGCGTAATTAATTGAATATTTATGATGGCAATGTGAAGTTTGCTGTTTGCTGTTGGTGAATGTGTGTGCGGAAATATGTCAGTTATTTACGATTCATTGTTGTCGACACTTGACAGCAATCACTTATAAGTGGCTGACAGGAGCACTCGAATATGTTTGTAGCTAATTTTGTTGGATAAAGAATTTCAAACGCTTTTCAGTCAAGGCCATGGCGCTTGCAACATCTGCAGCTTTAAATTGTGAAGTTTTTGTTTTTAAGCTGCTTTGTTCAATTTTTAAATCTTTCGGATTCTGCAGTTATTGTCAATTTATGCTTAAGACATTCGCAACTTAATTTGGCCATGCGTTGTTTAGTATATGTCAAAAAAACACCAAAAGCATTGTCGTTCCTTTTTGTTTTGGTCGTCAATTAAAATGTTTGTTTTTATTGAAAACAATAGACAGAAGCAAACGCTCGTTGTCTTTGCTCAGCCATGCAAATTTAAAATCTTTAGTAAGCTGTCGTAGATTTTACATCTTATTCAAATGCAAATACACCGAACCGGCAGCATCAACAGCAGCAGAATTTATCAATTGATTTTTGTGGACATGGGAAATGCTTCATGTTTATACCTCGCACTCTGCTAGCATAGGGTGTCCAAGTTCTTTAACTTAAATCTTTCATTGGCGTTTCAACAAACATTTGACATTTTTTATAGCTTCCCAATTTATGTTTGATTAGTGTATAGGGTATCTGCAAGTCGTTCACTCTCGACACAAAACCACTCTTAGTTATTTTAATCTTTTAAATGTTTGGTTATTGCTCTTATCGCTAATTTTATCGTCGTAAACGATCTCAAAAACACATGGCTTGGATAACAGGTCGTACACTTAATTATCTCTATACGAATTAACACTAGGAACTATTGTCACGCCAGCACGCTCGGATCATAATTATTAAATTAGGCGTTGCTTAAGCCAACTGGCAAGGTTAATGATCATAATTTGGTTGGATAAGCTGATTGCTGCTTCTTTGTTTTGGCTTTCCACTTGCTTGCAATTGGGGCAGATTTTCAAATTCGTTTAGCTAATGATGCGACACTCTTCTTTTGGGTACAAAAATAAGCATCGGTTCGGATCGAGTCATGGCTTACGGCTTTTGAATTGGTTTTTGATAGTTTTTTGCGGACCGGTTCTATCGATTTTTGTTGTAAGGGGATTGTCAACTATGCTAATTTAATGCGACTTTATTTTTGGTTCCGGAGTGCAGCGCTCAAACAGTTCAAATGACGATCAACATTCATTTTGTATTAATATTGCCATTAACATAAATAAAATGGGCGATATTCTTAAGCTGCCATTATATTCATGCAATTCAGCTTAATAAATCTGCCACGCCCAAAAGACGGATTTATGAACCAATTCTTAATATGTTTAATTCTTGTTTCGATTCTTGCCGTTTTTAATTTTTATGTCAGTCTGCAAAATATTGAAGCAACTGTCAAGTTATATGATACGATGCGTCGTTAATGGCAGATTTATTATTGTTTAGATTTTCGATTTAAATTTAAATATATTCCACAACACAAGTCGTTATTGATTGCTTTTCAACTATTCTAATATCCGTAAAAATATCAAAATAAATAAAAAGCATCGAATAACAAATATTTTACTGCTGTTTCTAATTTATGTTTGGCGATGACACTCAATACACTCAATCAGCTAAAACTCACAACAAGTGAAAGGCAAGTCGAAAATGATGTCACACAATTAAAAAAGAATCGGTTCTAACTTATTCTTATTGAACCAATTCGAAGGCATTAACTGTGTAATGGCCTTGACGCCAATTTAATTAGATTGGCTGCATTTTTAGAGCCACAAGTGGCAGCTTGCCAGGTGAATGTGTTTTCCCACACACATTCGGCGAAAACGAACTCTTTTTTGGTTAACGGAAATGATATTTTTTTTGTATTGCCCAAAGCCGTTAAGTTGTTGCTTGTTTGTTTGTGCCAGAGGTCAAGTGAGCAGACAAACAATTGGATGGGCAGACAATCTCCACACAATCTCTTCACATGATCAAGTCAATTTTATGCTTATCAAAATCAAAACATTTTGCAGCAGCTTTGCTTTGCCTTTCTATTAGTGGCCTGAAACATGTGAAAAACCAATAAAGCCTTTAAATTGGTTAACAGATTTATGGTTAAGAACTTTGCACAACTTGACAACGGCTACACTTAATACAAAAATATTTGTCTTACAAAATGTTATGCAAATTGGAGCGAATCACACAGCGGCCAAAACAAAAGACTTAGGCAACGAACTTCACTTGAGACACGAGCCGTGCCAAGCACTAAAAGAATACAGCACGCACTTAAGAGAGGATCAATCTAGAAAGAGAAAAATCAAGCTCACTCCAGTTATACCCTGTAAACAGTTAAAAGGGGCTAAAAGGAATATGTTTGTTAAGGCAATACATTGAAAATTAAAAAAATTTAATTATGATATTATCATTATTGTTTAATCAGTCAGATCAACAGACCACAGAATATCTTCAAGCCATGCATATAAGTTCAATCTGCTTTTGTTTTGAATTTGGATGTCTTTAGTGCTTGACTTGGATGTGTCATGCGATTTGACGTGACGACACCAAAGTGATTGGCGATTGTGGATTGTCTTCTCTGTCTACTACCAATATATTTGGCAGATGCTTCTGCTCAGTTAAGAGACATGTGTGACCACTTCTAGCTAAGGTTTCTATCAAATATCGCTATAAATTTAATTTAAATATTGATTTGATTTTGTTTGATGTTGTTAATGTTGTTGCCATGCTTCTTTTAGCTTCTTATTTATGTTGTTGGTGTTACTTTATTTAAAACACCGTTTTTGTGTGTTTTATCGAGTTTGTTTTTTTTGGCGGTCGACGCTGTGACGCTGCTGCTGCTGCTGCTTCTGCTTCTGCTGCTGTTTCTCTTTAGACCCACATAGCGAACCGAACTGAAACTGAACTGAACGAACCAGCAGAAGCTGATGTAGTATAAATTTCAAAGAAACTGACCAGCTCATCATCATTTGTGATTTGAACTTCTTGAGTGTAAATTGCTCGTGCGCTTTTGGACGAGAAATTTTTCAATAATAACCAAAATATTATAAACAAATTTGCAAAATGGTATGTGATCCTTACAGGAATAACGAATGAATACTGGGTGCAAAATTTTTTATCAAGGACATTTCAAAACGAAAAAAAAAAACAGTGACAAGTGAAAATGTACATATTTATTTGTATTTGTATGAATGTTTAATACCCAGAACAATAATTTATGTAGAGTGTAAACTCCCAACTCAAGTGAATATATAATTTGCAAACCTGACAGCCTTAAGTGGATACTTCGAAATTCCATTGGCACTCAGACTATAGACAACAATAACTTAACAAACCGAACTTAAAGTCGAACAGGATTTATTCAATAAATATTGTGTATAAACAAACAGAAACAATTAAAAAGTTTTATAAGTGAAAGGCGCAACAAAAGAGCAACTGCATTAAGAAATTAAGTGATATGATAAATATTTCGTACCAAGAGTAAAAGATATTTAAAAGTTGGCAAAACAAAAAAAAAAAAAAAAAAATCAACGAAAACTACACAGTAGAACTCTAAGTTATTGCTTGATTGATTGGCTTCAGTTTTAACTCACACCTTCTTTATCGTTCTTCACTTTTTAGAAACTGTTTGTTTTTATCGCTTTGGCTGTGCTTGGCTGCGCTGCTGCTGTGCAGGTTCCTGACTCTGCCACACAGGGACCCAATCCTCAGGACATTGCCACACCTGAACCTGAGTACATTGATATCGAGGAGCCGGCACCAGCTGCCCCGGCGCCACGCCCAGTTGCTGCTGCAGCCGCATCACGATTCGTCGCTCAGCCCATTCAATCGCAGCCTCGGCCCATTGCTCGCCCAGTTGTAGTTGCCCAAAACTTTGCCTATGCCCAGCCTCAGCAGCTGCAACAGCGTGCCCAGTATCTGGCTCCTCTGCCCCAGCATTCGCAGCCACAGCAAGTGCAACAGCATGTGGCAGGACATTCGTACAGCAGCCAGGATGGCTATCAATATCGTCGTCCAGTCTATGTAAGACGCTTCTATCGTCAGTTCCGCTATTAAATATGGGCGTCTAGCAATTAATCTTGTCTATTTAATACATCTTAAATTCTTAATGAATCTTTTTGTTTTTGGATTTGTTTTTTTTATTCACATACGCCAAAAATATGATACATTCTCTTCGCATTTCCCTTTTTCCGATCCCGATCCTTTTAACTTCTACAACTACTACTATCTGCACACCTGGAACTGCTAACGTTTAGCATTAACCAAGCACACTTACTTCTCAGCACTAAAATCTATTATCCAAAACTATCGCATCCTAATCAATGGCGTTGTTGTCTTTTCCCACGAGCTAAGCTACAAACAAAAAAAAAAAAAAAAAAATGTACAAAGACACAAATGAGGTTCGGAAGACGATGAAAATGAAATCGAATCAAAGTATTTAGTTATTGTTGGATGGCAAACATAAATGAATAAAGATAAATTATTTGTAAAACGAACAAAAAACACCGAAATACTTCATGAATATATGAATACTATAAAATGTTTTGTTGGTTTTGGCCAAGGTCTTTAAATGATACGCTTTATTGAAGCATAAATTTAATTATAGTATTCACAGCTCATCAAAAGATACACAGAGATTGAAATGTGTGCCCATAGTTCGTTCTGAATTTTACTATTAAAACGCTGAGATCTTCTGACCAGTAGCGAAGAGTACAAAATCTAAAGAGTGTGCAGTTGGTTAGAAAAACTTTCTCTCGTGATGTCGCTGCTGGGATCCTTCTAGGTTTTGCCTTGTTCTGCCTTTGCTTCAATAATTGTGCAGATAGTTTGGTTTCAGCTGCCCTTGCGCCCAGCGGTCCGTCAGGTTACCTTTGGCAACCAGGAACGGTAAGTTTTTTCTAGTATATTTTATATACTCAGTACACTTTCGGAATTTTTGTGCATCTTTGCATACCTGTTGGCAAAATTGTTGTCTGTTGTCATAGACTGCGGTATACTATAGTATTCTATACTATTTGTAGATACCTTTTTTAAAAGGGAAAACAAGAGTCCTGATTGCAAAGGGGTATGGATGCAGCTTTTAATTCGCTGGTTGCCGGTGGCCTAAAAATGTTTCCAGCTGCGACTACATGAGACGAAAAAACTCTTTTGAAAGCTCTTACCATTTGCAGTTTGTTGAGATTCAATTCTTTTGCCAGTAGTTACTCATCATTAATCACGACACATAAAGACCCAAAATACCAAAAAACATATGTTTTTTGTGTACTTGTTTGTGTCGCTGAAAAGTAAGTACCGTTTTGCATACGGAAGCTGTTGTTTATTTAGCAAAACACAGACTTAACAAGCTCGCATAAAAGCGCAATTCTTCTTAGAGAGTGAAAAAGACTATGCGCAATTTTAATGTTCTATTTATGTATATAAATATATTGCAATTTATAATAGGGATTTTTTTTTATTGGTTTTACCTCATTGGAATACACAAACAAACAAGTTAATCCACTAATTTACTTTCAAATAATATATTAAATTAACCGGTTTACGATCTAATGATATTCTACACTTGACTTCTGCTATATCGTCTTCGAAAGTGCAAACAAATGAGCCAAGAAGCCTTTCTGGCTGTTTGGGTTGTTATTCATTTAGAGCTATCTAGACATAGTGCAATTGATTGATGGTTTGATTGCGTTTTCTTTGGCATCGATATATGTATGTGTTGTTAATGGATGCTGAATAGGCGTCATGATTACTGTAAGACTTCCGTGTTTGGAACTCACTGAGATAATTATAAGCCTTCTACTTTTGATTTATTATCGTTACAATCGTTACAATTCAAATGTCAATGAGTTTATGGTTCATCAATGATTGACACATCTCAATGGGATTTAATGGATTTCAAACGGCAACAAATCGTGAACGGTTTTTTTTGGCATTGTGAATGTATAATATACTTGAACCGAAACTGTTATACTTGCAGAAATGTGTTGATAAAGCATATTTTTAGGCTAATTTAAAACTGGCCTAAGAGTTGGCAACACTTTTGAGTGAGTAATTATGCTTAAATCTATTGTTGAACTGATTTAAAATATATTTACAGAACAGCAAAGTAAGCAATTGATCGATGTCAATCGATTTTCAGAATTTCGTGTCATAGTAAGGATTGTTTAATATATATAAGGTTAAAGTGAAGTTGTCTCATTATTCCTTTAATTAAAATATATTGTTGAAATGACATGTGTAAAATACCAAAACCGTGGATTCTATTCTGAGTCGATATAGAACACTTGTAATTTGCATGCATCTCATTTGCTTATAAGTATGCTATAGTTTAAGAACGTGAGGCTAAGGAATGTTATAAGTTCTAGGAGTTTGTGAATGAATTTTATTTACAAACTTTAAAAACAAATCCGATTTATTAATCAATTTTGTTTGAAATTTGAATAAACCAGCTTTGCATACAACTTTTATGTGCAGGCACCATTCATACCCCTGATTTATTGATGTTCAAGCTACCTTTCACATTTTTTCTGATCAAATTCTTGCATAAAATAATCAAATAGTTCGAAGAATAACAAACCAGTTTCCAAATGAACAGAACTAGCAACTAGAATAGGGAACTTAAACGAGTTATAATTAATGGTTTGTATGTTTCAGTTTTTAACGATGCTTCCCAACAGCAGTATCAATTGCAAATCGAAAACGTTTAAGGCATTAATAATTTAACTTATCTAATTTATTTGGCTATCAAATATGAATTTAACTGGTTGTGCAGCAATCGTATAATTTGGTATTAAATGATGCATAAAATCAATTAGCTTTGTCAACCAGATGCCGCCAACAAGTGTCATCTATTATTAGTGAAAGATCGTTATTCATTTCCTTTTCGCATTTGGTTCACTTTCACACTTGAGTGTGGGCGTCAGCGGTAGTCATGGCGTTTTCACACCTTTTTGGCATAAACAATGACCAACGTCTGTGATTGCTGAACAAGTGTATTGGCCATAAATCATCAGCTTAAGCCATAAAGTATCAACTTGTTTTGGTTTCAATTACTCACGCGAATTAACAAATGAACAAACAGTTCAATAAATCAACAAAACAATCCGCTTCGAATTTTGGACAAACCCATCACGATCTCAAGCGTTTTTTTTTTAACTCTTTTGTTGTGGGTGTTAAATATCGTGCAGACTCATAGACAAACGGGCAATGAATGAATGAAACTGCTTCCATTTTGGAGTGTTTTGGTATAATATACATTTAGTGGTTTTTGATAATGTGTAATTAAGTTGTCATGGCACTCAATCTCAAACTTTTAATCTGCGAGCTCAATGACTTACACAGGTCTACAAAATATGACCTTTTTTGTTTATATGAGAGGTGGGAGTCGTAACGATCTTCCGTATAACGTCATTTGAGAAAAATTTTGGTAATCCAGGAAAGTTTTCAGAATTGAATATCTCTCTAAACTGACGTGCTACAACCGTCTTTATGATCTTAAATTAAAGCATTAGCCAAACACTTTAGAATCCACAAATATGGGATCATAATCATTTCACAAAAACACTTCGAAATCGATTACGATATCTCATAAAAAAAATGGGTGTTCAAGTGTAATATTTCCCCACAGGTGCAAGTTAAAAATTTGATAAGATTGATTTCTATTTGTAATATGTATATGTCTTAAGTGATATAAATATACAATTGGGCAATTTACAGATATAAATTAAACATTGCTTTAAGTAATAAATCGTGGCTAATCGAGTGGTGCTCAATAGAAGAAGGGCTTGGCGGGTGCATCGTAGTGATAACCATCGTCATGGTGTGGTTCAATTATCTCCTGTGGAGGCAGATAGCTGCTATACGGTTCCAGTGGTGCAGCATATGAAGGGATTGGAATTTTAAACCTTGGACCCAGCGGGGTAGGTGGCAAGTAGTGGCTCTTGGGTTCCTCGTAAGATACAGGTGCGGGTGGCAGGTAGGCAGCCTTGGGTGCAATTGGTGCAGGTGGCAAATAGGCAAGCTTGGGTTGTACAGCTGGCAGGTAAGCTAGCTTGGGTGTTGCAGGTGGCAAGTAGGCAAGGTTGGGCGGTGCAGGTGGCAAGTAGGCAAGCTTTGGCTGTGCTGGTGGCAAGTATTCAGCTTTGGGCTGAGCTGGTGGCAAGTATTTAGCTTTAGGCTGAGCTGGTGGCAGATAGCTCAGCTTTGGCTGCTTTGCCGGCAGCTCAAAAGGTATGCTGGGTGGATCATAATTGTAACCAGAATGATGATCATCGTGATGGTGATGATGATCTTCGTGATGATGATGATGATCCTCGTGATGATGTTGATGATCCTCGTGATGATGATCGTGGCCAAAAAGATGGGAAACATCAGCGGCTACCAGTGCCAAACTGAATATAGCAAGCACAAGGATTTTCTAAAGGAAGAAAGAAAGATAAAATTCGATCAAATCTGAGTTTAAACTTTGCATTTTTTCAATACCAACCATTTTAATGTTAAGCAATTCTAAAACAACGTTCTCGATAAGATGATCGCTCTGCAATGATACAGTTTTCGCCAAGTGCTTCTTTATTTATACAATGAGCATGAATCGACCGCTCAATAGAGCGAACTGCGTCTCCAACACAGTCTCCGATTCAGTTTGACCGTCTCTCTGATTTGTGGTAACGCCGACGCCGACGCTGTCAGAAGCTGCTGACAGCTCACGGCAATGCGAGGTTATGCTTTTTTCTCTCACCCCTCGGTCAGCTGGTATTCCCATTTAGCATTATATTAATTCTATTTGAAACTTCCAATCGCCTTATACGATAAGCCTTTGTTTTTGCCTCTGCATGAAGCGGACATCAAACCCCGGATCTGCACTTAATTATAAGCCTGCAGAATAAGCCATATACGAAAAAACTAAGGCAATGTTGTTTTTAATACTCTAACAAAGGGTATTACGAAGCGTGTAACGAATTAATGAGTTCATTAATAACGAAGGGTAGTATGTAATGTGTAGCAAACTAATGAGTGTTTTAAGCCCCCATTTAACTATAATAAATATAGTTCTTACTGAGCCTGACTAATTGGTTTGTTTATTAAATATCAGCTGACATTAAATCAGCCATAAACTGAATGCATTAATTTATTCCTACTTAATATCTTAATAAGTTAAAATCATGGTGTCATGGTATAACATATTAATTTCCGTTAGGGTATTTACATGTTCGACACCTCTAAATAGTTTTTGTTTTATCGCCAATGGCAATAAACTCTTCATATTTAAAATGATTTTTTAAAAACAATGTTTTTTTATTGGCTCTGTACATACTTGAAGAGTGTACATTTTGTTGATTTTATACTGGCCCCACTCGATTTTATTTTAAGCCAATATCGAGAGCCAGTACCAGTTTATCTCGGCCGGAAAGAGCTCAACACTGAAGATACAAGACTAAAACTTTGGCTTAATGTTTTAATAACAGAAACTAAAACAGAAACATCTTGGCAGTTGCTAAAAACTAATCAATATCCCGCATTCATTATTCAAACATCAATTTTATAATTATATAGCAAGTGCTGAAGACGTTGAATATCAAACTGAAACCGAAATTTAAGTCGATTAATTTTTCAGCATAGCGCGTGCTTTGGAATTTGAAAAAAAACAACTGAGTCAGCATTTTATTGAACTCTATTGTTTTGATAGACAAAAGTGGTCGCTGTCTGGGCCATTTCCCAGCTAAATGCATTTATCGAAAGCTAATTTGACTACTGCAGCGAAAGTTGGCTTCTGTCGATTACTAATTGGCTTAAATGGCTTTCGCTTAATTAGCCTGAAGTCGCTGTTGAAAGATGCATTAGCAACTTAACAAAAGCTGACGCTGATAACTTTATTTCACACAATGATTTATTATGGATTAGGCGCGAAGTGATAATAAAATTATATTGCAGTTTGTGACAATTTTGTGTACTGGTTTTTTCAAAACTATGCGATAGTAAACGTGATGGATTGGATTGCCTTTGAAGAACCAGTAACATAAATTATTATAATTAATATTTAAATATGTTTAATGACTTTACAAATTTTCATCAATACATTTAAGATTGAATAACAAATGACCTTGTTTTGCCGTTCATCTCATATATAATGTTAATAGAAACATTAAAAGATCAACTTTCAAAGTTTTCTGAAGATTATATAATTATAAAAAAACGCGCTTTAATATACAAAACGCTTCTTAATATACTATTAATAAAATAACTCATGCAAAGCAAGCAGTTTATTTAAACCAACTAAGCAAGTGGTTTTTATAATTTGTACTTCATACTGGCAATCCTGGCAATGAAATCCTTACAAAATTATGAATTTATTGTATTGTTATCGATGCTAAGCAAGTGTAGGAATTTTGAATTCAAAAGGAAGTTTCGAGGTTGGTTAAAAAATGTTGTAAAAATTTGATTAGATATATAAAGGTGAAACTTGATATAAGAAAAAATACTAATACTGATTTTTATAACTTTCAAAATTTTCAGAAAATTACATTAAATTATTCTCCAACTCTATGAAGTGGTTAATTATTATTATTTTTTTATTTTTCAAAATTTCTTAAGATTTAATGAATTGCTTATTAAATGCATTTTTTTAACTAAGATCCTTCCTTGGCAACCTAGAGTCTGAAGCGGCGCATTGGCTGATTGTAATGGAAGCCAGAACTGGCACGACCCGATGTGGAAGACAGGGGTGCGGAGTGGCTCGTAGGGATATCATAAGATTTAATGGGAATATGTGAGTAAGGCTCTGATCGAGACAAATGTTGATCCGATTGAGCAGATGGTAAATAATGTGATTCCGGCTGAGAAGGGGGCAGACGAGAAGACTTCGGTTGAGGAGGAGGCAGGTAAGAGAACTTTGGCGGTGGCAGATAAGTTTCCTTAGGCTCTGAGGGTGGCAAGTACGTTGCTTTTATTGCTGACTTTGGTGGTGGCGGTGGCAGAGTTGCTTTGATCTTGGGCGGCAAATACTTGATTTGTGGCTGAGCAGCTGGCAGATAAGTTTTCTCCGCTTGAGTTGGTTGGTCGAGAGGCACGTAATGTAAGCGTTGCTTCTGTGGTGCCAAGTACTCAGACTTAGGTGATTTCACTGGTGGTTTTGGAGGTGATGCAGGTAGACTGGGAGCCACTTTAGGAGGCCGAGACTTGGTTTCTGGCTTAGCTGCTAGCAAATAAGCATTGCTGGGCTTGGTTGGTGGTAAATAATCTGATTTGGATGCTGGTGGTGGTGATGCTGCAGCCGAATATTTGTAGCCACCGGGCGTATCGAACTTGGCCTGGAGCTGACGAAGTCTATCAAAATGCACATCGACATGAACTCCATGATGATTGCGATGGGGATTGTAAGAATTGCAGTCGGAATGGCTGTGGAAGTCCTCTTGGTGTTGGTGGTGCGAGTGTTGATCATGATGGTGAGGATCATACTCCGAGTGTAAATCATGATGATGTGAATCATAGTGCGAGTGTTGATCTTTATGGTGTGGATCATAGTGCGGGTGTGGATCATGATGGTGTGAATCATAGTGCGAGTGTGGATCATGATGATGTGGATCAATGCGCGAGTGCAGATCGTGGTGGTGTGGATCGTTGTGCGAGTGTGATTCGTGATGGTGATGATTATGTCCACCACCATAAGAGTGGCTGACGTCAGCATGACATATAGCCACAAGGCCCAACAGGATGCACAAGGTTTTCTAGGCAATAAAAGAAAGTTATGGTAATTTTGTATCCACAAAAAGTGGAAATTGATTTAATTACCATTTTTGGTGTAAGAAACTATGTTGTGTTGCCGTTCAACAGACAACTTGGAGTAACGGTTTTATCTATTGACGTTTTGGGTTTTATACTACCTCGATGCAGCAGCTCTGCAACTTCTTTGGGAAAAATTAATAATTGTTGTTTTTCGTCGTCTGTTTTCTGTTTTCGTTAGAGACAAAAGGCCAACGCATAACTTGCCTACTTCACACTTTTCTTTTACGTTTTCGTGAGCCTAAAGCAGCTGGGGCAGTCCAATTATCGATTGAGTTCATATCTACATATTTTGGGGCAAACCATTAAACGAAATTGTGAAAAAAACAAAAGCAATCAACTCATGAGAGCGGAATAAATAGGGAAATTTCAGTTTATCACACAATTTGATTGTGATTGATTGTAATATAACGCTGTAGATTAACAAACTTTATGATTTATTTAACATAAGTTGCACATTATATAATACCAAAACGACTAGGTAAACGGAACAAACAGAATTGTAGGTCAAAACAGTTAACAAAAGTGGTTGGGTTAGATGTGGTGCAGCCTAGAACAGGAAGGGCTCGGCGGGTGCATCATAATGATAGCCAGGCTCTGGATCTGGGACAACAATGGGTGGCAGATAAGTGGGTGCAGGCGTTGGTGCTGGCGTCGTAGTTGTTGTTGTCGTTGTAGTGGGTGGTGGTGGTGGTGGTAAGTAAGTGGGTGCCGGAGTAGGTGCAGGCGTCGTTGTAGTGGTGGTGGTGGTTGTAACTGGAGGTGGTGGCAAATATGTGGGCACTGGTTTCGGTGGTGGTGGTGGCAGATATGTGGGTGCCGGTGTGGGTGGTGGTGGTGGCAGATAGGTGGGTGCCGGTGTGGGTGCAGGTGTTGTTGTTGTGGTGGTGCTAACTATCACAAATGGTAAAACTGGCTTGGGATAATCATACCCATAGCCATGTTCCTGTTCCTGTTCCTGCTCATAATGCTGCTCCAATTGTTCGAGTGGTAAATGCGAAACATCCGCAGCAGCCAAAGCCAGCAGGCAAGTAGCCAAAAGGAAGCTTAAAATAGCTCTCTACAAAATGTATAAAATAAAAAGATGCTCGCTTGGTGACAGATCGGATCAGTCAGATTTGTTTATTATACGTACCATGTTACACCTTGAGCTCGAAGACGATCAATGATTGTCGAAAATCAACGGCACCTTTATATTTATAGTCACATTTCTATAATTTAGCATTGACAACACCGTCCATGTCCATGGATCAAAAAGCCAATTTTTAAATATTTAAATCGAATTGTTATATCTCGATTATTATATTGATATACATACATGTATATAACATTTGTATTCTTTGTTCTTCTTTATTTGTTGCATTGTTGTTGTCCAATCATTATGCATTATTTATCTATCAACATCTTTGTTGGAATGCGTTGACAGCTTTGTACCCCATAACACGTGAGCAAAATGGGTGAGATGAACAACGGGAAAACATGAGAATGGCACGCATCAATAGAAATATGTGTTGTAGTCTTACCGAAAACTATGTGCTATAAATATCGATACTTATCGATTTCCTGCATTAACTAATAATCTCAGGAGCCACAATTAATATTTGGCAATGATTCACTTTTCAATGCTCCTGAGTTAAGGGCAAAATTCAACACAAAATCTCTCATTCGTCTGGTACGGGGCATCTTCAAGTCTATCACACTCACTAATAGTGCTTCCGAGCATCGCAACTTCATAAAGCGTGCCCAAAAGACAACTGAATTCTTGTTGCCATTGTTATTGCGGCTGCTTGTTGTTGTTGCGCTTCTAAGTTATGGCTTGGCGTTGTAAGCGCACCGCGCTGTCTGTCATAAATCATTTAGACTTCATTTATAATAATTACGGCAGCTCAAGAAGTTAAGGTGGTCAAGATTTCATGGCCCAACCAAACAATGAAATTGTCTCTTTGAGCCTGAATATATTTTATGGCTCTTAAAGTACCGGAAGTGTTGCGGAACAAGTACTTAAGACTCTCATCAAAACTCGACTAGCAATATACAGACACACATTAAGGGTGACAAAGGTAAACAAATGCTCAAACGATATGTAAAGCATTTTTAACAGCTAACTTTTATGTTTTGAAGTCACGAAAAAGTCAAAGATGAAAACGTAGATCGTAGATCTCTTTAAAGCAAACACAAGCAAAGCTGCTCTGCTGGTATCTTGTCTTGTATATCAACAATCACTTATTTTATTATGTTTCTGTTTGGCTTGAAGACATCTTCGTTTTGAGCTAATTAATTTGGGTTGTTGAACTGTCAGCGGCATTGATCGATTGCCAGGTTTTGTGTGCGATTTTTTTTTTGGTGCTGCACGGACTTAATCGCAATTTTTCGGCTATTTATGTAAATCAATAAACAAATTGTGGTCAAATAATAAGTAATTAAATAATTAAAATTTGTGCGAAATTGTCATCAAATTCTAAAAGCTCAAACCGGATTTTAATCAAAGTCAGTTAGCATACTTATTAAAGCGAAGAGGCATATTTGTGTTGGGTTAATATCCATATCATTCTAAGCGCTATCCAAGGCAATATCAAGCCGTTGGATGTATAAGCTAGTAAAAAGTTAGCAAAGAAGCTTCTTATCGGTGTATTCAAATACTTTTGTTTATTGTGATAAGACTTTGGTACAAACGAATAAAAATAAATAACGGCTTAACTCTCGATAAAACTTCTGCTAGGCACTCGATAGGCATATCCATGATCCTTGGATGAGACATAGGGAGCGCTATCATCGCTTGCAGCCGACTCTTCGGGTAGAATCTCGCTTAGCCCTAGCTCTGCATCAGAGGGGGCAACGGGAATTGAGTCCTGTGGAAACTCCTGTCCGGTGGGGAACTCATTATTAAGTTCCAGCTCCAGTTTACTCACTTTGGGCAAATCGTAAACAAAGCCATTGCCCGATTGAACCAGCTGAGAAACATCGGCTACAACATAATTTATACAGAGAGCCACCAACAGAGCCCATATAAACACACGCTAAGAGTCATAATACAAACAAATATTAATAATAACTTAGGTATTTTTTTAGATTTAGGCTTTTACCATTTTATGAATCTTAAAGAATATTAATAACGATTAATGTTTTGTAGCTTCCAGCGAAGTATCTCGCGCTAATGCAGGCTGCGATGTGGGAGCTCAAACTATTTATACTTCTATATGTCGATCGAGTTTTTGTTTATGTGGCTCTGTTTATTAATTGCTCTCTTGCTTTGCGGGCTTTGGATGCTTTTGCTGTGTCAGACTACAATAGTTAGTGTGGCCCTAGACAAATAACCAATCGCTGAAAAAACAAAGCTGCTGGGTAATGTTTGGGGCCATCCAATCGAATCGAAAACAAACGAATTTAAATCTAAGCGCCACATTGTCAAGGTCAAAACTTGTTTGGCTTGTTGAGCGGTCAAGTGTCAGTGCGTTCGATTCTTGTTGTTTCACTGTCTGTGCCTTTTGTCACAACGAATTAATAATTCTATGCATAGACACTCAACTGCCAACTCATTCAACACAGCATCCATCACGTGAATCAGCTCAAACTGTTATAGTTGAATCAATTATGCAGGTAACACAGATTAAGTCTGAATCCGCGTATAAACCGCATCACGCTGTCAAGAGCTTGAGCACATTTCCGTTTTGTTCTAGCTATATTGTCAATCAACGTCAGACCGAGTTCAATTCGTCTCTGTCAACTTTGAGGCTTCTGTCTCTTGCACTCGAGTTGACAACCCTGAACAAAAATCACGCATCACCTTTGACACAAAATATAGGCCAGACAACCTCCCAACTCTTTCAATCTAATGCGAATAAAAGTGATTCAAAAATTAATCAGTTTCTTCAACAAAAACACTCGATAAATTTGACTCCTCTTTGATTTTGGTTGCTCTTATTTCTCTCTTATTCTCTAATTTCCCCCGAAATAAGCCGCATTGGTGTTTGTGTGCGCTCTTGGTGAACATTGGTTTGTGTATCGGATATATGTTGAATAATATACAAAGCATACTTCTAGACTTTTAGCATATGCGAAAAAATCGTAGCATGGAAATTGGCGGCAACAATGGCTTAATCTGCTGAAAAGGGGCGGTTTGCTGAAGTACTGTACTTTCGAAATAAATAGTTGTATTTTTATCATGATAGATTTGTTAAAATTTAATTTGCAAAAAAAAAGTTACTGAATGATTCTTTTTAACATACAATAAATTAAGTGAAAAAAATTTTTTTAATTGTCCCTTAGTTGATGTGAATTACAATATTTTCTGTAGGTCTTTGCTTAATTTTTGCCTTTGCTTGTGATTTTCACCCATTAGAACCCTGAGTGGTATAAGTGAGACACTCCTGTAGAGGGTCATCCAGCTTTAACAAGCCTTACCTAACGCTGTTCACGTTCTTGAAAAATTATTCAAAAAATATATTGTTATTATTCCCTAAAATGATTGCCCTGAAAAATAGTTTTTTATATTTCGATTTTATTTATTTCAAGTGACTTCGCATTTGGCATTCGAAAAAAGGGTCTAATACTATAGGAAAATAGTTTCTAATTGCAACAAGTGCTCATTAAAAGTTGAAAGATGGCTTAGGGTCGTTGGGGTAGTTGTATCCCTCATGACTGTGGTGGACAGGCTCTGGCTGACGGTAGACTGGAGCTTGGTGGTGGACAGGCTCAGGCTTGTGGACAACGGGAGCTGGGTGGTAGACGGGCTCAGGCTTGTGGACAACAGGAGCTGGGTGGTAGACAGGCTCTGGCTTGTGGACAACTGGAGCTGGGTGGTAGACCGGAGCTGGCTTGTGGACAACTGGGGGCAGGTACTCATTGACAACCTTGGGGATCACAGGTTTGGGCTGGTAGACAACTGGAGCTGGGTGGTAGACAGGCTCAGGCTTGTGGACAACTGGAGCTGGGTGGTAGACAGGCTCTGGCTTGTGGACAATTGGAGCTGGCTTGTGGACAACTGGGGGCAGGTACTCGTTGACAACCTTGGGGATCACAGGTTTGGGTTGGTGCACAACTGGAGCTGGGTGGAAGACAGGCTCGGGCTTGTGGACAACGGGAGCTGGGTGGTAGACGGGCTCTGGCTTGTGGACAACTGGAGCTGGGTGGTAGACTGGAGCTGGCTTGTGGACAACTGGGGGCAGGTACTCGTTGACAACCTTGGGGATCACAGGTTTGGGTTGGTGCACAACTGGAGCAGGGTGGTAGACAGGCTCAGGCTTGTGGACAACGGGAGCTGGGTGGTAGACAGGCTCTGGCTTGTGGACAACTGGAGCTGGGTGGTGGACAACAGGGGCCACATATTCGTGAACAGGTTCGAATTTGATAGCGGGCTGGCCGTAATGGTAACCATCTTCCTTCAGAACTCCAGAGTTCTCATGGACAACGGGAGCGGGCTTGTGGTAGACGGGAGCGGGCTGCTCATGTACCACTGGAGCGGGCTTGTGGTAGACGGGAGCGGGCTGCTCATGGACCACTGGAGCGGGCTTGTGGTAGACGGGAGCGGGCTGCTCATGGACCACTGGAGCGGGCTTGTGGTAGACGGGAGCGGGTTGCTCATAGACTACTGGAGCGGGCTTGTGGTAGACCGGAGTGGGCTGCTCATGGACATGAGGCACATCGATGACAAACTGCTTGGCAGGCTGCTCATAATGGTATCCATCTTCATGCAGGTTATCGCTGTGCGAGAACAGATGGGAAACGTCAGCACTGACGGCTGCCACCAAAGCGAAGGCGATAAGGAATTTCTATAAAACGAAATCAATCAATTGATTGAGCTATTAGCACATTGCACACTTCGAAAGGTATTCAAAAGCACATTTAACGGTTGATATTTAACTTCTTTTTATGCTTAGGCTGGCCGCACACCGGAGCCGAAAAAACGTTTTTCCATGTTTTACTGTGTCGCATCTATCATAAAGGCATTGGTTCTTATGGCTGCCCGCACACCGGAGCCAACAAACATAAAAACATTAGAAATGTTTTGCTTGTTTGATTCGGTGTGCGATACTCCATAAGCAAGCGTGTAATTTTCGTCACGAAAACATGTCAAAACATTTTGTTGCCTTTGGTGTGCGATACCAATAAACATGTTTTCTTGTCAGACTGGGAAGACCAAACAAAAACGTTTTGTCGGCTCCGGTGTGCGGCCAGCCTTAACGTTTGATTTGTCTTTTCACACTTTGGTTATCCTCTTTGATTTGCACTGTTTTAATTTTTTGCTTACCATTTTGCTCAGATTCAAAATCACAACACGAAGGTTGAAATATTACTGTGTTGCCGATGAAGATACGACATTATATATACAGCGTCGTCGTCGTCACTTCAGGATCGCTTCGACATTCCGAAAAATAGCCGATCATCGTCAGAGGCAGAATCTTCTCGACAACAACAGTAAAACAGTCGTCATCGGTTAGTGGTTGCCGAGTCGAAAAGTTAACCGAACCTGATTAGGTTGGTTAACTAACCGGCTATGACAACAATACCAATCGACCGACACTCATAAAATTATTCTGCTCGTTCTTTTGGGCATATCCCATAGCGTTATAGATTCAAACACAATGAAAACCGAGATATCAACAGGCAGCCAATTTGCCTAAATAAAACAAAAACGGCTAAAGAAAGTTTTGCACAGTGATATTTCAATACCCTTTCAACCCATAGTATGCAGATATGCTCAAGCTAAAGTGTTCAACTTGTACAAACCTAATGCGTTAATAATATGCTAAGTCATTTTATGTTTTATTATAAGTATATCGATTCAATAAAAGTGTCAAAAATTAAGCCTATGTTCCTGTTTAAGATTTATTGCCCTGATCTTGAGCTTCGCATTTAAGAACATGAACAATGATGCTCTTTATTTTCATCAAATCAAATGTGACGCGCAAATAAAATAATATAAATGGCATTTTATGGTTATTAATGAAACAGCAGATCAACATAAATGGATCGATGTTTTATTTATGAGAGCTTATAGAACCACAAAATAAAATTTGCATGAGCCAAAGTTCCGCTAGACTGTACTCAAATACTCTTACTGATTGAGTGATGCAGGGTCACCAGCTATGAGCACCTCAATTACTCACAAGCAGGTCCAGAGAGTGTTCGGATTTGGTTGCAACCTTCAGATGTAAAAAACACTGGGTCACATACGTATATGCATGCGTACTTGCAAAGGTGTGAAACCAGTTTGAAAGGAAAAAGGGCTCAAAGGCGACCTTTAAACTGGCCAACGCATTCAACACAATTCCTTCTCACATATGAAGACAGCTTTTTGGTCAACAAACTGATTGAAATTTTTGCCAGCTGCTAATTGCTGTCGACGTTTTAACTGTATTCGCATACAAATTATATTTATTGCTGCTTATCAATTTCGTGTTTAGCACGCAATGAACTCAACTTAAAATTGGCCTCGCCAATTCATGGAATCTTAGTATAAGTAAGTAGTAGATGGATGCCACACCAAACTCAAGCTTAATGTTGATCGTTGACGCAGACATAACCTAATCAAGCTTTACTCAATGCTAAGCGAGCATTGAACTAAAATTTAATACGAAGACATAAAGTTTACACATATGAATTTTCATGTTTATGTTTCGGTTTTGTTTTACGCCCAAATATTGATTTATTTTTGTTTTGCATTCTGTGCACCAGAAACATTGTGAAGAGCTGTATAAAATATGTTTTTTTTATATATTTTTCCACATAAAAGAATTATACATTTCGATGTTCCCTCTATAAGAATATCTTTGCAAAACTTTTCTACACTTGATTATCTACTAGCCTTTTCCAGGGTATCAAATAGTCAAACTGTATGTTCTGAGGCATACGTAAATACAAATGTTAAACGGATTTTGACTGAGTAGGAAACAATGCGACTTTTTCTTTCGCAAATGATTGACAAATAATAAGGGAAAATAATTTGTGTACGAAAATAATAATATTTCGTCTAACTTATTATTTCAACTTTTTGGAAACCATCTTTGTGGTTTTTATTGGCAATTCGTTAGCATTAGCTTTTCTAGTCTTCATGCTTAAGTGTTAATCAATGAGTGATACTCACTGGAAATTTGAGTCTGTAGCTGACCGTGAGGCGTTTCTTACTCATCAACATCATTATGATCATAGCTCATTCACTTTTGCTTTCTTAGCCAGCCGCTTGTGTTTCATGCATGGCTGCTTATGAGCTGCTCTACAACAATCTACAATCGGTAGCAGCAGTTAGTTAACTGTATTAATTCTACCCAAGTTTCCGGCATTTAAATGGAAGCCATGTTTGGATTGTAGTTCATATTTAAATAAACGTAGATTACTTCATCACATAGAAGCAGAGATTTTAAAAAAAATTTGTCGCGATTTATTTGAACATTAAATGCCAAACAACATCTAAGAAATGAAACGGTAAACGAGTTTAGGCTGTTAACAATAAATAAAAATCAGGTTAAGAACACATGAGATCTTAAATATTTATAGCTTTGGCAGATGTACAAATGATTTGGAGCAGGATTACATATGCAAATATCGACTCAATTTATATACATATATATATGTATGCAAATTTTTGTATATATTTAATATATAATAATTGTATATAACACCAGAGCCATAAATGGGATTGGTTGTCAGCATCTAAAATAGAGCTTGATCGACACAAAGCCGAGTCAGAACACCCAATACAAAAATCAAGTAAGAGTGCTCTATTCAACACAAAGATCGACTATGAAATACCCTGTAACAAAGCTTCTGCCAATAGCCTTTAGATCATTGCCTTTAGACTGTTCGATATGCTGTTTTCAACGTTTAAACATCCCAATGGTACCTTTTCTACAAGTTTTATTGGATAATAGATATGAATATACAATATACATAAAATACCTATTCAGTGCAACCGGTTCTATCAGTTTTTGTGAAATTTCAAGTATTAAATAAGCATAAATTTATCTTGCACAAGAAGATTAGAAAAGATTCTTGTTCTGTTTGTCCAATTTGGGAGACAATCGGCAGGCTTGACCAAGAATGTTGTCGATAACAAAACGTGCTAATCCGCTTGTTTTAGAACTAGCTAACTAATCAACCAGCTACTATTTTAAATACAAGAATATTTTTAGTAGACTTAGGTTTGGAAGTAACAAATAAAACATCAGACAATTATGATTCAATTCTCATAACAAACGACTAATGAAAAAAAATGATAAGTAGTCTAGCATATTAAGCATACGCAGCATGTACTCAGCTTAGAATAAAGCGCACATAAATTTGAGATCCGCACTTAACATACACTTAACAGCAGATGGTTTGTGTCTTTACTAAGCCTGTTAACAACTCACATCAACTGGTTTTGTATTTACTAATTTATTTAGTTTTGCTTGTCAATTAATTTTGTTCAATTAATGAGCGGCATCAAATTTGTTGAAACATTGCTAAAGCGGTAAGTCAAAGAATATCAATATTTACAGTTAAAGTACTTTATGGCCAACAATTGATTTAATGTGCTGAATCTTGTTACCAAAAAGTATCTTGTTCACATCAATCATGAAAACACCAGTTGAGAATTAAATCAATATATTTTTACTAAGTACTAACAATCTGAATGGCTCTTATAAATATGAAACAAATCTGGAGCATTTTACCAATTCAATTTTAACACTTTGAATAAGCAACATGGTGAGTTAAGTATATTTTAATAGGGAAAGAGATTTTGATTGTGTTTTCCTTAAGCAGCATTTCACATTCGTAGCTGTGGCTGTGTCTATCCTGGCTGCTGTTAGTGCTGCTAACGTGGATCGCGCATATTTGCCACCACAACACGCAACACGATCACAATTGGCTCTACATCGCTTACCATTTGGCCTGGTGCCACCTGCATCCTCTTATCGCCAAACACTAGCGGAAAATACGTTTTTCTCTCCACCTCATCACTTTCAGCCACAGCTGGTGCGCCCGCATAATGTCTACAGGCCAACCAATCAACTGCTGCATCATGCTCAATATAATCCTTCTCGCGGCTATCTGCCACCACAGGAAAATTATTACGGTCTTGATTTTTAAAATGCATGACGTCAGAGGAACGTTAGCTGGTTTACAGTTTAAACCACAACACCAACTATATTAAAATGCAAATTCCCGATTGACAACTTAAAAAAAAAAATAAAAAAACAGTTTTTATATGCAGATTCATTTCAAGTTTATTAGCATTTTACCAAAATAAGCAAACAAATAAAGAGAAAACACAAAACGAAACCTAAAGCGGACAAGAAACCATTATTTAATATGACTAGCTATATGTTATCGCTTGCCATCTTGTAAAGAAGACAATAACCTTTTCGAGGGTAGATAGCTGCATACAACATAGCTCGCACAGCATTAAACATATAGATAATTCATCCAGCGATCGAGCAAAACACGAAAATGAAATAGATCTATAAACTATTGCATAAATTAGCATTAAACGTTTTGCTACGATTTGTAGTTGAACATAACTTGCTTAATAAACTTTGTCGTATTGCAAAAATTCCAGTTTTTTAAAACAATGAATGAAGTGCTGTGTAGTGCAATCAGGTTTAGCACTATGAATATTCATGCCTTAGTGGCAATAGCACTTCCATTACGTTTGACAGCAATGAATGAGGGTGCATTAAGGAAACTTTTTATCTAATTTGCCAAATATTTTTGTGTGCACGCCAAATCTAATGAAGAAGATTGATTAATGATATGCATTACATCCGTTTAGCGAATAGTCGTATAAAAGTAGAGGTCCCCGCCGATTATTAGTTATTATACGAGACTTTTTAATCACAGCAGCATCTAAAATGGTAAATAATTGTAGGTAGATAATATACTAGCTGCTTCTGATTCAACTACTCCTTGCAGAAATATTTCATCCTTGCTTTGGCTCTAGTGGGTTACGTGGCTGCTGAAGCAGGCTACAACTATGCAGATCCCGGATCTTCTGTAGCTGCCTCTATTTCAGCTCCAGTGAAGACCTATGCACCAGTACAAACCCATCATGTATCTGCTCCAGCACCTCAGCAGCATTATCATGCAGCTGCACCTGCTCCAGTTCATTATCATGCTGCCGCTGCATCCGCTCCTGTGCAATCCTTTGCTCCCGCTCAGTCCTTTATAGCAGCTGAGTCTGCTCCTAGTCCAGTTAGCTCCAGCTATGTGCCTCCAGCTCCTCAGGTTTCACATCATGTTGCTGCCCCTGCTCATCATGCCGCTCCTGCTTCTCAAGTCCATCATCATGCAGCCGCATCTGCACCCGTGCAATCCTTTACTGTTGCTGAGTCTGCTCCTGCTCCCGTACGCTCGTACGTCCCACCTGCTCAACAGGTTTCCCACCATGCTACTTCTGCCCCAGTTGCTGTCCATCGTCATGTTGCCGCCGCCTCAGCTCCAGTGCAATCCTTCTCAGCTCCAGCTCCTGCTGCAGCACCAGCTTTCAACTTTCAAGCTGCCGAGTCTTCAGATGCTGCCTACGAAGGAGCTGCTTCAGCTCCATCTGTCGCTCACTCGGGGTATGAGTACAGGACAGTCCGTCGTCGCGTCTTCAAACATCGCGCTTAAGCGCACTTTGTCAGGCAATTGAATATTATATTTGCAATAAAAGACTCTTAAAATGAGTATAAACTTTAATTGCCATTAGTTTTTAGCTAACAGATTGTATTATGAAGTAATTTCAGACAATTTCAATTAACTGAATATCATCTTTTGATGAAATATCTCCGCAAACAATCCTACAAGCTTTATTATCATTTGTCCGATCAATTATTTGTGATGTCAGAGATGCTTTCTTTGACACACTTCGCGAAGTAACAGTAAAATTTTGTCAATACTTATTTCTCCAACAAAAGCTTAGATCGAGCTAACGCTAACAAGCACTGAGTCAGTTCAATTCGTATGCAGCTCCATAAATTCAATTGCCTTTGATCTGACTTAAAGTTTGCGGCAAGCGGTTGCTTTGTATTAAGAATAAGCTTAATTTGTATATAAATTGCATAGATTATATACGATAAATGGGTCACATAAAGCGCCTGACGAATTTCTCACGCTTGATAACAGGTTTTTTTTTCGGCTCAATGGGGGTTCTATTAAAAGTGCACAGTGCAATATCGATTTGGTATATAATTGAAGTGAAAATGTTTCACTCGGCACAGACGCTATGGTAAGAGTGAATGGGAATACGAAACTAAGAATCAGATGACAAGTAAATAATTCTTTTACAGGAACTGTTCAGGACACTGTTGGTTTGCCTGCTGGCAATTGGATTCCTGGCTGTGGTAACGCCATCGAAGCACCATAGGCACCACAGGCAGTACGACGACGATGATGATGAGGATAGTCACTATCTGCCTCCGGAGTCGCAAGAGCTGAAACCATTTTTCCGTAAGGATAAGCAAACCAGTGAGCGTGTTACCTATCACAAGGGTAAAGAGGAGCATCATGATCCGAAGCGAGTGGATCATTATCATCACTACGACAAGAAGCCGGAGGTGAAGACCAAGCATATCCACTATCAGCAACCCATCCCACAAGTGCGCACCGCTGACATCCTTAACTCGGCACCATCTCAGATTGTGACCCGACGTGTTCGTCCCAATCGCCTGACTTATGCCACGGCTCCCAACTCTGTGTTCCATACACAGATCAATGTGCAGTCGCAGGACTCACAGCTCAGCTCACAAGTTAGTCCGGATCCTATAGTCCTAGGTGGACAGTTACCTGTCAATGCTCTGGCACCCACTGGTGCTCAGTTGGGAACAAGCGCTCTACCAAACTGTCAGTTTCCAGTTGCTGGCAATGCTCCAGTCGGCTGTCGTGTCTTTGATCCCCTGGGTGACCAGCTGGGAACTGGTGCATTACCCGCAGGGGATGGTCTATTGCCGGGCAATGGATTAGCCCCGGTTGGAGGTCAACTTCCAGCTAATGGATTTGCACCTGTTGGTGGTCAGTTGCCTGCCAATGGCTTTGCACCAGCTGGTGGCCAGTTGCCTGCCAATGGATTCGCACCTGGTGGTGGTCAACTGCCAGCTAATGGTTTCCAAGCTGGTGGACAACTGGGCAATGGCAACAATTTCTTTGTGGATCCCTCGCAGGGTGCCCAGCTCGGTGCAGGACAGGGTATTGGTAATGGCAATCAAAACGGTGGATTTGGTCAGAATTTGTTTGTGCCTGCAAACGCTGGACAGTTCGCTGTTGGAGGACAGGTCCCTGTAGCAAATGGTGGTCAAACTATTACGCAGCGTCCAAGTTCGGTTTTAATTCAATTTGATCCTGCATTTGGTGGTCAGTTGCCTGCTTCGGCTCAGGCACCAGCAGCCGGCAATCCATTCGTTGGTGCCCAACTGGGAACAGGTCAGGCGCCAGCTCCTCAGCAAGCGTTCCCTGCAAATCCTGCTCCATTTAATCCCGTTTTGGGTGGCCAGTTATCTACTGGAGCACAGGCACTAGCCAATGGTAATGGCATTCCCAACCCAAACCAGTTTAATCCCGTTTTTGGTGGTCAGCTACCTACGTCTGCTCAAGCACCAGGTAATGGTGTTGTTAACCAGGTTAGACTCAACCCTCGTCGACGCATTGGCCGCCAACGCAATCGCTCCAACTACCAGGGCTTGAATGTAGTTCGAGGAAATGTATTTGGCCAGCCTAATGTGCAGGGACCCACAAATGCAGTAGGCAACCAACAGGACACAAACATCATCGATGGCAATTACTATAGCAGACATTCCGGACATCACAAGTTACAAAGGATTAATGGTAATCAACGCTCCGTATTTCTAACTGATGGAGATTACTACGATGACGATGATGATATTGGATTTGCTGGCAGTGCACCCGAGTTGGCTTATGCAAGGCCGGAGCACAAAGGATCTTCCCATAAGGGTATTCATGATCAAAAAACCTCTGCTTCAGAGCATCACGAGACAGAGTACCACGATGATGGGTATCACTACAAGAACCCCAGGCGTAACAAATGAGCTTTTGATTGTATCTTATTCTAGCTTTCAATTGTTTTCATAACATTTTTAAATATACCTTGGCATTAGCTTAAAGAGCAGACATTAAAATACAACTTGTGTTGCCTATTCTTAGGCTTTTTTAAAATTGCAAGATCCGTTTCCGCTGTGGTAACACTTAAGCTTCCAAGCTCTTTTAAGGCTAAGTTTTAGATGTATATTTTATTTGCTCATCATTTAGAAAAAGCTGTTGTGGGTATCGGAAAACAAAAGATTCGAAATTTTTGTATGGGAAACTAGTTCAGAGCTACACAGGTCATGCAAGTTTTTGAACAAAATAGAAAGGAAGATGAATACACATTTTTAAGCAAGCAAATTCAATTGCCAGCATTAATTAATTTGTTCATTTAGATTCGATTCTCATGCAAAGTAAAATAAAAACAACCCAATAAAAGATACAAAAATACACAAACATAAAACAACAAAACTTTAACCAATCGACTGTGTAAAGAATAAACTACAAATCATCAAAACATTTGAATACAAACCTAATGCTGACGTGAGTACATATCATACCAAAAGATATAAACAAATACAAAAATATAGCTTGTAAACTAAGGCGGGCCCACGCTTTTTCTATTAAATGTATTCAAAAGTTATAGTATTGTTTACCACAAAAGTCAATATTTGGTAGCGAGTTCTTAAATCACCATGGTGAGCGCTTAAAGCCCCATATTGTTTGCACTTATCTCTGATGCCATTCGTGCGCCATCGTGCAAAGCATTGGCAGTGGTTATATCAGTGGTGCAGGCATTTTATGGACTTATTAGACTTTGCATAAATTTGTTTCTAATTTACACGAAAATGTGCGCAAATTCTCTTGGTTTTTAATGCTTTATTCTTTATAGCTATGCAAAGCGAGTGCGGAACAAATCAGAATTAAGCAATATGTTTATGAGCTTAGAGCACAGAGTTCAATGATCCGCAGCTACCATTTCTACCATGAGCACGTTCCGCTTACTTGGCGCATCAGTTCATATTTGTGCGGGCCATCAAGCAATGGGCTTTATGCTTTTTATCTTTTTGTGTGAATACATGCTGTAAAAAAATAGAGCTGCCCTTACAGCTTACGTCATTTGTTGAACAAAGACCAAAACATTTACATACATAAACATTCGAATGCCAAGAGCATCATTTGTGGTAGTGCTGAAAAAACACAATTTCAAAGGCTCGTTAACATCTCTTGCCCACTTATCGATCAACAACAGAACACAGTTCGAAAGGAACTTGCCAAGATTTGTGTGCCACGCGTTTGAATTGTTAATGATCACCAACGCCGCGTGTTGGAAGTGTGCGCGAATTATTATAATTCCATTTGTGATTATGAGTATTTGTTTTTTTTTATTTTTATTATTTTATTTATTTTCTGTTTGGCTCTGAAGATGAGATCCATGTCGCTGTCGGCACTTTCTAGTTACTGCTTTGGATCGTATTTGATGCGAGAAAAAAAACTGGTTCCCTGAATGATTTATCATACGTTTTAATTAAACACAACAAAAAAGAGCAACTTAAAACCAAAACGCTTAATTTATCATAAAAGACTAAAACGTGTACTTTGCAAGAAACAAAAAAAAAAAAGTTTAGCTATCCACATATACTCTATTAAAATTAAATACTTAATACCAAAATGAGGGTTAAATTTATTTGTATGCATCAAAACTAGTTTTGTACACTCAAAAAACAACCGAAAATCAACTAAGAAAATTGTTGATTGTACTATGCTGTTTTTAACTATGCAACGTTACTACGTAATTTAACTATACAACTTTATTCAATTAATAAAATCTAAAACATAGTAAATCAGCATATCGAAAATAAAAAAATGTTAAATCAAAGTGCGTGCACTGTTTAACAACATGCGTGCACATTTATACATATCCATATATGAATATTTCATTGTAATAGTTCACATTACAATAGTTCTTGTCTACACTTAGTTATAAAAATACCGAACTATTTAACAAATTAAAATGGTATTCAGAATTCGACCTTTAAAATATTTGAGAAGTTTAAATTAAGCAGATTAAAAGATCTATTTATTTGTATTGCAGCTATGAATTTTACTGCTACTGTATCCAATCTAACTGTAGTTACAGGGTGATCAATATAAAACATACATATAATACGCAAAACGCACTCACCGGCAGCAGCAATAACACCAAAGCAGTTCAATGCAAGTGCTCTCCCTCTCTCTGCGTCTCTCTTTTTGCTGAGCACTTTCACAAAAACAAAAAGCCCACATACAACACCCGAAAATAAACAATGAAAATAGTTGATTTTAATATATTGGTTTTAACTATGAAACGTAGTAAATTTAACAGTAAAAATGTTGATTCAGTTAATAAAATAGTAAAACAGCAAATCGAACATGAAAAAAAGTTAAATCAAAGTGCGTGCACTGTATAACAACATGCGTGCACATTTATATATATACATGTATGAATTTTTTCATTGTAATAGTTCACATTATAATTGTTCTTGTCTACACTTAGTTATAAAAATACCGAACTATTTAACAAATTAAAATGGTATTCAGAATTCGACCTTTAAAATATTTGAGAAGTTTAAATTCAGCAGATTAAAAGATCTATTTATTTGCATTGCAGCTATGAATTTTACTGCTACTGTATCCAATCTAACTGTAGTTACAGGGTGATCAATATAAAACATACATGTAATACGCAAAACGCACTCACCAGCAGCAGCAACAACACCGAAACAGTTCAATGCAAGTGCTCTCCCTCTCTCTGCGTCTCTCTTTTTACTGAGCACTTTCACAAAAACAAAAAGCTCACACCCACATACAACAATAATTTCATGAGATGTATTTCATCTCTCTTTTATATATAAACATATATATTAATTTATTTTATTTTAACTGCACTAAAGACAAGAGAGAAAATAAAAAGGGTTAAGTAATAACTTTGTATTATTTTAATACTTTATTTTCACTGCACTTCACAAACTAAAACAAAACATTTTTTTCGCGACCCGGCAAAGCAAGAAAAAATGGCGCCCGTTTTTCAAGCTTGATTTGTGCAAAAAACACTTTGAAAAGCAATTACACGGCGATTTTGTAATATTACAAACACTTTGCTAATGTTTTGTGTATTATATAAGCATAATTTGACTCTTAATAAAGCGCGTATCAATTTTAATTGATTAAATAAACGGACGATAAGCTTCCTGCGTTGTGAAGGCGAGCAAAGTTACAGGCTGACTGCCTTTGTGCAAGTGGAACAAGTGAATCATGTGGAACAAGTGGAGTTGGGTAACTTGTGGAAGGTAAAGATCGCTCTCTTTAGTTGGGGCAGGAGATTCCTTTTTGTATCTCTGTTCGCGATGTTGGTGTACATTCAATACAATTATTTCTTGCAATTTTAATGATTGAAATAATTAATTAATTAAATTACTTGGATTTGATTTAATATAAGAAATCTCATGTTCAGTTCCAGTATGATAAAACTTTAAATCTATAATTTTTGTGCATCAATATTAATACGTCAACACTTTAAATCAACTATGAAAATGGTTGATTTTACTATTTTGTTGTAATTCTTGATCTGACACGTGCGCATGTCAAGATAAGCAAATTTATGTTATGTTATATATTATGTACGAAAATCATTGAATTAACCATGAATATGCTTATTTGTACTTTGTAATAGATAAATTGAAATTATCAATTTAATTAATGCAATCATTTGTCATATCAGCATTGACTCATTGTCTTTTTAAGACATGTTCTCAAAGTTGTGAAGCTCGAAAATTGTAGGGTATACGATTAGAAAACTAATTTAAGGCGCGCGTGTGAATAAGGGGAATTGAAGGAAGCGACGAAAAAGAGATTGCCGCTGTTGCTGCCTCTTAAATTTATAATACCAATGCGAATAATAAGTATTAATTAAAGCAGAATTTGCATAAAATGTTATCTGTATCTGTTTCTGTCAGACAGAGCGACGCTCCAAAAAACAAAAAATTACCTTTACAAATTCGACTAGCAAAAATCTTATAACATAACCACTTGCCATGATAAGCTAACTGAAGCGTAACTAAAAGGCGGCATGACCGCATGTTAGTTTGTCTACTTGCTAGTTGCTTACTATCACTCCCGTATCTTTTAGATACTTTTTAATTTGATGCGCTGATTTAAGCTGGAGTTCTGGGACTGTAGCTGAAAACGTAAAACATATGTATGCATATATAGATGTTTGTGTGCTTGTTTGATGTTATGTTTAATGGCTTGTGTATGATTATATTTTAAATTTTGTGTTTGTGTCTGCGATTCTGTGTGATTTGGCGAGACAAGCTTAAGTAAGATTTCTAGCCATTCACTAATTTGCATATTTATGCCATTTCAGCATAAACATTAATGCCGAAATGGCACTTTTAAGTGCCTGGACCGGCTCATCGGGACAGCTGCTATGATAATTACGACGGTGATGTATTGTTCAGCATTATGGGGGCTGAGAACAAAAAAAGATCACAGCACATTTATGGCCAACTGAACCAGTACCAGATTTAGATAAAATACAAGAGAATACAAAAATATAGGAATATAATAAATTTTAGTTGACATAGAATAGAATCGAATAAACAATACTTTCAAATGAGCTCTGATTTTGATTAAAGTTTTGGTAGAAATTAAGACAAAGCATCATTTGAGCATGCAGGAAATCAAATTTGTTATTTCATTGTTCGTTGTTTTCTATTGTCTATTGCAAAAACAAGAGTTTAAAAAATCTAAATGCATTGAAAATATATGCTAATTTTTGATGGCCTAGCACAAGTATGTAAAGCACAAGTCTATAAGGAAAACTTGTATCGATACACCTCCAAATTTGAATCACACTCAAGAGCTGCCAATAATTTCAAACCTCATGTGCTCTTCAACCTTTGACTAGCCTTGACTATCACATAAATGAAATAATAATTTTTCAATTATTTGTACTTTTGGGAATCAAAAATGTTGGTTAATCATCCCATCAAAAGTTGAAAATCCTTCAAAACGTATGGATCCAATTAGTGGTCTGGCGCCACTAACGAGCCTGATGTGCTTTTTGATGGCACAGTTTAGCATTGAGGGTCTGTGTTGTTCAAGTATAATGTTTGCAATTCCTTTTTTTGCACAGATCATTTATCATGCCGATCGTAGGAGTTGAGCGATTGCTGCTGTATACGAAGAGATATACACACAAAGTTAATCTCTTGCGGGGTTTTTCAAGTCAACTTGAATAACACAACTATTTATTAGAGGTTCGATTTGAAATAAAGTCGCCTAGGCTTTGTTATTTATTTCATTGCATTGTGAAGATTGTGTGAATAGATCGAACCATATCTTTAAGCGGGTGTCTCAAACGTATTATATCCGGCATATAATTTACGCACTCCAAAAACTAATATGAATAATGCCCTCAATAAAACGACTTTAGAATTTTATTGAATGCCGCTGCTTCATCAGTTCCTTTAAATAATTAATGAACAGCCATGATGACAACAACAGCCCATATAAACATAAAAAGTACTTGAACAAAATAAAACAGATGACTTTCATTTGATACACATTTATAGCTTAACAACTCGAACTCGTTTTTTTTCTTCTTGGCAGCTCGAATCAAAAACAAGAAATCAAATCAAAGAAGACGATAAACGTCTGTTTGTTAGTTTGTGTCTGTGCGTGTTGTCCATCAAAGGTTTTGCATACGATTAAAGAAGACAATAATTTGAAACCATTTGAGTGAATTGGCTAAGCAACTTTGTTGTTCGAGTGTAAGCTCTGAAGTTGACGTCGCAGTCGTAGTCGCTGTCGCTCTCTGAGACGCTGAACGAGTTGGTCCAAAGCGAGTGTTAAGTTAATTGGAGTCAGCGTTGTTGCTTAGAACTTGTGCAGAGACCAAACCGTGCGAATTTACAGCGCGATCAAAGACGATGCGTCGTCGATGTCGACGTCTCAGCCGCATCCGACGTTAGCGTTAGCGGTGCAGGGCAAAGCAGAGCAGAGCCGCGGGCAGAGCTGTAATGAGCTGCGAATGAAGAGTAGAATATGTATAAATACCAAAAGGTTCTTCGTATTTCTTCATTAGAGTTTCGGTTTAACCGGTGTGAACAAGCAAACGCAAGCATTAAAGATGGTACGCAGAGAAAAAACAGAAGTAATAAATCACCAAACCATATACTTATCTAACTCTCAATTTGGCTTTATAGAAACTTTTCCTGGTTGCTTTCGCTGTGATCGCAGCTGTTGCTGCTGATGTCAGCCATCTGCCTACCAACGAGTACCTGCCCCCAGCTCAGGAGGAGTACCAGACCATCGCTGCCCCCAGCAACGAGTACCTGGCTCCAGTTTCCAACGATGCTGCCTACAGCCACGTTGAGCAGGGCAGCCTTGCCGATGATGGATACCGTTACAAGACCCACCGTCGTGTTGTGCTCCGTCGTCACCGTCGTGATGTGAGCCATCTGCCATCCAACGATTACCTGCCCCCAGTTCAGGAGGAAGCTCAGATCATCGCCGCTCCCACTAACGAATATCTGGCTCCAGCTGAAGAGGAGTACGTCCAACAGGGAAACCTTGCCGATGATGGTTATCGTTACAAGACCCACCGTCGCGTTGTGCTCCGTCGTCACCGTCGTGATGTGAGCCATCTGCCATCCAACGATTACCTGCCCCCAGTTCAGGAGGAAGCTCAGATCATCGCCGCTCCCACAAACGAATATCTGGCTCCAGCTGAAGAGGAGTACGTACAACAGGGAAACCTTGCCGATGATGGTTACCGTTACAAGACCCACCGTCGCGTTGTGCTTCGTCGTCACCGTCGTGATGTCAGCCATTTGCCATCCAACGATTACCTGCCCCCAGTTCAGGAGGTCCAAACATACGCCGCTCCCTCCAACGATTACCTGCCCCCTGTCTCGAACACCGTTGATGAATACGCCGTTGCCGATCAGGGAAACCTTGCTGATGATGGTTACCGTTACAAGACCCACCGTCGCGTTGTGCTCCGTCGTCATCGCCGTGATGTCAGCCATCTGCCATCCAACGATTACCTGCCCCCAGTTCAGGAGGAAGCTCAGATCATCGCCGCTCCCACTAACGAATATCTGGCCCCAGCTGAAGAGGAGTACGTCCCACAGGGAAACCTTGCCGATGATGGTTACCGTTACAAGACCCACCGTCGCGTTGTGCTGCGACGCAACCGTCGTGATGTGAGCCATCTGCCCTCCAACGAGTACCTGCCCCCAGTTGCTCAGGATGTTGCCCAAGCCCCAAGCAACGAATACCTGCCACCCGTCCAGGCTGTTGCTGATCCAGCTCCCGTCCAATATTCTGCCCCTGCTCCAGTTCAGTATGCTGCTCCAGTTCAGCATGCTGCCCCAGCCCACTATGAGGAAGCTGCTCCCGCTCATGAGCTCGCTGATGATGGTTACCGTTACAAGACCAACCGTCGCGTCGTCTACCGTCGCCGTCATTAAACATCATCAAAAATGATTCACTAAGTGATCAGCTTGCACTCATTTTGGAGTGCAAGTTTAATATACATTAGAATATTCCATCCTTTCGTTCTCGAAATATAAATTTTACAACAAAGAAATATATATACATATATATAATATCCACATATATGATCTCGAAGTGTTTATTGGCTAAGAACCGTTTACATCCATAGGTCTCTAACCGTTAATATTCTGACCGAACCAGATTCATAGAGAAGTTGCGAATTTCATGAACGTTTCCCGGAAATATTAACAAATTAGGAGCTCTATCCACGCTTCCCATAATCCATTTTGCGTCTTATGTTTCAACTATGAACTATTGAATTAGAATTATTTCTTGAGTTTTCTCAATTTATACATAAGTCCTTTGTCATTTGTCCATCTATTCGAGATTTTCGTCACCGCAAGTAAGAAGGAAATCTTCTCAGTCAGTTGAGTGGTCGATAGGTCAATTGCGTGGTGTTGTTGTGAAACCTCTGCAATATATAAACGCAACATTGTTCGATACCCTTCAGTCCAGAGACTTGAAACATATTCTTCATTTTGACTTCGGATCTGTGTTCCGTTAGGAAAGAATGTATTAAATAAGTACGTTTGAGTCCGTCGACAGCATAAATACAAATGCATAAATACCGCCGACTAAAAACGTGAAAGGTTCCATGATAGACAGCTACGCGTTTGAGGAAGCCCAGTTCACCTTTCCTTTTATTTTATTTTTTAATTGAACGTAAATATATGCAGGTCGTAAGATAACGTTCAACCTTTAAATAAGTTGTTTAGTATTTCTTCAATAAACAACAAAAACACGTTTCCCAAATCAACCATCTCTTATTTAGAGCCTTGCGCTATGCAACACTATTTTTGTGGGACTGTCTGCCAAAGTGTCTAGCAGATTCATACGCAAGCAAAAATTATGTAAATTATGCCATACCACAAGTGTATAAAAATCGAATTACAATTGATTGACTTAAGATTGATTTAATTGTTATATAAACTGACAAGACCGCACACGCATAGATGAGAGAAACTTGCAAAAGAAGTCAAGAATAAAACCTGAAAGCACTCAATACTCAACTGAAATAGATTAGTAAGTTGCCAATTCAAATGATCGTCAAGCTGCAAGTGGATACGGACATCAATAATAATACCATTGATCGGTGGCCTGGGATCGTTCCCAACCGATAGATTGGCTGCGGATATACTATGTACTATATGTATTTATATATCTTTTTGAGTTAACAACGCATCGACAATGAAAAGAGCGCGCGAGAAACTTGAATTAAACCTGATTGAGAAAAAACTATAATAGCTTTATTTTGCGGCTGCTGTCTGCTTTTTTTTTCGTTTGTACGAAATACTAAAATTTAAAATACATTAATTTAATGCAAAGCCAAATGCTAATTTATTTTTGGTGCCCGCAGCTTCAACGATTAGAATCATATAAATATGCGACAGAAATTTGCAAACAGCATCATTTCTTCTTGGATTCTACAGTCAGCTGGAGATCAAAGCAAGCTAGCAAAAATGGTACCTACTTCAAGTCCTTTTTGGGAAACGCAAACACCTACACCTTCACCAACAACCGACAGAAACTAAATTTTTTAAATCTTTTTCAAATTGCAGAAACTGTTGTTGATCTGTGCCCTCGTCGCCGCCGTTGCTGCCGATGTTAGCCATCTGCCATCGAACGAGTACCTGCCCCCGAACCATGTTGGCCATGCTTCTGCACCGGTTGCATCGTATGAGGTAGCTGCATCTGCTCCCGTCCAAAGCTACTCGGCTCCCGCTCACTCCTTCTCGGCTCCTGCTCAATCCTACTCGGCTCCTGCTGCTACCTACACGGCTGCTGCTTCTGCTCCAGTCCACAGCTACGCTGCCCCAGCTGTCCAGACCTACAGCGCTCCAGCTGTCCAGTCCTACTCGGCTCCTGCTGCTACCTACACAGCTGCTGCCTCTGCCCCAGTTCAGAGCTATGCTGCCCCAGCTGTCCAGACCTACAGTGCACCAGCCGTCCAGACCTACAGCGCCCCAGCTGCCGTCGAGACCTACGCCCCAGCTGCCTCCGCTCCAGTCCAGAGCTTCGCCGCCCCAGCCATCCAGTCATACAGCGCCCCAGCTGTCCAGACCTACAGCGCCCCAGCTGCTGTTGAGACTTACGATACCGCTGCATCTGAGCCCGCACACACCTTCTCGTCTAACGATGGTTACCGTTACAAGACCCACCGTCGCGTTGTGCTCCGTCGCCACCGTCGTGATGTCAGCCATCTGCCATCCAACGATTACCTGCCTCCCTTCCAGGGTGCCGCATCCGAGCCAACCAGCGAGTACTTGCCCCCAGTTCATGCCGCAGCATCTGCTCCAGTCCAGTCCTACGCCACACCAGCTGTCCAGACATACAGCGCACCAGCCGTCCAAACCTACAGCGCCCCAGCTGCCCAGTCTTACAGCGCCCCAGCTTCTTTCGAGAGCTACGATACCGCTGCTTCCGAGCCAGCCCACACCTTCTCCTCAAACGATGGTTACCGTTACAAGACCCAGCGTCGCGTCATCCGTCGTCGTCGCTATTAAGCAATTTAACACCTATCGCGGCTCCCAATGCAAAAAGCCATCAAATGTGCTAATGTGAACTTTAACTCAAAAGTTTTCATCAAATAATTGTATGGTTATTGTTATGGAACGGAATTAATAAAGAAAATGACTACAAACCGATTTTAAAAGTGTCTTTAATCAGCTTTAGTTCGTTTATCACATATTTTATAAGCTGAATAAAATATCAAGCGACCAACTAATTAAGCAAAGTACAATCGCTGGAGAAACAAAACGCAAACCTATCCATTTTTAAAAAGATTTGTTTTTAAAAGTGCAAGTGTTTGATAAACAAAGTTATAAAAATCTATCCGCTAAAAATCAAAAAACTTTCAACTTTCCAGCTTCTTTCTTAAAGTAAATGCTATTGTGAGATCTAAACTTTGGCGGAACCTGAAGCTGTATACAAAGCCATTCACAATCACCGATTAAAATAAGTATGCTAAATATTTAATTTCTATGCTAATAATGCCAGCATAGCTAGCATACTTTTCTGCAGTTATTGTATTCAACTTTAGTCTTGAGCAAACCGAAAAAAATGACGGTAGAACAATATGTTATTTTGTATATTTTATTTAGTGGGTTATAGCTTGAAACTTGGCAGTAGTAAGTTAAGGTGACGTTGGGTGTGTTTAGAAGCTAGCATGGGGGAGGATCAGTCGTCAACCAGGTGTGGGAGGTCGAGCGGGTGGGTCCTCTTGACTGTTCTCGTGGTCTGAATGTTGTCCAGTAGGAAAAGAGCAAGATTGCTGGGGTGATTGTGTAGTCTGGCATTGCAGCTGGCACTCATCTTTGAGATGACCTCCTTGACTAGTGGCATAATTTGGAGTGATTTGTTCTCGAGCCTCTGGATCAACATCCGAATAATTTTGCACGCGGTACCCCACAGTTGGATACCATAAGACCAGATGGGCCAAAGTATGGCCTTGTACACTTGTAGCTTTACTCTCAGTACCATCTTGGTCTGATCTCAGCCTGTCTCCGTTTGCGACTGAGGTGTGCAGAGTATTTTGAAATTGCCTCCTCAGTGATCATTTATTTTTAGTTAATTATTTTAACATGAATTTTGATGAAAAATTGTGTTTCTAACTAACAGTGCAGAATCATTTAAGAGGTCTAAACATGACTCTTATGGTATTGCTCTAGAAATTCGGATCGAATTTTGGGAAGTTATAGCTGAAGGATGTTTGCAACCGTTCCAAGTCGAACATTTAAGTTAATTATTTTAATACACAATATTTTTTTTTTTTTTTTTTATTATATATTTTTATTTACAATCTATCTTATAGATAATAAGTAAATTTTTTAAGGAAACATTTACAGGGGAATTTTTCGTTTATGGGGATAGTTATAATATCTTAATGTTACCATGCTTTAGGCGGCCTAAAAGGAAGGTCCAAAGGGTAGTGCCTCTTTAGTCGGCGAGTCTGGGTGCTGTTATCTAGCAGGTTAATAGCTAGGTGATTGCAGTGAGACTCGAGCCTGTCTATGTATCTTTTGGCTGTAACGGTTTACCTCTTCGGAGACAGTGGGAACTCCAAGGTCCCTATGGATCACCAGAAGAGCTATGTTTTGAAATCTCTGCAGTATCTCGATGTTGGATGTTGACGCTGTACCCCAAAGCTGGATCCCATATGTCCATATCGGTTTTAGAATAGACTTGTATAGCAGCAGTTTGTTTCTTAGGTCGAGTTGGGATGTACGTCCAAGGAGCCACTTCAGTTGTCTGTGCTTTATGGAGAGCTGCTTACGCTTTGTCTTTATGTGAGCCGACCAAGTCAGCCGCCTGTCCAAGGTTAAGCCAAGGTATTTGACTGTGTGCTCCGACGGCAGGATCGAGCCATTTAGAGAAACTGGTGGGCAGGATTCTGTTCTGGTAGCAAGGGTTATGTGTGCTGATTTATTTTCGTTGACCACGATGTTCCATCTTTTGAGCCATGGCTCAAGGTAAGGCAGCTGGGCTTGAAGGATGGCCGATGCTGTTGCAGGGTCACTTGAAGTGGCCAGGGAAAGCTGTATCGTCTGCATAGGTGGCGATAACCAGGCCATCTCTGTTTAAAACTGGAAGATCTGCTGTGTTTAACGTGTTGAGAACTGGTCCAAGAACGCTTCCCTGAGGAACACCGGCGTTAATTGAACAGACTTCGGACTCCGATGCATCGCATCTAACATAAAACGTTCGCCTCTTTAGGTATGATTTGAGCAGTAGGAAGAGTGGCGCTGGGAGCACGCGTTTTAGCTTATAGAGTAGTCCTGGATGCCAGACACGGTCAAAGGCCTGTTTCACGTCTAGAAATGCAGCGGAGCAGTACTTCTTAGATTCAATTGAGTTGAGGATCGCATGTACAACTCTGTGGCATTGCATTGGTGGGCTGGGATTAAGTTTCCGTCTTCCAGGACTGGCAGTAGTCTGACTAATAATATTCTTTCAAATATTTTAGACAGGATCGCCACAATATGAAAGAAAAAAAAATGCTTAGTTTTATGTTGAAAATTCATAATTTGATAGCATACCTTTAGGACGGAACTAAAATTGGGACAAATAGATTTATACAAATTGCTCTCACTACGGCGCATAATTACAAATTTTCAAAGGACATGGCGCGTTCGCATCGCTATGATCAGCTGCATTCATTCGAACTGCGTTCAAGTTTTGTGGGGTACTCTAAGAACCCAAACACTTTAAAATTTCATCGGAAGGAAAGAATTTGAGTTGAGTCACACAATCCTTATTTTCTCGACAACTGCAAAGACATTTTGCATGTCCTTTCGTCAGTTGATAGCCCTAAATAATACAATAGGACAGGAAATGCCTATGTAAAACATGAATTCCATCTCCAGATCCAATAACTTCTAGGAATGTTTTAACTTAAAGCTCTCATAAGACTTGTAATGCTTCACCCATGTTAAAAAACAAAAGCATTTGATTCTGGCTTGAACTCTTGTTAGGCTCTTCATTAAAATTTCAAAATATGATAAGCTTTTTATCTAGATTGGGTTCTTTAAGAAATTTGTTTTTATATTTCCATTAAAATCATTTGAGATAAACATGCATTAATTATAAATTCATTGACATCGTTCGTTTTTATTTGATCTGGTTCGCGCTGATATAAATGTGATAAACATATTTTAATGACTAAACTTCGATTGCAGAGGCCACAAACGCGGACTCAGGTACAGCAATAATATTAAATATTAAATAAGATTATTATAGTTAATTACAATTATTTAATATCGTATGTTCCTATGGGCACGTTGAGGCAATCGTGTCAATTAATTAGTGATGGGAATCAGGGCACGAAGGAGCGAGCCTAGTAATTGAAGGCTATCGCTGGTTGCGGATAGGAATATCCTTCCTTGCTCGTGGGTGCTGGTGGTGGCAGATATTTTGCTGGTGTTGGTGGGGGGAATGGAATAGCGGGCTTTGGATAGTCATATCCCTGATGTTTAGTTTGTGGAGGTGGCAAGTATTGTGGTTGAGGTGTGGTCCTCAAGGTTGGTGGTGGGAATGGGACTGCTGGCTTAGGATAATCGTATCCCTTGCTTGGCTGCACAGGTGGTAGGTATTTGGGTTGTGGAGGATTTGTGGGCTTGACAGGCGGCAAGTATTTAGGTTGTGGTGCTGGTGTGGGTGCTGGGAATGGGATTGCAGGTTTAGGATAATCGTATCCCTTAGTGGGCTGCACTGGGGGCAGATATTTAGGTAAAGGTGGGCTAGTGGGTTGCACAGGAGGCAAGTATTTGGGTTGGGGAGCAGAAGTTGGTGGAGGGAATGGAATTGCTGGCTTGGGATAATCGTAACCCTTGGTGGCCTGCACAGGAGGTAGATACTTGGGCTGAGGTGGACTTGTCGGCTTGACAGGTGGCAAGTATTTAGGTTGTGGTGCTGGTGTGGGTGCTGGGAATGGAATTGCTGGCTTGGGATAATCGTAGCCCTTGGTGGGCTGCACAGGAGGTAGATACTTGGGCTGAGGTGGGCTTGTTGGCTTCACAGGTGGCAAGTATTTAGGTTGAGGTGGGCTAGTGGGTTTTGGGGGAGGTAAGTATTGGGGTTGAGGTGTGGTCCTTAAGGTTGGTGGTGGGAATGGAATGGCTGGCTTGGGATAATCGTATCCCTTGCTTGGCTGCACGGGAGGAAGATATTTTGGTTGAGGTGGGCTGGTCGGTTGCACAGGTGGCAGATACTTAGGCTGAGGTGGGCTTGTCGGCCTCACAGGTGCTGGAGTTAATGCTGGGAATGGAATAGCTGGCTTGGGGTAGTCGTATCCACTGTTGATCTTGACGGGTGGCAAGTACTTAGGTTGTGGTGGGCTTGTGGGTTTTGGGGGTGGCAAGTATTGTGGTTGAGGTGTGGTTCTCAAGGTTGGTGGTGGGAATGGAATTGCCGGCTTAGGATAGTCGTAGCCACTGTTAACCTTAACTGGGGGCAAGTATTGAGGTTGAGGAGGGTTCGTTGGCTTTACAGGCGGCAAGTATTTGGGTTGTTGAGGGTTTGTGGGTCTAACGGGTGCAGGCGTCGGTGCGGGGAATGGAATTGGCGGCTTAGGATAATCATAGCCGCTACTTATCTTAACTGGTGGCAAGTATTGAGGCTGTGGTGGATTAGTAGGCTTGGCAGGTGGTGGGAATGTAACTGCTGGCTTGGGATAATCATATCCGCTACTTATTTTAACTGTTGGTGGTGGGAATGGTACTGCTGGCTTGGGATAGTCATATCCACTCTTGACGGGTGGCAAGTACTTAGGTTGAGGTGGATTTGTTGGCTTGGCAGGTGGTGGGAATGAAACTGCTGGCTTGGGATAGTCATATCCACTCTTGACAGGTGGCAAGTACTTAGGTTGAGGTGGATTTGTTGGCTTGGGATAATCGTATCCCTTGCTGGGCTGAGCTGGAACAATCTGCTGCTGCGCTGGTGGAACATATTTGGGTTGCTCTGGTAAGAAAGGTACTGCAGGTTGTGGATAGGAGTAGCCGCTGTCTACTTTTCGCTGTGGTGGTGCACTAGTCGTTGGTGGAAAGACAATAGTTGGCTTGGGGTAATCGTATCCTCTGCTCACTGGCTGAGGCTGCGGTGGGAATGTTTCAGCTGGACGTGGATACGAATACCCATCATTTGGCTGTGGATAGTCATATCCTCCATATACATGATTGCTCAAGTCCTGTAAGGATTGAAAGTTAGTTGAATGTTTTATGAAGATTCCATGGGCTTTACCTGCTGTGGGGAAAACGGAGACAAGCACTGGGCGGTCACAATGCCCAGAACAAGGCAGATTAAGCGAAGTTGCTAAAAGAAAAAGAAAAAAATATATATTTGAATTATGAATATTATTATTCAATCGGCATAAATATTAGTAGCTGATCGACAGATTCAATAAACATTATGGATTGTATTTATTTTATTGTCAATGACACGCCATAAATAACTGCACATAATTATGGTCTGTGGCTTTTGGCAAACAGTAATTTGTAATATTTATAAGCTTTAATTTTTCAACCTTTGGTCAAAATTGGTAAGTCTTTTCCGATAACCTCAATTGAGACTTTTATAAGAAGAGGTCTCTCTCTCTATCCGATTGCCAATTACGAATATGATTTATCAGCTTAATTCATTTTAAACTCAAGCGTGGAATGTTGATTGCTGGACCCCCAAAATGACAGGTTGGCAATTAATTATTATGACCCAAAGGTGCCCGCATGTCCCGCACAATAAAAAAGCCACTCTATTGCTTATTGGGGCAGCAAAAACTGGTAGCTAGTGTTTCAACTGGCTCAATGTCAGCGAATCTGCAATTAACATATGGTTGGCAAGCTCCAACAAATGTTCTAATTGCGTAAGTGCTAATGATCTTGTGTAATATTGTTGTTGATGTTTAATGCTCAGAACAGTTCATAGAACTTTTCACGCATCTCCCGATCGCATTTTGTTTATTAAAGTTGCCTTAATTAACAAACTGTCGGATTTATTTAAATTGAGAACCAGCGAATTGCTTAAAAACTACTTTAAGACTAGTTTGTATTTTTGTCGACCTTGAGCTGAAGAATATACCATTTGTTACCGTCAACTAACTTTAAAATCGTTCTATCTAGATGTGGGTAAGAAATGAAAAACGTGTCTAGAATTTTATTATGTTCCCTTCAAAGATGTTCTTAAGGTAGTAATGTGTCGATGATGCCTGCATTCTTTTTGATGACACTTTATTCTTAAGCCATTAAGCTGATTGATCATTGATGGGCAAACAAATAAACCCTGGTGGCTTGAAAACGAACCCGGAATTTCAGATTCCGAGTTGAAGCACATAATTTCGGTTGCTAAATCAAAGGCTGCCTTGAAGTGAGCTCTCAAGAGCCATAAAATCCTAATGACAAGACATCCAAATGGTTTAAAACCAACAGCAACAATGGCAAAAGAGAAAACAATTTAATAAATATATGGGTACATATATATAAAAATAGTTGCCAACTCCCACGCAACATTTTTTTGAAACTTAAGGTAAGTTGTCGAGCTGAAACAGAATTTTTGATTAATGGTAATCAAAATTTTTTCAAAAAATGCCACTACACGCAGCGATTTTAGCCAGGTTGTCAGCAGTGATTATTTTACGCGGGCCACTTGTCGACTGTCAGGTCTAAAACTCAAACGAAACGAATCTTCTAAAGTGCAATTGCACTAAAAGTCGCCATAAAAAAACAACTACGATCTCAGTCAAAGTCTAAGTTCACAGTTCTCTCTATTCTGGGCGACATTTTTTATGGTTTTATGGCTTAAATGATTTTCCTAACCGCATTAAGCAATAACATTTTTGACCATTAACTCGCAGTCCAATTACGTAGCTTCGGTTTTTTGTTGATGAAATGTTTTTTTTTATGTATAAACTTATATTTATATATATGGCTGTGACTCAGGTGTCATACAATAAATTCTCATCATGCCGCGTAGAAGGCGTACCGCAAATGTTGTTCTTGATGCTTTTATTTAATTAAACAGATATGGAAATGTTCGCAACGAAGTGATTCTTTTGTTTTTTTTTTTTTGCCAACAATATGCGGTTAAGGAGATGAGTTGTGGTAGATACTTATTTCCGATCTAATTAAGAAGATTCACAAAATGTTGTTTAAGCTCTTTAAAAAAAAATAAATCAAAAACATATTCTTTGAAAATCAAAAGTAAAGAAGATTTTAGCCGCTTTGTTAACTTTTAATGCGTTTCGTACTTGAATCGAGCTTATACGACGTATACTTGATATAATGTTGTTTGTTTTTTTGCCTCTCAGTTCTTTGTGAAGAATTATGTAATTATTATCAACTTTACTACCTCTTGTGTAATGACGAAATTTTTAACAAATTGCCAAGTCATTTCAAGTGGCATAATTCTGTGGTTCATGCAACAACTGCTGCTGCTGCTGTTGCTGCTGCTGCACCCACAAGTGGGCCGAATCCGATTGTTAAATCACGACGAGTCATTTTCTACAACAATGCGTAATGGTGACAAAAGCAACAACAACAATTAACTTTGTAGCGCGTTAATTGTCACAATTGAGGCGTGTGAAATTCCATTAACAAAAAATTGTGCTTGTGTGTGAGTTAGTGAGACGACCTTGAAGAAAATCTGTTAATAGTTTTTTTTATGTTTATACTAGCTAGCACTAGATGGTAAAACAGTTTTTGTTCTGTTATGAATATGAAGTTTATGGCGTTGCGCATACGCAACGTTGTCGTTGGTCAAACAAATGGGTTGCCAAATATGCATATTACTTGCTACATTTGTAGCGCCACGAACTTGATTCGAAGAACACAAACTCAAACGTAGACGCAGTCGCCAAGCGTGAAAAGCGCTAAGTGGTTGGCAGAAATTGGGGGAAGCGCAGTGGCGCATTTATGAGTATTTCCGGTCAGTGGGTTTCGTATTGCTCATCCGCCCATCAGCGGTGAATTCATGCGATTTTTGGGTAGCGCTATGCTCAGTCAGTCCACTCATAAGACTAAAGGCTACCTGCTTCTGGTTGTTGCGCTTGCGGTTGTCATCAACTTTAAACAATATATGCAACAACGCCTAATGATTTCGAATAAATGTTGCGGTAGGTCGTGTTTTTTCGACGTTTTGTTTGCTGCCTGGTGCTTGCCACCTGTTTGTCAGTTTGTCAGTTTTGTGTTATTTTATTTGTACTTGTACCGATTTTCTTCAATTGTAGCGCCATTTATGCAAATTTTTTTTCGTATACCATTCGTGAATCGCTCGGTAAGTTGTTTGTTTTTGCTGTCGCTTTTTTAAGAAACTTTTTTTCGTCGCCGTCTTGGTCGTCATTCGGATGGGCAATTTTGTTTGACAGACAATTGCGATGCCGCGGAGTCGAAGTTAAAGTCGTAGTCGTATTCGATGCCAGCTGGCAGCGGCAAACTTCCAACTTGCAACTTGCAACAAACTGCACCCCAAAAAAGTGTGAACCTTTCTTGAATTCTACCATTCAATGGCTCAATTGATATTGTTATTAGTTGATTGTTTAACACACTTTAGACTCACCATCTTCATTCTAGTGCTGCAATGTTGCAACAACGCTTTCGTATGTATTTTTTGATAAAGGTAACACTTGCGTCAGCAGCTAAAATTATACAAATTTATACATTTATGTATATTCAAATGTTCTATATAGCAATCGCAGTCTGTGTCTCTGGCTGTTTATGGCAAACAGCTTCCCACATGTATAAACACTCACACGAAAAAACGCTATCAAAACGCGCGCGTTTCGATAGTGACGACAACGACAACGACAACAACGACGATGACGACGACAACGCACGTGAATACGATGCGAACTCGAGCAAATTTGAAGTTCAAATAACAAAAGCTGCGCCGACGCTCGCCTTATTTATAAGAGCGTCGAGCAACGTTTACTTCGGCCACACTTCGACTTCCACTTCGACTTCGAATCCGAAGCGTCGGCTACGCATGTGCAGCTTGTGTTGTTGCGGCTGCTTTTGCTACCGCTTCTGCTGTTGCTGCTTCTGCAGCAGGTGGAAGAATTTCAAGAGCGTCAACAGCTGAAGAATTACTGAGGCTGTGGTAATTTCCTCATGCGAACAACGCCCGCTAATCGATTTATTTCAAACTGTAGTGTTGACTTGAATTTGGCATAATTTTAAATAGACGAAATCACGAAAAAGACCAGTCAGGGTCGCTGGCCAAGTGTGATTCAGTAGTAGTAGCCTACACTGTCAAAAATAATTTTTCAAAATAGTTTTCAAAAATATTCACAGCTTTTGAAAACGATAAAGCTCTTAGAAATGTCTTCCTAACAACTGTTTAATTTTTTTGATGTACTTTAACTTTAGTATGCTTATAATTTTTAAACATTTGTTCAGCAAAAAAAAAAAAAGTATTTCTTAAAGGTTTCAAAACTATTTCTTTCAAAAAATGTTTTTCAGCATTTTATTGCATTTTTTTTCAGTGTAGTCTACTGTTTTAAAGTTTTTGGAGCAACCCTGAATGTCTGTTTCAAACTTGCAGCAAGAGAACTGCCCCCCAACAAAACTGGATTTTGTTTTCTTTTTGCCAGCGAGACAGAAACCCAAAGAGCTTTAGCCTCAACTGACAGCTTCACTTCAAAGTAAGTTAAAGGAAAAGGCGCAATTGATTTGAATTTAATCAATCATCAGTTTAACTCGAACTAAAATCGAATTGTTTAAAAACTGCACCCAAAAGCGAGTGCAGAGGCAATCCTTGCTCAGGTCAGAGGTTTAATTCTAGAAACCCTGTTAATGTTGCTATTAATTGCTAATTATTGCTGTACCAATCATTAATGGCACCACTGACAAATTATGGCCCGTGTTATCGAGTGTTTAATGGATTGACTGGCAGTGTGCTTGTTAATTGAAAACCATAAATACCGAAGAAACAAAAAATGTAAGCGCACTAGACAGAAAATCATAATAATATGTTGGTTGTTCGCAGCTCGTTAACTGCTAGAAATTCAATTATTATAAGTAAGAATTTGTTGAGAAAACCGGAAGATACACACAAGCCAAAAACTTAACGATGTGTTCAACTTGTTTCGAACCGAGGTTCAAGTATTTCCACTTTCAATTTAAAGCAATCAAAACTAATAAATGCCATTAAACAACAACAACAACTTGAACTGATAATTAATAAGTAATCCAGAGTTGCGTTCCTCTATTTCTCATTTAACTACATATGGTTTGTATAAGTATTTTTGTTTAATATGTCAAAGCTTGAAGTTGACAATTTAAGCCGCTTAGACACTCGCAACATCACTGTGTATTTAACAGTTTTAAATATTTATGAAAATTAGAGATGAAAAAAAAAAACTAAAAAAAATCCAAGCATTTAATTGCGCAATTTATGTGCCTGCTTTTTGGTTCTAGCTAAGTGGACAGGTTCTCGCTCTCTCAACTTAAATTAAGTGCTGCCGCTGATTTGTATGCTATTCAAGTGACAGTCACTGTCAGGATGTGCCGACTAGAACCCACTAGTTAAAATGCTCATCGACTCGACTCATAAATAATATGTATTTTTATGGATTTCGACACTTGACTTCAACTTTAATTTCAACTGCGACTGCGACAGTGGCATACAAAACGTCGCACAATCAAAAACCGCAATGTAAACACGCACGCAACAAAAATGCAAAAAAAAAATAATAACAACAACTAGAATAATAAATGATTCAGCGATAATGATTTTCACCCACTGCAAATCCGTAAACAGTTCATTAAACCTCCTCAGTGGCTGTTAATAATTTTTGAAATATTATACAACAAAATAAATAAATTAGCTGACAAGTAATAAAAGCTGACAGCCTAAGGTCGAAACGCATATGCTCTTCACGCACTTGCTGCTAATCAAAACGCTATTCTAACCACCCACATAGCCCAATAGTATATTATAGATTAAATATCAATCTATTGTTATCTTAAGCTGACAGAGTGGAACTTCCATATAGCAACAATTAATAACTTCGTTATAGAGAAAATTAATGGAATTATGGAATGGGTTTTGAGATTGAACTGAATTGCAGTGTTCTGAAAAATGTATGTAAGTTTGTAGTAGGGAAGTTCGACTGTATGTTCTTAGTTATAAAAAAAACCATTTGTGTTACACTTTCAATGACATAGTTGTTATACTTAATTTTTGACAAATGTCACAAATATTTTAAGTTGTTGAATCAACATGCAATACCTTTTTAATTGAATTAACCAACAATTGGCTTTTGGCTGTAATAAATTTTGAGAAATTTGAGCATTTTATTTATTGCAAACAGTTTTGAACGCTGAGGGAGCATTGCTTTTATTTGCATTACAAATTTTGGTGTCATAAAAGCAGCAACAACAAAGGCGGCAACAATATCAGCAAGTTCAACAAAGTTAATTACAAACATCCTACACCATATCGAAATCAAAAACAATAACATTACAATGAACACATTGGCGTCAAGGTCAAACCACAGAATCAGCGTCATCAAAACCATTATTTATCGTCTTTAGTGGCAAGAGAATTGTGCTCTGATCCTGTTGCAAAGAAGGAAGTATAACAAAAGAAATGTTGAGAATCGGAGTAACTGGTTCTGATTGTGAATCTGGTTCTGGTTGAGAGACGTGACCTTACCGAACAGGATTTAATATTGTGCCTTTCTAAAGGCAGCCTTTTGTGGCATCGTTTCCACTTGAGTCAATTCAGACATGGTCATAACTCAAAGCTGAAACTTCCTTTCAAAATGAATACTATAACTTTTGCGATTTGGAATAAAATATATTTCCCTCTTAACTATAAACGTTTAGTTGAGTCTGTGATTGTTTGGCTCACTGAACTTCACTAATCGCTTTAATCAAAACTAGATAATGGTTTCACAAATCAAACAAATGCGGTAAGATCTATTTTGTGAACATTTCGAAGCAATCATAAATCATTCTGCGAAGGAGCGCACCCACAATATAGTTACGCATTACGTACATACATAAAGCTTAAGAAAGACGAATTGTTGAATAGACAAGCAGAACATTGTTGCAAATGTTATTTGTATTGCGGAAGTTAAAGGCTAATTAAAGCGTTTGACTCTATGGGTAACAAAACTTCTCGGCTTGGAAGTTAGTTGAAGTAAAGCTCTGGTTTTGTTTTTGGGCGCGTTTCTGGTCGAGTGCATTTATCGCTAGTTGGTGCGCGACGGTGGGCTACAATTGATTGCCCTTGGATTTGCCAACTCGAGCATGGGAGGCGAGGTAATTAAGGTGTTCGGAGTTGGTGTGGGGAACAGAACAGCAACAGAACACGCATACCTTCCATTGAGAGCACCCTGTGGTGAAGATCGTAGCGAAGATCAGCGTGCAAGGTCAGAATCTTAACTGTCCAAGAGAGAGAGAGGGAGAAAGAAAGAGACATACTTATGTACATAAAGAATGACCGCAGGTCTTGGCCAGTTTTGATGTAGCTGCTCACCTGCCGCTAGCCACAAAAGTTGCCAAATTGCCGCAAAAAATAACCAAGCGAAACAAGTTTTTGCGGCCAGTTCAATGGCCCGTTTTGAGGGTCAGAAACAGGATGTCGTTGAAGTTCAAGTGCGTATGCTGCAGTGTCCTTGGTGGCAAGCCAGATGCCTTGCATGCTGTTGTTCTCTGCATGTGCGCCACATAACAATTAAGCCAGTCAAACGAAAGACTTAAGACACAAACTTGTCGCAACAGGAACTTTTCAACGACAGCAGCACATTTTTAAGTCGGCTCTTAACTGTTAATGCCACTCTGCATATAGATTGAATACTTAATTTATAATATTATGCATCACTCGCAAGAAAGCTGATTGCATTTTAACACCGCACGAACTGCATTTACGCAGCTCAAGGCGCCCGCTAATGACCCGATTAGCGTCTAATTGAATTATAACATAGCCCACGCAATGCCAAACAAAGGTACAAAACTGTTGGTTCACTTTCAATTAAAAACACTCGCTCTTCTCAGATCGTGCACTTGAACTCAACTCAAAATATATCTGAACCACAAGAGAGTAAAAAAAAAAAAATTAAATACAATGCTTCTAGTAGATACAAACAGAAAACCTGCTGATGACTTAACAGTTTTGAGAGTTTTGCTATTGCTATTGTAATGAGTGTGTAAAACCCATTTAATAACATTTTGTCTGCCATATGAAATGAAAGCGTTTTTCAGGCAAGTCATGTTGGTTTCCAAAAAAATTTTAAATTAAATATGTGGACCAATTGCATTGCTCACCCAATCGATTTATTCAATGAGCAATTGTCCAAAAATACACACAGATCTCACACAATTGAATGGAATGCAATCCGGTTTGTTATCGTTGCTAATTGAGTATTTATTTTGTTAACAGCCATTGCCTATTAATAAATAGAAGAGGAGAGCATTTTGTTTCCAGGTTGTGCAAGTGTGCGCATTGAGGCGGAAGGAAGTGGAAATATCTCTGACCTTATAGAAAATACTACAATCCACTCTAAACTGAGGCTTCTCTTACCTGTTATGTGGGTGTATTTGCATAAACGTTTTTATTACAGTTAAATGGTTTATTAAACCTATTTAACGCTCTTTAGTCTCTTTTGTATTGCAAAAATGATTTAAGTTTGCCAAACATCAATTATATTATATGCCCAATATACTATAAGTTTTTAATGGCCCGCACTTTGGACACGCTTCAAACATGAAACGTGAGCCGCGCCACACATGAAATGATAATTTAATAGCCAATTTAACGGCATTGTCTTCAGATGTGAATACAAAGCAAAGTCAATTTTGAATGAATAAAAAATGAAACATGTTCTTGATATTGACATTTATGAAGCAACACAAAAAATCACAAAATCAAATGCCGCAAATAACGCATTGAACTCCCGACTTAATTATGAGTATCACGGCTTTCCTTTGTTTTAACTTCGAACAGATATGTATCGATAACTGATTGACATGTAATTCTTAAGCTAATTCCAACGCATCAAATCAAACGGTTATTGTCGCACATTTGCCGTTAATTTTTCTTGATGCATTCACAACTTCCGTGACCTTTCGACACAGCTACATCTCAAAGAGTCAATGGGGGACGACGACACATTGACAGTTCACCCGGACAAAGTTGTTTAGTGTTTATTTATGGCCCAACAGCAAATTTGTTTGTTTTGTTTTCGTCTTGAACAAATGTCAGGTAAATTAGCCATAAGGGCGCTTTGTTTGCACAATCATGCGTGTGTGTGTTTTTTTTTTGTGTGTTTATATTCATTTGATTTATTATGCTCATAAATAACGCATACGACCCGAGATAGCAACGGTTTATTCTCTGCTCTGTATGAAATGCGTGTTGAAGTTTAGTGAGTGATTCGGGATCGTATGTTCTGTCATTTGCATAGAAATTCCAGCTTCTTTAGATTAGGGAGACTGTCAGATAAATTAGATTCTTAATTTGTTTAAAAAGTCAGTCAATAAGTGCACGAGTTTTATACAAGTTATAGCTGCTGCCCATATATGTGTTTAGTATGTTTTTGCCTAACCTATTTTGAATACAAAATGTTTCGCGTATATATTTTGAGCTCTGTTTTGTCGGCATTTTATTTGGACAACGGCAAACTAACTTTTTAATGAGGTCTAATACTAATTATATATGTATAATACGTTTAAATGTAGCTTGGGTAAATCGGTTTCATCTTCTTCGTTTTTGTTGTCAAATTGTTGCTATAAAATATTCTGTTGTGCTTAACTAAAGCAATTAAAGCTAGAGTGCATACTAGTTCAAGCTGAGGAGCTGTATGAGTTGAGTGTTTAACAACGTTTAGTAATAATGTCCATAGTGTCCATGATGATGATGCAGTCCATAGGAGCCACCATAGTAGGGATAACCTATTTTGTATTTAAGACGCAGCAGCAGAGATTAGTCAAGCATTAGATATGTTATCCAGTTGAGAACTCACCATAATCACCCAATCCATAGTAGCTGCCACTGTAGTGTGGCCAATAGCCGCCATAGCCGCCATATCCACCATAACCACCATAGCCACCATAGTGACCTCCTAACAGATAGGGCGAGGAGTAATATGAGCCGTAGCCATACGATGCGGCACCCTCCAAATCCTTGTCGTCCGCCTCCACTTCGCTAACAGCTGGCTCTTCCTGAGGGCGTGGCGCTGCCTCGACGCCACTCAGAAGCAGGCAGAACAAGGCGCAGGACAGCAGCAAGCACACAAGACGCAAGTTGAACATTTTGGTTGGTTTTAGTTGTTGAGTGTTTGAATTACGTAGAGTTTTGCTGTTAGTGCAAATGCCACTTGACAGTGTACTGAACTGACTGACTCTGGTGCCGTGCAGCAAGTTTATATAATGCCAGCGATTCTTGCAACCATCAGCGGCATCAAAGCGCAGCGACTAAAAACAATTGTCTAAACACAAAAATTGCCTACAACGCAAAAAAAACAACAAAAAATTCCCCCATCCAATTGGGCTGCGTGTGCCTCAAACAATGCCCCACCAGCACAACTAGCACCACCCACTCTTGCCAGATTATCAATGAAGCGTACTCAGCATTCAAGTAAATACTCGCAAACTTGTGACTCGTGCCTTAAAGGCCTCGAGGGGCTTCTCTTATTTCTTGCATGACCGATTACTAATTACAATGTATCTAAGAGTATAGCTCTCTCTCTCTCTATCTCTCAGTTTGTCTCTATTTTGGTCAGTGGGGTCAATGTCGCAATATAAAGAATAATTCCTTTAGTCATTTTATTTATTTGTAAATCACAATCGACAGTTCAAAAACCCGGCGAGTTAAGAAAGTTGAGAGAGATTATATAACGAGAACAAGTTTGCTTTTGGGGCGCACATCCGAGAATTTAAATAATGAAAAAAAAAAAACAAACAAACAGCACTGTTCAATTTATTATGGACTCCACTCCACCAACACACATTTGCTGCCAAACACGAGCTCTATAAATTAAACCTTTTTTTTGCGCCCCTAAAGTGGCTAAACAACATTCTAAAACCATAAAAAAAAAACTATTAAAAAAAGGTAATCAAACGCAATACAGAAATGAGAACTTGACAATTTTTACGGGTTTCACAGAATGTAACATTCGCAATAATTAACAACTTTGAATCGCATCAAAAAAAGCGATAAACATGCTTAATTAGATTAGATAAATAAGGAGCACAAACGGAAGCTCCAATACGGACAATATTTATAGCTAATCAATAGATTTAATCTCATCTTGATCTTCACACAATGCCTTCTCGGCAAGCAAGGTCAAGTTATGTTAATAATCTTTCACTTTCCACTATCTTAACGCGTTGTGTGTGTTTTGTGTTAGCTGTTGACAGCTTAGTTTCTCAGCAACTTTGGTATGTTGTCCGGGGTCAGGGTTCAAGACAATGGGTTTTCGAGACAACAAGCCAAGCTAAGGTTCCACCCAGAGTCGGCTAAGCTTATCTAAATTGCCGCTTTAACCAAGAACCTGCAGCTCGGTCGTTGTAATTAGCCAAATTAAATGCTTGGCTGCCCCAGCAAAACTCATTAAATACATTGAACAACAACAACAACAACCCCAGCCCTTCAACAACATTTTATGTGAATTATTTGAAAGGTCTGCCAGAAATGTATATTTAAATTAGTTTATTTTGATATCCAGCCAAAAATCTGTTAACTAATCTGACACCTTGGCTAATTTCTACGGGTCAATAATAAATAAACTAGTTCTATTTCATTAACATAAATTTGTGATTTATTTTATAGTTGTTTTTTGTTTTTTTTTTTGTGACACTTTAACTTAATCGTAATAAATAAATAAATTTGATAACAATTTGTTTTACTCCAGATCTAGTGTAGATATGGGATTATTTGTTTGGGGCATATCTGGAAATAGATGGAACAAAGTAGATGTTGGCTTTGTTTTGTTATCCAGCTGCGTCTCAATGATCTTGCCCTCGTTATTGATCAAATACCAATTGGGCGTTGTTGTGGGCACCAAGTCCCACTTACCTTTGATCGAGGTTATGGGCGCTGCGGAGGGTAACTTTTTGGCAATAGCATCCAATTCTTTCAAATATACATCCAATTCGCGATAATCGCTGTTGTTATTAAGTTGTTGTTGTTGTTGTGGTGCAACAAACTGTTGTGCATCGGGCTCCTGCCACGAATTACGTATATTCGACATTATATCCGCATAGAGCACGGAATCAACGCGGCGGGATGAGGCCAGCTGCTGGAGATGATTGCGGTTATTTGTTGATTTGCGTGAGTTAACCAGGCGACTAGCCAACGGAGTTGCGGAAGTTATTAAAGTGGAAGTTGAGTTTGTTGATTTTTTTGTTGTTGCTGTTTTTGTTGTTTTTGTTTTCGTTGTGGTTGCCTCATGACGGAAGTTGCGCCCTCGCCTCTCTATTGTCTTTCTTGCGCCTTGCTGCTTAGACAGACGTTGGCGAATTCGTCGATTATTGTCGCAGTTGGTTGCGTTGGGTTTAAATGTTGTCGTTGCTGTTGCGATTGTTGTTGTTTCTTTAGTTTCAAGCTGATCGGGCAAAAAGCGAGTGGCATTTTGAAGCAGCTCTCCTATATGTGCCACCAACTTTAATCCTTGTGCCACATTGTAGTTGCTTGTTGGATTTAGTTCTCTCTTAACCCGCTTGCTTCGCTTGTGGTGTGCCTGGGCAAGAGCTGCTCGCAGGCGATGCTGTTGTCCACGCTGATACAGTTCCTGCTCAAAGGATTTCTGTGCCATCAACGTATGTGACTGACGCTGTATGTGCCGCTGCCGCACAAGTGGTTGCTTCTGGCGTTGACGATGCAACAAACGTTCCGTTTTGCGCACCGAGGCAAGTATTTCCATGGGGAACTGTAGATTGTTCTGCGTCTCCTGAGTCAGCAGATCTGCATTGACTGGTGAAAAGTTGATCTTTGGTCTGTGCTGAGGTGTCTGTGGTGCGCCTTGATTGGTGCTCAGCTTGCGTGGTTGCTCCCAAACAACAGCAGCAGCAGCAGACTGTTGTGGTTGTCTTTGTCTCAAGCGCTTGAGTTGCTGAAAGTGTTGCGGTGGTTCAATGATGCGTATAACATCGCCAGCATCATCATCCACAAAGCCAGGACGAATGTCCTGTAGATGTTGCGGTACGCGTTTGGTGGGTTGCTTGATCTCTGGTCGAGAGATACGATAAGCAGGTTCCCGACTCGATTCATTCTTGGCCACATTATCAACTCTTAGAGCAAAAGTTTGGGTCAACTGCAGCAGCAGCAACAACAACAGAAAAAACAGTTTAAACAGCGCCATTTGCATTGCACACTTTGCACTTTTACTCTCACTTTCAAGGCCAATAAATAAACAAATCTTTGCTTTGCTGCTTTTCACTTTCGCGAGCTGTTTGGAGTCTTGGCTCTTACGGACAACGACATCGACGGTTGATCCACAACTGTGTTGAAAATGTTGATATCATTGCGCCTTTATAAAATTCGCTCAGCGTTTTTTCCAATTTTCCAGTTTATGGTCCCCCACCATTTGATTGTGTTGCCATTTCTCCTGCAGCAGTAGCAACCATGACGATGTATTTTTTTTTAAAAAACTGCGTCTGCGTCTTCATCGTCGTCGTCGTCGGCTGCAATGAAAGCGAAACTGCAACTCCAGATGACGTTGCAAAGTCGCAACAATTGCTTCGTTGCAATGTTATAACCGGTCAAAGACGTCGTCGTCCTCTCTGACCCCTTTTTACTCCTCTTGTGCATCTAGCCACGTTTTCGATTTAGAAACCCCATTTGCATATGCAAACACCTCTTGAGTTTGGCATATATCAGGCATGGACTTGAAACAAGTTTGAAATTAATAAAAAGTGTTTTGGTTTTAGTTTCTGTCTTGGCTTAGATCTCATTAGTTAGTCAGTGTGTGACCCTAAACTTGAACTTTTTTATTTTAAATGAGAAAGTCCGCTCATAAATCAATTACTCATTAAATCACCCTGCCTTTAATATGCAAATCACAATTTTAGCGTGTTTCAAATGCACGCTCACTAACTAATAACTAGCAAAAGCTGATTGCTATGCAGCAACTTTATGTGCGAAACGAATGGCAATGAAACAAAACAAAGCAAACGTTAAGTTTGAATTATAATTATTATACTCCACACATTTAGTTTTCAATTATTTTATTTTAATAAATTATTATTTCTAAGCCACTTTCTTCACACTCTTCATCTTGCTACACGCTACAAATAAATAAATAAATTAATAATTGAATGTTTGTTGTTAAACATAGAGTAAGGTAAGATTAGGCATTATAGTGTCATTCAGTTTGCAAAATAACTGGACAATTATAGGACTTTTTTTCTAAACCAAAGTTAAGCTGTTAGGTTATATGAGGATACTTAGGGAAAGGCAAAGAACATGCGACTTTTTGTAATTATTAATTTAGTGATCCACAACCAGTGGCTGCCATGCATTATCATTGGCATAACCATAACGTCCAGCACCACTAGCACCACCACCAAAGCCGATTCTGCGCTCGTGAGAAGTTGGATACGATTGCTGAAAGTTGCTTAGAGAAGCTGGCGTGGAATTAGGTATTGGATAACGTTGCTCCACCTGCTGCGATGCCCCAACCACAAACTCCTCCCGCTGCTTATCCTGCCTGCTGTTGGCTCTATTCTCAAAGAAATCAATGATGGGATGATAGCTGTAGTTAATACGACGACTGCCATTGTTATGATTATGATAGGGATTATTGTTAATGTCAGTTTTATGATTGCTGTAGATGGAATTTAGATGTGGCGTCTGTGGAATTGTCGTTGATTGCTTCGGCTGGAAGGTATGTGTGGTTGTTGGTAGTGCCGTCGCAGCGCTAGCTGAGATCGTGGCTGGGGTGGTGGCAACGAGTGTCGTCCCGGGTGGTGCATAGTAGCGAGGCCGCGGCTTCTCGCCGGCGGCGTAGTAGGCGATCCGTTGACCCGGGCTGAAGGCAACTTCAGATGATGCAGTTGCGCCGGATGCAACTGATGCTTGATGGGCATAGGGGGAACTGGCACCAGCGATTGCTGGTGCTGATGCTGCTGCTGCAGCTGCTGCTCCAGTTCGGGCGGGTAGGCTGCTGCTGGCGATGATGATACTATTACCGGCACCGCCGCTGCTGCTTGTTGATACTGTGGTCTGTGGTTGGTGGGATACGTGTAGGGGTATACGTGCTCCTCCTGTGGTGGCTGTGTGGGTGGGTGTGGAGCTATAAATACGCTTGCGTTTGATCGGTACTCGCTGCTGTGGCAGTTCCCCAGCCAGCGTCGGACCAAATACGTTTACCTCTTGTTCGGATCGCGTCTCACTCGGCGCCAAATCCAGATTTGCATCCACATCGACGCGTGGTTCATTGTGCTGCGGCCGTCGGTGGCCGCTCAACTGTTTATAGTACTTTTTTGAACTGGCACTGGAACTGCTGCTGCTGCCGCTGCTCTTGTGACCATTCTTGTAGCTGCCAAAGTGATCCTCATCGTCGTCGGGTGGACTTAGATAGGGACCCACACTCGAGGGTGAAGGTAGCTTGGAACGCACCTTCTTGCTGCTCAGATAGTTGAGCTCATTTGTTTCACGATGATTGTATGGATTATAGCTTAATCCCAAATCATCCTCATCACTCTCATCGTTAAAGTCCTCTTCATTGATGGTACTATAACCATTCGCATTGCCATTATCTTTATAGTTGCTAGCGGGCGTATATTCCTTGGCTTGGATGGAGGAGAGAGGCGGAAACTGCTGGCGATAGCCATCCACTTGGCATGAGCAACATGTTGGCACCTTGAATATATCGACATGCAATCCACGAACTTTGTCCCAACTCAACAAACGATGATAGTTATACACTTGAGAACAGTGCGAGCGATAAGTTTGCGCCAAATACGAACAGCTTTCGCCAGGAGCGCTGAAAAAAAACACACGTTTTTAAAAATAATTTTGGTTATGTTGATGACAAAAACTTTATTTTATGAATTCAAATTGTAATTGAATATATGCCTGCATACCTGCATTTTTCCAGTCGCAGTGTTTGTGTGTGCTGTCCCGTATTCACAATAAACTTCCATTCACCCGATGCGGCTTTAGCTTTCTGGGGTCGAGCATATCGTACAACACTCTGGCACATGCCGCCAGCGCTGCCTTCATCTTCCCGCCTGTGAAAAAAAAAAACAATTAGTTTTGAACTTAAATTTGTCTCATCAAAATGATCTTTCAATCTTTGACTCACCGCTTTTTATTGAGAATGAAATCGTCAAAGTCATCACCAAGTTCAAGATTGTTGTTGGGTTTGTCGTAGAATTCGGCTAGAAGAGCGCTCATCGCATTCTTGTGCCGACGAATGCTGCCCATGATCTGTTCGCTGTGAAAGTGGATTGAAGTGTGTTTTTGTTGTTGTTTTTTTTTTATAGGTGAATGTAAGATGTGGAATGATTAGTAGTACAAGAACCACCGAAACCACCAAATGTGCGTGTTTGTGTGTGCAATTAAATTGGAGCAGGTAAACAAAATAAATAAATTACATTTTTATTTAAACTAAACTTCTTTAGAAACTAAACTTAACTACAAGGAGACCGGGAACCGGGGAACCAACAAGCTAACGAAGTGG